>CM026395.1:26297453-26410101 GCA_014843695.1 Archivesica marissinica | reverse complement strand
GAGGCGCACAGAGGAACTTACCTCAAATAAATAATGAAATCGGAACTGAGGCGCACAGAGGAACTTACCTCAAATCAGTAATGAAAGCGTAGCTGAGGCGCACAGAGGAACTTACCTCGAATCAGTAATGAAACCGGAACTGAGGCGCGCAGAGGAACTTACCTCGAGTCAGTAATGAAAGCGGAACTGAGGCGCACAGAGGAACTTACCTCGAATCAGTAATGAAAGCATAGCTGAGGCACGCAGAGGAACTTACCTCGAATCAGTAATGAAAGCGGAAATGAGGCGCACATAGGAACTTACCTCGAATAAATAATGAAAGCGGAACTGAGGGGCACAGAGGAACTTACCTCGAATCAGTAATGAAAGCAGAACTGAGGCGCACAGAGGAACTTACCTCGAATAAATAATGAAAGCGGAGCTGAGGGGCTCAGAGGAACTTACCTCGAATCAGTAATGAAAGCGGAAATGAGGCGCCCAGAGGAACTTACCTCGAATAAATAATGAAAGCGGAGCTGAGGGGCGCAGAGGAACTTACCTCGAATCAGTAATGAAAGCGGAACTGAGGCGCACAGAGGAACTTACCTCTAATAAATAATGAAAGCGGAGCTGAGGCGCGCAGAGGAACTTACCTCGAATACATAATGAAAGCAGAACTGAGGGACACAGAGGTAATTACCTCGTATAAGTAATGAAAGCGGAGCTGAGGGACACAGAGGTAATTACCTCGTATAAGTAATGAAAGCGGAGCTGAGGCGCGCAGAGGAACTTACCTCGAATAAATAATGAAAGCAGAACTGAGGGACACAGAGGTAATTACCTCATATAAGTAATGAAAGCGGAGCTGAGGCATGCAAATAAAGTTACCTCGAATAAATAATGAAAGCGGAGCTGAGGCGCGCAGAGGTACTTACCTCGAATAAATGATGAAAGCAGAACTGAGGGACACAGAGGTAATTACCTCATATAAGTAATGAAAGCGGAGCTGAGGCATGCCAATAAAGTTACCTCGAATAAATAATGAAAGCGGAGCTGAGCCGCGCAGAGGTTCTTACCTCGAATAAATAATGAAAGCAGAACTGAGGGACACAGAGGTAATTACCTCGTATAAGTAATGTAAGCGGAGCTGAGGCATGCAAATAAAGTTACCTCGAATAAGTAATGAAAGCGGAACTGAGGCGCGCAGAGGTACTTACCTCGAATCAGTATTGAAAGCGGAAATGAGGCGCACAGAGGAACTTACCTCGAATAAATAATGAAAGCGGAGCTGAGGCGCGCAGAGGAACTTACCTCGAATACATAATGAAAGCAGAACTGAGGGACACAGAGGTAATTACCTCGTATAAGTAATGAAAGCGGAGCTGAGGCATGCAAATAAAGTTACCTCGAATAAATAATGAAAGCGGAGCTGAGGCGCGCAGAGGTACTTACCTCGAATAAATAATGAAAGCAGAACTGAGGGACACAGAGGTAATTACCTCATATAAGTAACGAAAGCGGAGCTGAGGTATGCCAATAAAGTTACCTCGAATAAATAATGAAAGCGGAGCTGAGGCGCGCAGAGGTACTTACCTCGAATAAATAATGAAAGCAGAACTGAGGGACACAGAGGTAATTACCTCATATAAGTAATGAAAGCGGAGCTGAGGCATGCAAATAATGTTACCTCGAATAAGTAATGAAAGCGGAACTGAGGCGCACAGAGGAACTTACCTCGAATCAGTATTGAAAGCGGAAATGAGGCGCACAGAGGAACTTACCTCGAATAAATAATGAAAGCAGAACTGAGGCGCGCAGAGGAACTTACCTCGAATCAGTAATGAAAGCATAGCTGAGGCACGCAGAGGAACTTACCTCGAATCAGTAATGAAAGCGGAAATGAGGCGCACAGAGGAACTTACCTCAAATAAATAATGAAATCGGAACTGAGGCGCACAGAGGAACTTACCTCAAATCAGTAATGAAAGCGTAGCTGAGGCGCACAGAGGAACTTACCTCGAATCAGTAATGAAACCGGAACTGAGGCGCGCAGAGGAACTTACCTCGAGTCAGTAATGAAAGCGGAACTGAGGCGCACAGAGGAACTTACCTCGAATCAGTAATGAAAGCATAGCTGAGGCACGCAGAGGAACTTACCTCGAATCAGTAATGAAAGCGGAAATGAGGCGCACATAGGAACTTACCTCGAATAAATAATGAAAGCGGAACTGAGGCGCGCAGAGGAACTTACCTCGAATCAGTAATGAAAGCGGAACTGAGGGGCACAGAGGAACTTACCTCGAATCAGTAATGAAAGCAGAACTGAGGCGCACAGAGGAACTTACCTCGAATAAATAATGAAAGCGGAGCTGAGGGGCTCAGAGGAACTTACCTCGAATCAGTAATGAAAGCGGAAATGAGGCGCCCAGAGGAACTTACCTCGAATAAATAATGAAAGCGGAGCTGAGGGGCGCAGAGGAACTTACCTCGAATCAGTAATGAAAGCGGAACTGAGGCGCACAGAGGAACTTACCTCGAATCAGTAATGAAAGCGGAACTGTGGAGCACAGAGGTAATTACCTCGTATAAGTAATGAAAGTGGAGCTGAGGCGCGCAGAGGAACTTACCTCGAATAAATAATGAAAGCGGAGCTGAGGCGCGCAGAGGAACTTACCTCGAATACATAATGAAAGCAGAACTGAGGGACACAGAGGTAATTACCTCGTATAAGTAATGAAAGCGGAGCTGAGGGACACAGAGGTAATTACCTCGTATAAGTAATGAAAGCGGAGCTGAGGCGCGCAGAGGAACTTACCTCGAATAAATAATGAAAGCAGAACTGAGGGACACAGAGGTAATTACCTCATATAAGTAATGAAAGCGGAGCTGAGGCATGCAAATAAAGTTACCTCGAATAAATAATGAAAGCGGAGCTGAGGCGCGCAGAGGTACTTACCTCGAATAAATGATGAAAGCAGAACTGAGGGACACAGAGGTAATTACCTCATATAAGTAATGAAAGCGGAGCTGAGGCATGCCAATAAAGTTACCTCGAATAAATAATGAAAGCGGAGCTGAGCCGCGCAGAGGTTCTTACCTCGAATAAATAATGAAAGCAGAACTGAGGGACACAGAGGTAATTACCTCGTATAAGTAATGTAAGCGGAGCTGAGGCATGCAAATAAAGTTACCTCGAATAAGTAATGAAAGCGGAACTGAGGCGCGCAGAGGTACTTACCTCGAATCAGTATTGAAAGCGGAAATGAGGCGCACAGAGGAACTTACCTCGAATAAATAATGAAAGCGGAGCTGAGGCGCGCAGAGGAACTTACCTCGAATACATAATGAAAGCAGAACTGAGGGACACAGAGGTAATTACCTCGTATAAGTAATGAAAGCGGAGCTGAGGCATGCAAATAAAGTTACCTCGAATAAATAATGAAAGCGGAGCTGAGGCGCGCAGAGGTACTTACCTCGAATAAATAATGAAAGCAGAACTGAGGGACACAGAGGTAATTACCTCATATAAGTAACGAAAGCGGAGCTGAGGTATGCCAATAAAGTTACCTCGAATAAATAATGAAAGCGGAGCTGAGGCGCGCAGAGGTACTTACCTCGAATAAATAATGAAAGCAGAACTGAGGGACACAGAGGTAATTACCTCATATAAGTAATGAAAGCGGAGCTGAGGCATGCAAATAATGTTACCTCGAATAAGTAATGAAAGCGGAACTGAGGCGCACAGAGGAACTTACCTCGAATCAGTATTGAAAGCGGAAATGAGGCGCACAGAGGAACTTACCTCGAATAAATAATGAAAGCAGAACTGAGGCGCGCAGAGGAACTTACCTCGAATCAGTAATGAAAGCATAGCTGAGGCACGCAGAGGAACTTACCTCGAATCAGTAATGAAAGCGGAAATGAGGCGCACAGAGGAACTTACCTCAAATAAATAATGAAATCGGAACTGAGGCGCACAGAGGAACTTACCTCAAATCAGTAATGAAAGCGTAGCTGAGGCGCACAGAGGAACTTACCTCGAATCAGTAATGAAACCGGAACTGAGGCGCGCAGAGGAACTTACCTCGAGTCAGTAATGAAAGCGGAACTGAGGCGCACAGAGGAACTTACCTCGAATCAGTAATGAAAGCATAGCTGAGGAACGCAGAGGAACTTACCTCGAATCAGTAATGAAAGCGGAAATGAGGCGCACATAGGAACTTACCTCGAATAAATAATGAAAGCGGAACTGAGGCGCGCAGAGGAACTTACCTCGAATCAGTAATGAAAGCGTATCTGAGGCACGCAGAGGAACATACCTCGAATCGGAAATGAAAGCGGAGCTGAGGCGCACAGAGGAACTTACCTCGAATAAATAATGAAAGCGGAGCTGAGGGGCGCAGAGGAACTTACCTCGAATCAGTAATGAAAGCGGAAATGAGGCGCACAGAGGAACTTACCTCGAATAAATAATGAAAGCGGAGCTGTGGGGCGCAGAGGAACTTACCTCGAATAAATAATGAAAGCGGAGCTGAGGCGCGCAGAGGAACTTACCTCGAATACATAATGAAAGCAGAACTGAGGGACACAGAGGTAATTACCTCGTATAAGTAATGAAAGCGGAGCTGAGGCGCGCAGAGGAACTTACCTTGAATAAATAATGACAGCGGAGCTGAGGCGCGCAGAGGAACTTACCTCGAATAAATAATGAAAGCAGAACTGAGGGACACAGAGGTAATTACCTCATATAAGTAATGAAAGCGGATCTGAGGCATGCAAATAAAGTTACCTCGAATAAATAATGAAAGCGGAGCTGAGGCGCGCAGAGGTACTTACCTCGAATAAATAATGAAAGCAGAACTGAGTGACACAGAGGTAATTACCTCATATAAGTAATGAAAGCGGAGCTGAGGCATGCCAATAAAGTTACCTCGAATAAATAATGAAAGCGGAGCTGAGCCGCGCATAGGTACTTACCTCGAATAAATAATGAAAGCAGAACTGAGGGACACAGAGGTAATTACCTCGTATAAGTAATGTAAGCGGAGATGAGGCATGCAAATAAAGTTACCTCGAATAAGTAATGAAAGCGGAACTGAGGCGCGCAGAGGTACTTACCTCGAATCAGTATTGAAAGCGGAAATGAGGCGCACAGAGGAACTTACCTCGAATAAATAATGAAAGCGGAACTGAGGCGCGCAGAGGAACTTACCTCGAATCAGTAATGAAAGCGTAGCTGAGGCACGCAGAGGAACTTACCTCGAATCAGTAATGAAAGCGGAAATGAGGCGCACAGAGGAACTTACCTCGAATAAATAATGAAAGCGGAACTGAGGCGCGCAGAGGAACTTACCTCGAATCAGTAATGAAAGCGTAGCTGAGGCACACAGAGGAACTTACCTCGAGTCAGTAATGAAAGCAGAACTGAGGCGCACAGAGGAACTTACCTCGAATCAGTAATGAAAGCGGAACTGAGGGGCACAGAGGAACTTACCTCGAATTAGTAATGCATGCGGAACTGAGGCGCACAGAGGAACTTACCTCAAATAAATAATGAAAGCGGAGCTGAGGGGCGCAGAGGAACTTACCTCGAATCAGTAATGAAAGCGGAAATGAGGCACACAGAGGAACTTACCTCGAATAAATAATGAAAGCGGAGCTGAGGCGCACAGAGGAACTTACCTCGAATCAGTAATGAAAGCGGAACTGAGGCGCACAGAGGAACTTACCTCGAATCAGTAATGAAAGCGGAACTGAGGAGCACAGAGGTAATTACCTCGTATAAGTAATGAAAGTGGAGCTGAGGCGCGCAGAGGAACTTACCTCGAATAAATAATGAAAGCGGAGCTGAGGCGCGCAGAGGAACTTACCTCGAATACATAATGAAAGCAGAACTGAGAGACACAGAGGTAATTACCTCGTATAAGTAATGAAAGCGGAGCTGAGACATGCAAATAAAGTTACCTCGAATAAATAATGAAAGCGGAGCTGAGGCGCGCAGAGGTACTTACCTCGAATAAATAATGAAAGCAGAACTGAGGGACACAAAGGTAATTACCTCGTATAAGTAATGAAAGCGGAGGTGAGGCATGCCAATAAAGTTACCTCGAATCAGTAATGAAAGCGTAGCTGAGGCACGCAGAGGAACTTACCTCGAATCGGTAATGAAAGCGGAGCTGACGCGCACAGAGGAACTTACCTCGAATCAGTAATGAAAGCGGAACTGAGGCGCGCAGAGGAACTTACCTCGAGTCAGTAATGAAAGCGGAACAGAGGCGCACAGAGGAACTTACCTCGAATCAGTAATGAAAGCGTAGCTGAGGCACGCAGAGAAACTTACCTCGAATCAGTAATGAAAGCGGAAATGAGGCGCACAGAGGAACCTACCTCGAATAAATAATGAAAGCGGAACTGAGGCGCGCAGGGGAACTTACCTCGAATCAGTAATGAAAGCGTAGCTGAGGCACGCAGAGGAACTTACCTCGAATCGGTAATGAAAGCGGAGCTGAGGCGCACAGAGGAACTTACCTGGAATCAGTAATGAAAGCGGAACTGAGGCGCGCAGAGGAACTTACCTCGAGTCAGTAATGAAAGCGGAACTGAGGCGCACAGAGGAACTTACCTCGAATCAGTAATGAAAGCGGAACTGAGGGGCACAGAGGAACTTACCTAGACTCAGTAATGAAAGCGGAACTGAGGGGCGCAGAGAAACTTACCTCGAATCAGTAATGAAAGCAGAACTGAGGCGCACAGAGGAACTTACCTCGAATAAATAATGAAAGCGGAGCTGAGGGGCTCAGAGGAACTTACCTCGAATCAGTAATGAAAGCGGAAATGAGGCGCCCAGAGGAACTTACCTCGAATAAATAATGAAAGCGGAGCTGAGGGGCGCAGAGGAACTTACCTCGAATCAGTAATGAAAGCGGAACTGAGGCGCACAGAGGAACTTACCTCGAATCAGTAATGAAAGCGGAACTGTGGAGCACAGAGGAACTTACCTCGAATAAATAATGAAAGCGGAGCTGAGGCGCGCAGAGGAACTTACCTCGAATACATAATGAAAGCAGAACTGAGGGACACAGAGGTAATTACCTCGTATAAGTAATGAAAGCGGAGCTGAGGCGTGCAGAGGAACTTACCTCGAATAAATAATGAAAGCGGAGCTGAGGCGCGCAGAGGAACTTACCTCGAATACATAATGAAAGCAGAACTGAGGGACACAGAGGTAATTACCTCGTATAAGTAATGAAAGCGGAGCTGAGGCGCGCAGAGGAACTTACCTCGAATAAATAATGAAAGCGGAACTGAGGAGCACAGAGGTAATTACCTCGTATAAGTAATGAAAGTGGAGCTGAGGCGCGCAGAGGAACTTACCTCGAATAAATAATGAAAGCGGAGCTGAGGCGCGCAGAGGAACTTACCTCGAATACATAATGAAAGCAGAACTGAGAGACACAGAGGTAATTACCTCGTATAAGTAATGAAAGCGGAGCTGAGACATGCAAATAAAGTTACCTCGAATAAATAATGAAAGCGGAGCTGAGGCGCGCAGAGGTACTTACCTCGAATAAATAATGACAGCAGAACTGAGGGACACAAAGGTAATTACCTCGTATAAGTAATGAAAGCGGAGGTGAGGCATGCCAATAAAGTTACCTCGAATCAGTAATGAAAGCGTAGCTGAGGCACGCAGAGGAACTTACCTCGAATCGGTAATGAAAGCGGAGCTGACGCGCACAGAGGAACTTACCTCGAATCAGTAATGAAAGCGGAACTGAGGCGCGCAGAGGAACTTACCTCGAGTCAGTAATGAAAGCGGAACAGAGGCGCACAGAGGAACTTACCTCGAATCAGTAATGAAAGCGTAGCTGAGGCACGCAGAGAAACTTACCTCGAATCAGTAATGAAAGCGGAAATGAGGCGCACAGAGGAACCTACCTCGAATAAATAATGACAGCGGAACTGAGGCGCGCAGGGGAACTTACCTCGAATCAGTAATGAAAGCGTAGCTGAGGCACGCAGAGGAACTTACCTCGAATCGGTAATGAAAGCGGAGCTGAGGCGCACAGAGGAACTTACCTGGAATCAGTAATGAAAGCGGAACTGAGGCGCGCAGAGGAACTTACCTCGAGTCAGTAATGAAAGCGGAACTGAGGCGCACAGAGGAACTTACCTCGAATCAGTAATGAAAGCGGAAATGAGGCGCCCAGAGGAACTTACCTCGAATAAATAATGAAAGCGGAGCTGAGGGGCGCAGAGGAACTTACCTCGAATCAGTAATGAAAGCGGAACTGAGGCGCACAGAGGAACTTACCTCGAATAAATAATGAAAGCGGAGCTGAGGCGCGCAGAGGAACTTACCTCGAATACATAATGAAAGCAGAACTGAGGGACACAGAGGTAATTACCTCGTATAAGTAATGAAAGCGGAGCTGAGGGACACAGAGGTAATTACCTCGTATAAGTAATGAAAGCGGAGCTGAGGCGCGCAGAGGAACTTACCTCGAATAAATAATGAAAGCAGAACTGAGGGACACAGAGGTAATTACCTCATATAAGTAATGAAAGCGGAGCTGAGGCATGCAAATAAAGTTACCTCGAATAAATAATGAAAGCGGAGCTGAGGCGCGCAGAGGTACTTACCTCGAATAAATGATGAAAGCAGAACTGAGGGACACAGAGGTAATTACCTCATATAAGTAATGAAAGCGGAGCTGAGGCATGCCAATAAAGTTACCTCGAATAAATAATGAAAGCGGAGCTGAGCCGCGCAGAGGTTCTTACCTCGAATAAATAATGAAAGCAGAACTGAGGGACACAGAGGTAATTACCTCGTATAAGTAATGTAAGCGGAGCTGAGGCATGCAAATAAAGTTACCTCGAATAAGTAATGAAAGCGGAACTGAGGCGCGCAGAGGTACTTACCTCGAATCAGTATTGAAAGCGGAAATGAGGCGCACAGAGGAACTTACCTCGAATAAATAATGAAAGCGGAGCTGAGGCGCGCAGAGGAACTTACCTCGAATACATAATGAAAGCAGAACTGAGGGACACAGAGGTAATTACCTCGTATAAGTAATGAAAGCGGAGCTGAGGCATGCAAATAAAGTTACCTCGAATAAATAATGAAAGCGGAGCTGAGGCGCGCAGAGGTACTTACCTCGAATAAATAATGAAAGCAGAACTGAGGAACACAGAGGTAATTACCTCATATAAGTAACGAAAGCGGAGCTGAGGTATGCCAATAAAGTTACCTCGAATAAATAATGAAAGCGGAGCTGAGGCGCGCAGAGGTACTTACCTCGAATAAATAATGAAAGCAGAACTGAGGGACACAGAGGTAATTACCTCATATAAGTAATGAAAGCGGAGCTGAGGCATGCAAATAATGTTACCTCGAATAAGTAATGAAAGCGGAACTGAGGCGCACAGAGGAACTTACCTCGAATCAGTATTGAAAGCGGAAATGAGGCGCACAGAGGAACTTACCTCGAATAAATAATGAAAGCAGAACTGAGGCGCGCAGAGGAACTTACCTCGAATCAGTAATGAAAGCATAGCTGAGGCACGCAGAGGAACTTACCTCGAATCAGTAATGAAAGCGGAAATGAGGCGCACAGAGGAACTTACCTCAAATAAATAATGAAATCGGAACTGAGGCGCACAGAGGAACTTACCTCAAATCAGTAATGAAAGCGTAGCTGAGGCGCACAGAGGAACTTACCTCGAATCAGTAATGAAACCGGAACTGAGGCGCGCAGAGGAACTTACCTCGAGTCAGTAATGAAAGCGGAACTGAGGCGCACAGAGGAACTTACCTCGAATCAGTAATGAAAGCATAGCTGAGGCACGCAGAGGAACTTACCTCGAATCAGTAATGAAAGCGGAAATGAGGCGCACATAGGAACTTACCTCGAATAAATAATGAAAGCGGAACTGAGGGGCACAGAGGAACTTACCTCGAATCAGTAATGAAAGCAGAACTGAGGCGCACAGAGGAACTTACCTCGAATAAATAATGAAAGCGGAGCTGAGGGGCTCAGAGGAACTTACCTCGAATCAGTAATGAAAGCGGAAATGAGGCGCCCAGAGGAACTTACCTCGAATAAATAATGAAAGCGGAGCTGAGGGGCGCAGAGGAACTTACCTCGAATCAGTAATGAAAGCGGAACTGAGGCGCACAGAGGAACTTACCTCGAATAAATAATGAAAGCGGAGCTGAGGCGCGCAGAGGAACTTACCTCGAATACATAATGAAAGCAGAACTGAGGGACACAGAGGTAATTACCTCGTATAAGTAATGAAAGCGGAGCTGAGGGACACAGAGGTAATTACCTCGTATAAGTAATGAAAGCGGAGCTGAGGCGCGCAGAGGAACTTACCTCGAATAAATAATGAAAGCAGAACTGAGGGACACAGAGGTAATTACCTCATATAAGTAATGAAAGCGGAGCTGAGGCATGCAAATAAAGTTACCTCGAATAAATAATGAAAGCGGAGCTGAGGCGCGCAGAGGTACTTACCTCGAATAAATGATGAAAGCAGAACTGAGGGACACAGAGGTAATTACCTCATATAAGTAATGAAAGCGGAGCTGAGGCATGCCAATAAAGTTACCTCGAATAAATAATGAAAGCGGAGCTGAGCCGCGCAGAGGTTCTTACCTCGAATAAATAATGAAAGCAGAACTGAGGGACACAGAGGTAATTACCTCGTATAAGTAATGTAAGCGGAGCTGAGGCATGCAAATAAAGTTACCTCGAATAAGTAATGAAAGCGGAACTGAGGCGCGCAGAGGTACTTACCTCGAATCAGTATTGAAAGCGGAAATGAGGCGCACAGAGGAACTTACCTCGAATAAATAATGAAAGCGGAGCTGAGGCGCGCAGAGGAACTTACCTCGAATACATAATGAAAGCAGAACTGAGGGACACAGAGGTAATTACCTCGTATAAGTAATGAAAGCGGAGCTGAGGCATGCAAATAAAGTTACCTCGAATAAATAATGAAAGCGGAGCTGAGGCGCGCAGAGGTACTTACCTCGAATAAATAATGAAAGCAGAACTGAGGGACACAGAGGTAATTACCTCATATAAGTAACGAAAGCGGAGCTGAGGTATGCCAATAAAGTTACCTCGAATAAATAATGAAAGCGGAGCTGAGGCGCGCAGAGGTACTTACCTCGAATAAATAATGAAAGCAGAACTGAGGGACACAGAGGTAATTACCTCATATAAGTAATGAAAGCGGAGCTGAGGCATGCAAATAATGTTACCTCGAATAAGTAATGAAAGCGGAACTGAGGCGCACAGAGGAACTTACCTCGAATCAGTATTGAAAGCGGAAATGAGGCGCACAGAGGAACTTACCTCGAATAAATAATGAAAGCAGAACTGAGGCGCGCAGAGGAACTTACCTCGAATCAGTAATGAAAGCATAGCTGAGGCACGCAGAGGAACTTACCTCGAATCAGTAATGAAAGCGGAAATGAGGCGCACAGAGGAACTTACCTCAAATAAATAATGAAATCGGAACTGAGGCGCACAGAGGAACTTACCTCAAATCAGTAATGAAAGCGTAGCTGAGGCGCACAGAGGAACTTACCTCGAATCAGTAATGAAACCGGAACTGAGGCGCGCAGAGGAACTTACCTCGAGTCAGTAATGAAAGCGGAACTGAGGCGCACAGAGGAACTTACCTCGAATCAGTAATGAAAGCATAGCTGAGGAACGCAGAGGAACTTACCTCGAATCAGTAATGAAAGCGGAAATGAGGCGCACATAGGAACTTACCTCGAATAAATAATGAAAGCGGAACTGAGGCGCGCAGAGGAACTTACCTCGAATCAGTAATGAAAGCGTATCTGAGGCACGCAGAGGAACATACCTCGAATCGGAAATGAAAGCGGAGCTGAGGCGCACAGAGGAACTTACCTCGAATAAATAATGAAAGCGGAGCTGAGGGGCGCAGAGGAACTTACCTCGAATCAGTAATGAAAGCGGAAATGAGGCGCACAGAGGAACTTACCTCGAATAAATAATGAAAGCGGAGCTGTGGGGCGCAGAGGAACTTACCTCGAATAAATAATGAAAGCGGAGCTGAGGCGCGCAGAGGAACTTACCTCGAATACATAATGAAAGCAGAACTGAGGGACACAGAGGTAATTACCTCGTATAAGTAATGAAAGCGGAGCTGAGGCGCGCAGAGGAACTTACCTTGAATAAATAATGACAGCGGAGCTGAGGCGCGCAGAGGAACTTACCTCGAATAAATAATGAAAGCAGAACTGAGGGACACAGAGGTAATTACCTCATATAAGTAATGAAAGCGGATCTGAGGCATGCAAATAAAGTTACCTCGAATAAATAATGAAAGCGGAGCTGAGGCGCGCAGAGGTACTTACCTCGAATAAATAATGAAAGCAGAACTGAGTGACACAGAGGTAATTACCTCATATAAGTAATGAAAGCGGAGCTGAGGCATGCCAATAAAGTTACCTCGAATAAATAATGAAAGCGGAGCTGAGCCGCGCATAGGTACTTACCTCGAATAAATAATGAAAGCAGAACTGAGGGACACAGAGGTAATTACCTCGTATAAGTAATGTAAGCGGAGATGAGGCATGCAAATAAAGTTACCTCGAATAAGTAATGAAAGCGGAACTGAGGCGCGCAGAGGTACTTACCTCGAATCAGTATTGAAAGCGGAAATGAGGCGCACAGAGGAACTTACCTCGAATAAATAATGAAAGCGGAACTGAGGCGCGCAGAGGAACTTACCTCGAATCAGTAATGAAAGCGTAGCTGAGGCACGCAGAGGAACTTACCTCGAATCAGTAATGAAAGCGGAAATGAGGCGCACAGAGGAACTTACCTCGAATAAATAATGAAAGCGGAACTGAGGCGCGCAGAGGAACTTACCTCGAATCAGTAATGAAAGCGTAGCTGAGGCACACAGAGGAACTTACCTCGAGTCAGTAATGAAAGCAGAACTGAGGCGCACAGAGGAACTTACCTCGAATCAGTAATGAAAGCGGAACTGAGGGGCACAGAGGAACTTACCTCGAATTAGTAATGCATGCGGAACTGAGGCGCACAGAGGAACTTACCTCAAATAAATAATGAAAGCGGAGCTGAGGGGCGCAGAGGAACTTACCTCGAATCAGTAATGAAAGCGGAAATGAGGCACACAGAGGAACTTACCTCGAATAAATAATGAAAGCGGAGCTGAGGCGCACAGAGGAACTTACCTCGAATCAGTAATGAAAGCGGAACTGAGGCGCACAGAGGAACTTACCTCGAATCAGTAATGAAAGCGGAACTGAGGAGCACAGAGGTAATTACCTCGTATAAGTAATGAAAGTGGAGCTGAGGCGCGCAGAGGAACTTACCTCGAATAAATAATGAAAGCGGAGCTGAGGCGCGCAGAGGAACTTACCTCGAATACATAATGAAAGCAGAACTGAGAGACACAGAGGTAATTACCTCGTATAAGTAATGAAAGCGGAGCTGAGACATGCAAATAAAGTTACCTCGAATAAATAATGAAAGCGGAGCTGAGGCGCGCAGAGGTACATACCTCGAATAAATAATGAAAGCAGAACTGAGGGACACAAAGGTAATTACCTCGTATAAGTAATGAAAGCGGAGGTGAGGCATGCCAATAAAGTTACCTCGAATCAGTAATGAAAGCGTAGCTGAGGCACGCAGAGGAACTTACCTCGAATCGGTAATGAAAGCGGAGCTGACGCGCACAGAGGAACTTACCTCGAATCAGTAATGAAAGCGGAACTGAGGCGCGCAGAGGAACTTACCTCGAGTCAGTAATGAAAGCGGAACAGAGGCGCACAGAGGAACTTACCTCGAATCAGTAATGAAAGCGTAGCTGAGGCACGCAGAGAAACTTACCTCGAATCAGTAATGAAAGCGGAAATGAGGCGCACAGAGGAACCTACCTCGAATAAATAATGAAAGCGGAACTGAGGCGCGCAGGGGAACTTACCTCGAATCAGTAATGAAAGCGTAGCTGAGGCACGCAGAGGAACTTACCTCGAATCGGTAATGAAAGCGGAGCTGAGGCGCACAGAGGAACTTACCTGGAATCAGTAATGAAAGCGGAACTGAGGCGCGCAGAGGAACTTACCTCGAGTCAGTAATGAAAGCGGAACTGAGGCGCACAGAGGAACTTACCTCGAATCAGTAATGAAAGCGGAACTGAGGGGCACAGAGGAACTTACCTAGACTCAGTAATGAAAGCGGAACTGAGGGGCGCAGAGAAACTTACCTCGAATCAGTAATGAAAGCAGAACTGAGGCGCACAGAGGAACTTACCTCGAATAAATAATGAAAGCGGAGCTGAGGGGCTCAGAGGAACTTACCTCGAATCAGTAATGAAAGCGGAAATGAGGCGCCCAGAGGAACTTACCTCGAATAAATAATGAAAGCGGAGCTGAGGGGCGCAGAGGAACTTACCTCGAATCAGTAATGAAAGCGGAACTGAGGCGCACAGAGGAACTTACCTCGAATCAGTAATGAAAGCGGAGCTGAGGAGCGCAGAGGAACTTACCTCGAATACATAATGAAAGCAGAACTGAGGGACACAGAGGTAATTACCTCGTATAAGTAATGAAAGCGGAGCTGAGGCGCGCAGAGGAACTTACCTCGAATAAATAATGAAAGCGGAACTGAGGAGCACAGAGGTAATTACCTCGTATAAGTAATGAAAGTGGAGCTGAGGCGCGCAGAGGAACTTACCTCGAATAAATAATGAAAGCGGAGCTGAGGCGCGCAGAGGAACTTACCTCGAATACATAATGAAAGCAGAACTGAGGGACACAGAGGTAATTACCTCGTATAAGTAATGAAAGCGGAGCTGAGGCGCGCAGAGGAACTTACCTCGAATAAATAATGAAAGCGGAACTGAGGAGCACAGAGGTAATTACCTCGTATAAGTAATGAAAGTGGAGCTGAGGCGCGCAGAGGAACTTACCTCGAATAAATAATGAAAGCGGAGCTGAGGCGCGCAGAGGAACTTACCTCGAATACATAATGAAAGCAGAACTGAGAGACACAGAGGTAATTACCTCGTATAAGTAATGAAAGCGGAGCTGAGACATGCAAATAAAGTTACCTCGAATAAATAATGAAAGCGGAGCTGAGGCGCGCAGAGGTACTTACCTCGAATAAATAATGAAAGCAGAACTGAGGGACACAAAGGTAATTACCTCGTATAAGTAATGAAAGCGGAGGTGAGGCATGCCAATAAAGTTACCTCGAATCAGTAATGAAAGCGTAGCTGAGGCACGCAGAGGAACTTACCTCGAATCGGTAATGAAAGCGGAGCTGACGCGCACAGAGGAACTTACCTCGAATCAGTAATGAAAGCGGAACTGAGGCGCGCAGAGGAACTTACCTCGAGTCAGTAATGAAAGCGGAACAGAGGCGCACAGAGGAACTTACCTCGAATCAGTAATGAAAGCGTAGCTGAGGCACGCAGAGAAACTTACCTCGAATCAGTAATGAAAGCGGAAATGAGGCGCACAGAGGAACCTACCTCGAATAAATAATGAAAGCGGAACTGAGGCGCGCAGGGGAACTTACCTCGAATCAGTAATGAAAGCGTAGCTGAGGCACGCAGAGGAACTTACCTCGAATCGGTAATGAAAGCGGAGCTGAGGCGCACAGAGGAACTTACCTGGAATCAGTAATGAAAGCGGAACTGAGGCGCGCAGAGGAACTTACCTCGAGTCAGTAATGAAAGCGGAACTGAGGCGCACAGAGGAACTTACCTCGAATCAGTAATGAAAGCGGAACTGAGGGGCACAGAGGAACTTACCTAGACTCAGTAATGAAAGCGGAACTGAGGGGCGCAGAGAAACTTACCTCGAATCAGTAATGAAAGCAGAACTGAGGCGCACAGAGGAACTTACCTCGAATAAATAATGAAAGCGGAGCTGAGGGGCTCAGAGGAACTTACCTCGAATCAGTAATGAAAGCGGAAATGAGGCGCCCAGAGGAACTTACCTCGAATAAATAATGAAAGCGGAGCTGAGGGGCGCAGAGGAACTTACCTCGAATCAGTAATGAAAGCGGAACTGAGGCGCACAGAGGAACTTACCTCGAATCAGTAATGAAAGCGGAACTGTGGAGCACAGAGGTAATTACCTCGTATAAGTAATGAAAGTGGAGCTGAGGCGCGCAGAGGAACTTACCTCGAATAAATAATGAAAGCGGAGCTGAGGCGCGCAGAGGAACTTACCTCGAATACATAATGAAAGCAGAACTGAGGGACACAGAGGTAATTACCTCGTATAAGTAATGAAAGCGGAGCTGAGGCGTGCAGAGGAACTTACCTCGAATAAATAATGAAAGCGGAGCTGAGGCGCGCAGAGGAACTTACCTCGAATACATAATGAAAGCAGAACTGAGGGACACAGATAATTACCTCGTATAAGTAATGAAAGCGGAGCTGAGGCGCGCAGAGGAACTTACCTCGAATAAATAATGAAAGCAGAACTGATGGACACAGAGGTAATTACCTCATATAAGTAATGAAAGCGGAGCTGAGGCATGCAAATAAAGTTACCTCGAATAAATAATGAAAGCGGAGCTGAGGCGTGCAGAGGTACTTACCTCGAATAAGTAATGAAAGCGGAACTGAGGCGCGCAGAGGTACTTACCTCGAATCAGTAATGAAAGCGAAAATGAGGCGCACATAGGAACTTACCTCGAATAAATAATGAAAGCGGAACTGAGGCACGCAGAGGAACTTACCTCGAATCAGTAATGAAAGCGGAAATGAGGCGCACATAGGAACTTACCTCGAATAAATAATGAAAGCGGAACTGAGGCGCGCAGAGGAACTTACCTCGAATCAGTAATGAAAGCGTATCTGAGGCACGCAGAGGAACATACCTCGAATCGGAAATGAAAGCGGAGCTGAGGCGCACAGAGGAACTTACCTCGAATAAATAATGAAAGCGGAACTGAGGCGCGCAGAGGAACTTACCTCGAGTCAGTAATGAAAGCGGAACTGAGGCGCACAGAGGAACTTACCTCGAATCAGTAATGAAAGCGGAACTGAGGGGCGCAGAGAAACTTACCTCGAATCAGTAATGAAAGCGGAACTGAGCGGCGCAGAGAAACTTACCTCGAATCAGTAATGAAAGCGGAAATGAGGCGCACAGAGGAACTTACCTCGAATAAATAATTAAAGCGGAGCTGAGGGGCGCAGAGGAACTTACCTCGAATCAGTAATGAAAGCGGAACTGAGGCGCACAGAGGAACTTACCTCGAATCGGTAATGAAAGCGGAGCTGAGGCGCACAGAGGAACTTACCTGGAATCAGTAATGAAAGCGGAACTGAGGCGCGCAGAGGAACTTACCTCGAGTCAGTAATGAAAGCGGAACTGAGGCGCACAGAGGAACTTACCTCGAGTCAGTAATGAAAGCGGAACTGAGGCGCACAGAGGAACTTACCTCGAATCAGTAATGAAAGCGGAACTGAGGGGCGCAGAGAAACTTACCTCGAATCAGTAATGAAAGCGGAACTGAGCGGCGCAGAGAAACTTACCTCGAATCAGTAATGAAAGCGGAAATGAGGCGCACAGAGGAACTTACCTCGAATAAATAATTAAAGCGGAGCTGAGGGGCGCAGAGGAACTTACCTCGAATCAGTAATGAAAGCGGAACTGAGGCGCACAGAGGAACTTACCTCGAATCGGTAATGAAAGCGGAGCTGAGGCGCACAGAGGAACTTACCTGGAATCAGTAATGAAAGCGGAACTGAGGCGCGCAGAGGAACTTACCTCGAGTCAGTAATGAAAGCGGAACTGAGGCGCACAGAGGAACTTACCTCGAATCAGTAATGAAAGCGGAACTGAGGGGCACAGAGGAACTTACCTAGACTCAGTAATGAAAGCGGAACTGAGGGGCGCAGAGAAACTTACCTCGAATCAGTAATGAAAGCAGAACTGAGGCGCACAGAGTAACTTACCTCGAATAAATAATGAAAGCGGAGCTGAGGGGCTCAGAGGAACTTACCTCGAATCAGTAATGAAAGCGGAAATGAGGCGCACAGAGGAACTTACCTCGAATAAATAATGAAAGCGGAGCTGAGGGGCGCAGAGGAACTTACCTCGAATCAGTAATGAAAGCGGAACTGAGGCGCACAGAGGAACTTACCTCGAATCGGTAATGAAAGCGGAGCTGAGGCGCACAGAGGAACTTACCTCGAATCAGTAATGAAAGCGGAACTGAGGCGCACAGAGGAACTTACCTCGAATCAGTAATGAAAGCGGAACTGAGGCTCACAGAGGAACTTACCTCGAATAAATAATGAAATAGAATTGTTGCTTAACAGTTGGTGACAAATAAACAGCATATTATAAAGGCAGGTGTCAGTGCAACATTCACCACAAAATTAGCGCCAGAGTAGGGGGTGGGGGTGGCTGTCTAGTGATAAATAACAAAAATGCAATTGGTCAACCCTATTGAAATTTTCTTGTGGCTCAAAGGACAGTCTGTTGAAAAATTCAGTATTTTGTGCCAAACTATTTTTAGGGGATCATATAATGGCATTGTATGTTATAATGGTGCTCTATGGAGATTTCAGTAGCGGTATCTGACCTGTACATAATACAGGTAAACTATGAGGTCACATATACAGTCACTAGATTCCGTAGCATCGAGTGCCGATCATTTAAATGCCGGAGATGTACGTACAAATCCAATACTTTCTGCCTCTCACAGCTGCTGGCAACCAATGCTGGCAACCAATGCTGGCAATGGATTTCTGCGAATAGTGAAGCTCAAGCTGTCTAGACGATGGGACTATGGAGAGTGTCCAAAACACAGAACAACCTTATGAATGGCCCTTTGTTCCATAATGATGACACTGGTAACTGTCGAGTTACATATTGCAATTCCAACATCATCTGGACAGTCGACATATCACAAAAAGCTATAGGTGCGACACTGGTAACTGTCGAGTTACATATTGCAATTCCAGCATCATCTGGACAGTCGACATATCACAAAAAGCTATAGGTGCGATACTGGGAATTGTCGAGTTACATATTGCAATTCCAACATCATCTGGACAGTCGACATATCACAAAAAGCTATAGGTGCGACACTGGTAACTGTCGAGTTACATATTGCAATTCCAACATCATCTGGACAGTCGACATATCACAAAAAGCTATCGGTACGAAAGTGTGAAATGTCGGGTTACATATTGCAATTTCAACATCATCTGGACAGTCGACATATCACAAAAAGCTATCGGTACGAAAGTGTGAAATGTCGGGTTACATATTGCAATTTCAACATCATCCAGACAGTCGACATATCACAAAAAGCTATCGGTGAGACACATAAATAAACAAACACATAGTTTATGATTCAATGCATAAAAACAGTTCTCATTCTGCTTATATAATAAAAACTCTTATGTAAGGTGAACGTCCAATACCGATAACGAGCCTATCAGTTCTTGAACAATATGTCAGCGCATGCGCATTACGCATTCTGTCATCCTTACATGTAATGGTCTGTATATTCTTCAAGTCACGACATAAATGTATCACCGATTCCCCAGCAGCGTTATTTACGAATACATTCCCATTTAATTGATCAACAGCTATGCCTATTGGTTCCACATTTCGGTTAGCAAATCGCGCCAAAATTCTCCCCGTTATGCTAAGAGATATAACTGTCTTGCTGCCTTGGTCTGATACATAAATTACTTTTGTTGATCGGTTAAGAGCAATATGATTAGGTTCTATAAATAGATTGCAACCATCGGAGTCCTTGTCAATCACAACGTCCACGTTGCCTTTTCTGTCCATCACGTGTACACTAGGAATACACGATGATGTTTCGTTGTCGTATTTACATATAGCAACGATTTTATCGATATCCGCGCATATACCGTAATATTCATTTTGAGCCTTCAACGGAAACCAAGCAACAATGCGTGTTGGGCTCTTGAATTTCAAATATTGCACCAACCTCACAAACGGAAATGTGACTACAATGTAAATATCGTCTACGACAGCGATACCCCATGGCTGGAAAACGACCGGATACCTGTTGATAACGTTAAAGTCTTGATCGACCAACTTGATAATTTGATTCCCATGGTCACAAACAAGAATGTGCCCAGGGTTCCTTGTAACAGCAAATCCGCTAATTTCAAACATGTCACTGTTGTCTTTCAACGTTTCTACATTATATTCTTGGTACGGTAACTTGGTAATTGTCTCTGGTTCATCTGTTCCTCCAATTGCATCTTCCTCTCCAGATACACCACTGGTGCCAGCATCTACTTTAATATCACTGTTTACTATTGCATGATCAATAGGTTTATCTATACTTTTGATATCGTCCTGTTCAATTAACGCATTATGTATCTCGCTCACCTGTTCTGTAGTGACACGGCCGATGTTATTATTACTATTGTTACGTAGAGCATTGTCAGTGTTATCGGATACGTCGTCGTATAGTTTTTGGTTACTCATTTTGCCTAACTCTAGAAAGCCAACATTTCACTTATTCAAACTATCAGAGTTCGTCTAGAGAGTTCTAAATACTTTGTTCTTATCATAGGTAGGTACTACACTAGAGTTACCGCGATATTACAAGAACACTTGGATGTCTCCTTAAAACTGATAATTACAAATTCTATCGATTTACATAATTCTCAAACGTCTGTAGTCGCATCTCCATAACTACTCCAGGATTTCTGAGAATAGACAAACAACAACATGTACGACCTTGGTTTAAAGCGACACTACATAGGTGAAAACGCAAATGTCTGCAGAATGTAATTTGCTATTATTTGGTATAGTATTGTTCCAAATAGTTTGTCATCATATAAACAAACGTGGTTTGTTGACATAACAAAATAATGTAAATAAGGTCGACATTCGTGCGTAATACAAAGCGTTTATCCTGAATAACACGAGTTATGCTACATATTTACAGTAATATCTCACATGTGTGCCTATGCATATTAATTTATAGACTAATCTTAATTAAATTATCTCTAAATGAAAGTATCACGTGTTTAGTATTGACTTCAATATTAACAAGCGTCAATTCAGGCGTCTGGATGACCGTTATATGAAATCCTACGTTCACGTTTGAACGTAAGTTAATCAATGTTCGATGTATTCAGAAGAATTTGTAGTAGCAATACATGTATACGTGAAAAAATGCATTTTATTTGCTTTTTGCGATGTAATGTCTCTTTAAATATAATAAAACCCAACAAATAATTATACACACAACACAGACACGTGGAATGGATGGAAAGCTATCAGCGTACCGCATACTAGAATCGGGTATACGGTATGGTAATACGGATATAAACTTAATTTTTACGAAAGATGGCTCAATGTAGCCTGGGTTCCAGTCTGTAGATTTTTCAACACACGGATCTGTAGTCCAGTGGTAACACGCTGGACTGGTAATCCAGGGATCGCAGGTTCGACCCCCCGTCTGATCCTAATAAAATTAACAGTCTTTCAGATGGGACGTTAATCCGAGGTCTCGTGTCGATGCTTTGCATCGTGCACGTAAAAGAACCAGAGGAAACTCTGGAATGCAGATGAGACTCTGGAATGGGTCTCTGTCTGTATCATTGCACTATCCTCTGGCTACGGTACTGAGTACCAATTCACATCGATTACAAGAACTGCTTATGTTGTTCGGGAATAAAAGGTGTAGCTTTTTCAAAAAATAATTATTAAGAAATATAATTGCGACATATAGTATAAAACTGTTTATCCTACTTTCATATATAATAAACTTTGTTTCATTTGTCAGTGCCTAATACACTTTTCCTGACGTCATCTCTATTTTATCAGAAGATAGGATAAATAGAATATTAGGTTACTGTCTTAGAAACTTTAATTTATTAGGCTCGTTTCCGAAATAATACAAGGCTCGGTAGAACCTCGCCTAGCATATGTGGGTGAAGCTAGCAGTGTACTGCTGGCAGTGAGCAGTGTACTGCTGTACTGCTAGCAGTGAGCAGTGAGTAGTGTAATCCAGCAGTGAGTTATGTATTCTAGTAGTGAATGATGTATATATGCCAAATTTCGAGAAAAATAATAATAATAAAACGTTTTTATTTTTTTTACTGCCAGTGTAGGCCTACTGTTGTACTGCTGGCAGTGAGCAATGTACTGCTATACTGCTAGCAGTGAGTAGTGTAATCCAGCAGTGAGTGGCGTATTCTAGTAGTGTATGACGTGCAAATGCCAAATTTCGGGGGAAATAATTAATGTTTTTAAAATTATTTTCCATACTTACTTCTCTGGCAGTGAGCATTTCTTCAACTATACTAGCCTAATAGATCTAAATTAAAATTTATAAATAACCTAATATTCTCTATATATATAATTGTAGGCCTAATTATGTTAGCTTTTTTAAAATTAAGAAATGAAATTGTAACGTTTAGGCCTAAATATTATGGAATATATAATACATGTATATACTTACATCAAATATGTCCGAATAGCGCTACTGCGTAGGCAACAGCAAAACATTGAAAGAAAAACGTTTTAAAGTTGATTCTGTCGATACAATCAATATATATTGAACACTGATTCTGCCTATACGATCAATATATATTGAACTGTGAAATAGACTAGTGTCTTATTATATTAATTGCAGAGCATTTATGAATGTTTAGAAAGGAGAATCGTGTAGGTGCTTCACGGTTCTACAATTGCTCGATATGGAAAGTAACTCTCGTACAATGGTAATTATCCGCAGTTTAACTTCATTTTCAAACATTGATCCAAGCTCTTCTTTTTTTAAAGCGACATTACATCGCAAAAAGCCAACAAAAATTGTTAACATAAACATGCATTGCTACTACAAATGATTCTGAATACATTCGAACACTAATATTGAATCAATAAACTGCTTTTGTGGTCAACAAACTTTCAAAAGTGAAAGTAGGATTTCATATAACTGGCATCCATGCTCCTGGATTGACGTTTGTTTGTTATTGGAGTCGATACTTAATGCATGATACTGTCATCTAGAGATAATTCAACTAAGATCAGTCTACACATAAATATGCATAGGCACACATGTGAGATATAATGGTAAATCTGTACCATACATCGAGTTATTCAAGATACACGCGTTGTATTCCCCATGGATGTCGACACTATTTTATTATGTAAGCAGACCGCGCATACGACGTTTGTTTATTAGTCGAAATACTCAGTTTTTGAGGCAAATATTTGAAAAAATAATAGGAAATTACATTCTGTAGAATTTTTTTTTATTTAATTTATACAAATTTATTGTAGAAATGTTCACTGATGTAGTGTCGCTTTAAAGCACTGCACACGTGTTTGTCTATTTAGACAAATACGCACAATTAAAAAGTAAAAATGTTGAGAGATATACGCATACATGGAAAAGAATATCCTATTTGCTAACTTACGTTGAAATACAAATATAATTATTTAAAGCTAGTTTCGTATATTTTGTATCCTGGACTAAATTAAATAAAACGTTGTGTGAAGAATTTTTCCGCTTTGAATTGAAAAGACAGGCGTTAGAAATGGTTATCCATTCGCGGATCATTTTTTCAATGTTACACGTCTTAATTGGGATTTTAAAAAAACACTTTAAAACACATGATGTCATACCTTTGTACTTTATTTTTAATATTGGACTGCTTTCGGCAATAGTATACTATCAAATCCTGCAGATAATTGTACGAAATTATCAATTTTATATACTTTGGTAAGATCATGTTACATAAGTGTGTTTGAAGCACTACGCCATTCACACAGTTCTATATTTTACATATTGGATAGTTTGAGGCTTCACACAGTTCAATATTTTACATATTGGATAGTTTGAGGCTTCACACAGTTCAATATTTTACATATTGGATAGTTTGAGGCTTCACACAGTTCAATATTTTACATATTGGATAGTTTGAGGCTTCACACAGTTCAATATTTTACATATTGGATAGTTTGAGGCTTCACACAGTTCAATATTTAACATATTGGATAGTTTGAGGCTTCACACAGTTCAATATTTTACATATTGGATAGTTTGAGGCTTCATACAGTCCAATATTTAACATATTGGATAGTTTGAGGCTTCACACTGTTCAATATTTAACATATTGGATAGTTTGAGGCTTCACACAGTTCAATATTTAACATATTGGATAGTTTGAGGCTTCACACAGTTCAATATTTTACATATTGGATAGTTTGAGACTTCACACAGTCCAATATTTAACATATTGGATAGTTTGAGGCTTCACACAGTTCAATATTCAACATATTGGATAGTTTGAGGCTTCACACAGTCCAATATTTAACATATTGGATAGTTTGAGTCTTCACACAGTTCAATATTTTACATATTGGATAGTTTGAGACTTCATACAGTCCAATATTTAACATATTGGATAGTTTGAGGCTTCACACAGTTCAATATTTAACATATTGGATAGTTTGAGGCTTCACACAGTCCAATATTTTACATATTGGATAGTTTGAGGCTTCACACAGTCCAATATTTTACATATTGGATAGTTTGAGGCTTCACACAGTCCAATATTTTACATATTGGATAGTTTGAGGCTTCACACAGTCCAATATTTTACATATTGGATAGTTTGAGGCTTCACACAGTCCAATATTTTACATATTGGATAGTTTGAGGCTTCACACAGTCCAATATTTTACATATTGGATAGTTTGAGGCTTCACACAGTTCAATATTTTACATATTGGATCGTTTGAGGTTTATATCCTATACTTGTTGCTTTTTCAAAATGTGTAGATAAAATTTGGCGCTTCGAACTGTGGCACAAACTACTGCAAGTAGTCATATCTTTAACCTCTAAAATGTTATATCATTGCGCGGAAAAAGGCATTAAGTTTACCACCACCTCCGTGATCGAGTGGTTATGGTCGCTTGTTTATAGTCGTAGGCTACTATTGTGCTTTCAAAGTAAAGTAATAATACCGTTGGAATATTACACTACTGTATAGGTAAGGCAATAAACGCTAGCTTACAGGTAGTGGTTTATTGTTTAATAGGTTATACCTGACTTACCTATAATGCAACAGTGTATCGAATGTGTGTTAACAACCGTTATTACTTTACGTTGATAGCACAGTAACTTCGTGTAACCCGGATAGCCTATGTATACACAGATACCAATAATGTGCAAACATTCTGAACCAGTTAGTTTATACAAATTTATTTTAGCTCGATTGCGAAACAAGTTATTTCAACTTATATAAATCACTCTCGAGACCTCATTCCTGATGTAATCCATCGCCACGAGGGAGAGAGAAGAGGCAACGTGGAATTTAAATGCCTTGCCTAAGGGCACAATCGTAACGGCTCCAGTGGGGCTCGAACTCCGGACCTTTCGCACCTGAAGCGAACGCGCATCCACTGCGCTATCACGACTTCCACATAACTGAACTTAACTGAACCAGTTAGATGCCAGTATATGGTTGGATACAACATTATACACATGACCTTTGATCTGTGTTACATAGCCACTGAATGCTGCCTAAAAGTTGTGTCAGGGCTACATATAGGGTATTGATTATATTGTATCTTCCGATGAACAAATTATGTACCAAATACCTCATATGAACGTAACATATATATGGACCAGTCACTAAGGATCTGTAGTCTAGTGGTAAAACGCTGGACTGGTAATCCAGGGATCGCAGGTTCGATCCCCCGTCTGACCATATTAAAATTAAGTCTTTCAGATGGGACATAAAACCGAGGTCTCGATGCTGTACACCGTCCACGTAAAAGAACCAGAGGATACTCTGGAATGGGTCTGTATCATTGCACTATCCTCCAAAATGATTAATCTCGTCAGGAGGCGTCGCTCATATGGGCAACCGGTAGCGACGATAAATAAACGTAAAACACACAATGTGAAGAAAAGACGGACGTCGAAAGCATCTACATGTAAACATATACTGCCTCTCAAATTAGATTCGTGTGGGTATAAAAATATTCAATTTATCTTAAATACATGCGTAATAATGGGCAAAGTCTGCCTAATAAACATTTCGTGAGGTCATGAATATTCAGTTATCTTTCCTCTCTTAAAACTTCTTTTTTATCAGAAGATAGGATCAAATGGAATATTAGATTAGTATCTTATAAATTTTAACTTTTTAGGCTAGTCTCCAAAAAACCAAACAATACAGCTCCCAACTCTTAATAATATTTTGTTATATTTCGGGTTTTACGCCTGCATCAGCATCATTTCGGGCTATATCGCCGGCGGGCAGTTTACTTAACACCTTACCTGGGCAGGCTGCAGCGGTTAACCAGTACTTGGGTGCACCAACCTCCGTAAGAAACTGCCAACTTTTTCATATAAATGAGACACGGCCTGAGCGGGTCTCGAACACGTGACCATCAGTGATGATAGGTTACAGTGGTATACAAGTCAGCGACCGTAACCACTCGACCACGGAGGCAGACGCCCAACTCTAATAAACCTTTCGTGATGTCATAGCGCTGTGTATGACGTAATATGTTCACAGATGGTATGATAAAAAAAAGGTTTAAACTTAATTTATTTTACAATGATTGCTAAGCAAGTTCTAACAACTTATATTAATCACTCTCGTTAGCGTGGATGAAAGCGTATATATGTGGTCATTCGTGTGGGAGGAAACCAGAGAAAACCAACGTGTCCGAACTGGCGACCACCGTACCATCTCACATACTTCCAGGTCCGAGGATCGAACCCAGGTTGCATTGGGGAGAAGCGAGCGCGCTAACCACTGCGCTAATCGGACAGCAAGTGTAACTATTGACTATGGATTTAATGCAATATACTATATATAGAATAGTCACAACAACACGTATCTCACTATTATTCTTTAATAACTCTTCATAATTCCAATCATTTACAAATACTTGATGTCCATACAAAAAAATCATGTTACACAAATTGAGATAAATGAAGTACATGTACTGCTAACATTCATACAACAGCTGGCAGCACACAACCTCAATACAGTAAGTAGTAGCACATGATACAGGGCTAATGACAACCATCCGGGACTCGGGAGAAAACATCTGGGACACTATCTATCTATCACCAGGGCCTCAGAAAAAAGGTTTATAACCTCTGACCCAGGGCTACAGATAATAACCACTAGTTCCTCGGACAATTCTCAAATCACATTAAATATACAATAAAAATTCATTATTCACAAGCCTACACTTATCACCAGCTATCCCAATTTAAATATCAAAGTTATTTCCCCTTCACAATTAATAAATTATTAATGGCAATAAAGCCTCCATTACTCACAGAAGTTACACATCTTCGTGTTATAATTCGACCAGAATATTCTTTCTTTGTCGAATCTGTTACTTGCCTCCTGTTGTCAAATATGTTACTTCCCCTGAATCTATTCATCAAATCAGTTACTTCCCCTGAATTTTATTAAATTTGTCAAATGTGTTACTTCCCCTGAATTTTATTAAATTTGTCAAACTGTTACTTCCCCTGAAGTTTATTAAATTTGTCGAATGTGTTACTTCCCCTGAATTTTACTCCTGTAGTCTCCAATCAGCAACTTTTTATTTAAATAAAAAAAGAGAGAGCAGGAAAACAACAAATAAAAAAACTAGGAACTGTTTTGGAAAACAACAAATGTCTCCCCACTCAGTAATTTAATAAAAACATGGAGAGCCAAAGCAAGAGTCACATGTAGTATTATGAAGTTTTGGATATGAAACAAGGATAAACTTCGTGGTAATCCGCCCAAAATCATCCAACTCGAATCCGATTACAATATGCACAACTAGATTTCATACTGATGTATTTCTGCCAAGTTGTGAAAATCTGAAAAATTGCGCTGACAGGACAAGCTTAGTATCATAATAATGTTTAAAGGGCTGTAAATCCGCCAAAACAATTATCCAATTTGATTACGGGGATTACAATATGTACATCTAGACATCATACTCTTGCTTCCTGTCAAGTTGCGGACAAGTTTTGTGTTATAAAAATGTTCAAAGGGCCGTAAATCATTCTGATGCTTTGTGCCAAGTTTGATGCAAATCCAATAAGGATATTTGGAGATGAAGCATGGACTAGTCTATATAAATGTACATAAATCATTCCACGTTACCAGGGTGACTGGAGAGTTGCATTTTGTTTTTCGGGTTTACAGTCACACAAATGGCTTGGGTCATATTGCAACTCCAGCTTTCATTGGTGGAGGAATATCCTGGGTAGCCATTCAAGCAGTCTCGGGCTACGACGGGCAGTCTCGCGCTACGACGGGCAGTCTCGGGCTACGACGGGCAGTCTCGGGCTACGATGGGCAGTCTTGGGCTATGACGGGCAGTCTCGGGCTACGACGGGCAGTCTTGGGCTACGACGGGCAGTCTCAGGCTGGGCTACGACGGGCAGTCTCCGGCTGGGCTACGACGGGCAGTCTCCGGCTACGACGGGCAGTCTTGGGCTACGACGGGCAGGGCTACGATGGGCAATCTCAGGCTACGATGGGCAGTCTAGGGCTACGACGGGCAGTCTCGGGCTGGGCTACGACGGGCAGTCTCCGCTACGACGGGCCAGTCTCCGGCTACGACGGGCAGTCTCGGGCTGGGCTACGACGGGCAGTCTTGGGCTACGATGGGCAGTCTTGGCTATGACGGGCAGTCTCCGGGCTACGACGGGCAGTCTTGGGCTACGACGGGCAGTCTCAGGCTGGGCTACGACGGGCAGTCTCTGGCTGGCTACGACGGGCAGTCTCCGGCTACGACGGCAGTCTTGGGCTACGACGGGCAGGGCTACGATGGGCAATCTCAGGCTACGATGGGCAGTCTAGGGCTACCATGGGCAGTCTCGGGCTGGGCTACGACGGGCAGTCTCCGGCTACGACGGGCAGTCTCCGGCTACGACGGGCAGTCTCGGCTGGGCTACGACGGGCAGTCTTGGGCTACGATGGCAGTCTCGGGCTACGTCGGGCATTCTTGGGCTACGACGGGCAGTCTCCGGCTGGGCTACGACGGGCAGTCTCCGGCTACGACGGGCAGTCTCCGGCTGGGCTACGACGGGCAGTCTCCGGCTGGGCTACGACGGGCAGTCTCCGGCTACGACGGGCAGTCTCAGGCTACGATGGGCAGTCTCGGGCTGGGCTACGACGGGCAGTCTCGGGCTACGACGGGCAACCACAATCCTTCTGCAAGCCAGCTGGATAGCTCTCCTCACCTCCAATGGGATTCAAAGATACAGCGGCCAGGGGCAAATGCTTTTAACTCAATGACCAAGGATGACCCTGCATTCAAATGTTATGCTTAAGACACAAAACATGAGGAAAAAATCAAACGCCTATACTATAAGTTTCATTTCACTGTGGAATTGATACCGATTACAACAAATACATAAACCCCACATTGATACAAACATCAGGGAAAACACGTACATTGTGGGCATATGGCAGAAAATTGGTGAAACGATGTCTCAAAATAATAAAGGGGATGAATGAGGGGCGTTACATACAAGATTTGTGGGTCATACTGGTGGGCCACAGGCAAATTTACATGCCCCTCTCCCCAAACACAAAAATATGCAGCATACATGTAAGCACCTAAAGACGGTATACACAATTTGGTCAATTGTATACAGTGGAAAAGGTCACACATATGTATATACTAGTATAAAATGTATATGCCCAAATCAAACTTTTGGTCCAGATCTCTGGAGACAAACAAAGTTTTGAATAGCATTATGCGACAAATTTACAATTCCATGGTAATATGTACAAGATGAAATGTGTGATAATCACATTGTACCATATCAAATGTTTGAGGCTAACTATACAATAAACAACTTATCACATACAATGTTTGCATTGAGAAATACAGCACAATTATAGACGCCCACACACAGAAACGGGTTAGATTGGTTAGAAGTTTTTAGACAGACATATTCACTAATTACCTTCTAACAATGCAAACAAACTATATATACATACTGACATTTCTATTAGCACTAAGTACAGTCCATACTGGCATGAAGTACAGTCCATACTCGCATGAGGTACAGTCCATACTCGCATGAGGTACAGTCCATACACGCATGAAGTACAGTCCATACACGCATGAAGTACAGTCCATACACGCATGAAGTACAGTCCATACACGCATGAAGTACAGTCCATACACGCATGAAGTACAGTCCATACTCGCATGAAGTACAGTCCATACTAGCATGAGGTACAGTCCATACACGCATGAAGTACAGTCCATACTCGCACGAAGTACAGTCCATACTCGCATGAAGTACAGTCCATACACGCATGAAGTACAGTCCATACTCGCATGAAGTACAGTCCATACACGCATGAAGTACAGTCCATACTCGCATGAAGTACAGTCCATACTCGCATGAGGTACAGTCCATACTTGCATGAAGTACGTCCATACTCGCATGAAGTACAGTCCATACTCGCATGAGGTACAGTCCATACTCGCATGAAGTACAGTCCATACTCGCATGAAGTACAGTCCATACTCGCATGAAGTACAGTCCATACTCGCATGAAGTACAGTCCATACTAGCATGAAGTACAGTCCATACTCGCATGAAGTACAGTCCATACTCGCATGAAGTACAGTCCATACTCGCATGAGGTACAGTCCATACTCGCATGAGATACAGTCCATACTCGCATGAAGTACAGTCCACACTCGCATGAAGTACAGTCCATACTCGCATGAAGTACAGTCCACACTCGCATGAAGTACAGTCCACACTAGCATGAGGTACAGTCCATACTCGCATGAGGTACAGTCCAACAACTAGAAAATTAGCAGTTTTTAGAGACGTATTCTCTATAACTAGTACCAACGTCTAATATGCAGTGAAAAGAGCTTTTAGCTTTCAGTTCAATCCACATATCACGATATAAATGTATGTTATATGTATCCTGATAAATAAATATGATTATACAGCATAAACTTTCGGATTTGGAATGGAACGGTCCCAGGTTCGATACTCGACCATGCCATGTATGTAGTGTCATTGAGCAAGGCACCTCACACACAATGCTTAGTACTGGTTAATCGCTTATGTCTGATGTATATAACTCAATATTGTATTTATTTTTTACACTATTTATTTTACAACGATTGCGAAACAAGCTGTAACAACATATATTAATCACTCTCGTTGGCGCGTATGAAAGCATATTTGTGGTCATTCGTGTGGGAGAAAGGAAACCCACCTGTCCGATCTGGCGACCACCATACCATCTCACATACTTCCCGGTCCGAGGATCGAACCCGAGTTGCATTGATGAGAAGCTAATCAGGCAGCCCTAACCAAATATGCTTAAACCAACTAGAACTAAACGTTCCAACTCGAAGCTGCAGTTGTTTGGAAGTTAGTGAAGTGAATTGAACTGAAACAAAGCCAAAACTTCCGATTACATTTTTGACTGTAAAATCATTTTTTAATGTATTGGAATTGTTACATCATCTACTCTGCTCATTTCATTTTCAACAACATTATCATATACTAAAGTCTAGTACTTAATCCTGGTATTTAATAATTACCATAACGTGCCGTAACCCATTCAACACCAAGTAACTCACATGGACTGGTCCATGATATTCACTAACCAATAAATGAATCAGAAAATCACATTTGGACAAGTTCATTTATCAAAATGGGTAATTATGTCTAAAAATAGTCATATCACTGGCAAAAAGTGCAGATCCTGATGAGACGGCTCGTCACGAGCCGGCTCATCTGGATCTACACTTTTTGTAAGCCTATTTAGAGGTCTGTGGTGTTGAAAGGGTTAATTTAGAAATGTTGGTGTATATGTTCTATGTGAATAGAATGTGTTAATATAAGTTTTGGAACTTGTTTCGCAATCAAGCTAAATTAAATTTGTATAAACTAAATTAATTAACCCTTTGCTTGCCGAGTAAATAAAATCACATTTGCAAATAACATAGAATCCAGGTCAGCCGCATCTGATCAGGATCTATGTTGTTTGCTATTCAGCAAAGTGTTTTATCACCACTATCCGAATAGCAAACAGCATAGAGCCTGATCAGATAGCACATTCTGTGCCGTATTGATCTGGCTCTATACTGTTTGCAAAAGTGATTTCACATGCCACTAGCGTGCAAAACAGAAGACATACTATATACATTCTACTTATTTTCCAGTACAAAGAACCCTCTAGCATTAGCAACAGTACTCCAAGCAGTTACAATAACTTTAAATTCACACCCCCATTTACATCTAGATAAAAATATGAGAGGTGAACAGTGGAGAGAAATCCAATAAGCTTTTAGCCTTCATTTCAATCCACTTGTATTTATTGTGTACATAATTATTTGTTGTAAATTAGGTTATAGGTTGTCGAATAATTATGTTTAAACCAAAGCAGCTAAATGGACTTATCAGTAACTCTGGTACCAGACTCACTAATATCCCTGGTACCCGACTCATTAATGTCCTTGGTACCGACTCACTAATATCCCTGGTACCAGACTCATTAATGTCCCTGGTACCCGACTCACTAATATCCCTGGTACCAGACTCACGGTACCTGACTCACTAATATCCCTGGCACCCGACTCATTAATACCCCTGGTACCAGACTCACGGTACCTGACTCACTAATATCCATGGTACCAGACTCACGGTACCTGACTCACTAATATCCCTGGTACCCGACTCATTAATACCTCTGGTACCAGACTCACGGTACCTGACTCACTAATATCCCTGGTACCCGACTCATTAATACCCCTGGTACCAGACTCACGGTACCTGACTCACTAATATCCCTGGTACCCGACTCACTAATACCCCTGGTACCCGACTCACTAATATCCCTGGTACCCGACTCATTAATGTCCTTGGTACCGACTCACTAATATCCCTGGTACCAGACTCATTAATGTCCCTGGTACCCGACTCACTAATATCCCTGGTACCAGACTCACGGTACCTGACCATCACTAATATCCCTGGTACCCGACTCATTAATATCTCTGGTACCAGACTCATTAATATCTCTGGTACCAGACTCACGGTACCTGACTCACTAATATCCCTGGTACCCGACTCACTAATACCCCTGGTACCTGACTCACTAATATCCCTGGTACCCGACTCATTAATATCTCTAGCAACTATAAAGCTGAGAAGGCTAGAATTTAAGAAGTTTGTCATATCCGTATACAAAATGCTTTGCAAAGAGACTGTCACAACGGACTGGCAAACATGTGACTAAACTAAAATGTGCCTAGTATATTCAAGTTGAATCGACATCAACTACAAGGCTACAGTATGCTGCCAGGGACTAGGTACTTATTCATGAATGCATTAGCTGCGTTATATTTACGTATATTCATGATATATAAATAGACTCTGGAGGTGAATGTTTTGCAAGGAACGTTCACCGGCAAAATATCTTGCTGCTTCATACATCAATTACACATAGAGCAATCGCAATACCACGAATAACACATCACATATACCCGATAGATTGACGACCTCCGAGTAAAAAACCTGAGTATACGGCCAGATCTATGCAAAAATAAAACCAAACAACAGTAGGCAATTATCTAGTATTCCAATATGGTATCAATCGGTAACCAACCGACATACAATGTGATCAATTTCACAATTTCAAATTTTCACCAACTGGTTTATACAAATTTATTTTAGCTCGATTGCGAAACAAGCTCTTACGACTTATAATTAATCACTCGAGAGAGAGAGCAAATTCCTGGTGGGATCCATCGTCACCGAGGGAGAGAGAAGAGGCAATGTGGAATTCAAATGCCTTGACTAAGGGCAATCGTAATGGCTCCAGCGGGGCTCAAACGCCGGGCCTTTCGCACCTAAAGCAAAACATGCTACCACTGCGCTATCACAACTTCCACTTCACTTCCATCTATCATTTAATTAGTTACATCAATTTACTGTTGTATAAAAGGCAAAGACTTGACTTGTAACAACATTTTGACTGAATTATTATTGGACTTCCGATGTTAACTGAGAGGGCAGGGCGTGTTTACGTCTAAGAACCAGAATGCAATGATGGTCCTATATTGCTCATTGCCGAGTCCATTTTTGCCCCGGTGTCACCATTTCAACAACTTTGTAAGAGCATTTTACATCGATCATTCCCACAATGGGTGAAATGTAATCCGCCACCTACTCGTGTATAACTGGTGGCTATAGACCCAATGGTTACTGAGAAGACGTTTGAAAATGTTCACGGAAGATTGAAAATGTTCACGGAAGACTGCAGACAGACACATTGCGGTAACAATAGCTTAAGGATCTTTGCTCAGGTGAGCTAAATACCAAGAGAAAGCTAATCTTCGATAACTGAATGGGTATAAATGGTGGTTAATCATCGCAATAGTATAATACTGTATCATCGTGCAGTAACAGAATCATCGACGACATAATACCTGTAAACATAACAATCTGCACAAAGGTTGGGTCTGCTCCGAGGTTTTCTCAAAAGACAAATAACATGCCTTTCGTTTTGTTTTTAAAGTCGCACCAATAGATTAGGTCATATGGCGGCTCTCCGGCTATCATTGGTGGAGGAAGACACTGTGCCCATCCGATCATGCTTTCTGGCACCCAGGTAGAACCACCAACCTTCCGTAAGCCAGTGGGATCCGAACCTACAGCGGTGAGGGGCAATTGATTTGAAGCAAACAAACGTAACCACTCGGTCACCAACATGCCTTACTTATCGGAGATATTTGCAGACACCAAACTATTTGCAGCTGAAAATGAGCACGGAGTCGGCCAGTGATGTACGCAATACTCAACAGGCATAATGACTCATGTATTAATAGACGAATCAGCTGTACTCGTAAGCTGTGCTTCAATTGTCCAGCCACGACAATATAATGTAGAAAATGGTTAATTGTCAAATCTCTATACAGTCAAACCTGCCCTAAGCAGCGAGCCATGGGGATCACAGAAAGTGGTTGCTTAGCACAGGTGGATGCTTAATAGAGGTAAAATACATAATACAACAACATATCTGGAATCTTGACACTTAATGAAGGTGACCACTAACACAGGGTGGACTGTAGACCATACCCAGTAGACATTTAGCTACAGGGTACAAATCAAATTAAACCCATGCTGAAGTGGCATCACACATGGGCACCCCCCCCCACACACACCTCTGGAAATTGTTAACGCAGTGTGGTTAGTAAAAGCAAACAGGTTACTGAAACATTCAGTAAATTAATTTTAACATTTTAGGGTGAAACACCAGTGACTAATCAGTGCTGGATTAGACCATAACCAATAGCTTCTAGCAATCACTATAGGCATACTAGTCGGCTCTTCAAAACATATGTACAACGCTTATTAAATTGTCACAGAGAAAACGGCATTGTATTTGAAAGCAGCGACAGTCCCTAACTATATCCAGATGCACGAGTCCGTGTTTATAGCATCTGTAGTCCATTTTGACAGGAAATCCCATTATTTAGTCCAACTAGTCCAGGTTTTAGCACAGCCTATTTTGACAAGAAATGTCAGTATTTATTAGTCATGTCCAACTAGAGTCCAGGTTTTAGCATGGCCTATTTTGACAAGAAATGTCAGTATTTATTAGTCATGTCCAACTAGAGTACAGGTTTTAGCACAACCTATTTTGACAAGAAATGTCAGTATTTAGTCATGTCCAACTAGAGTACAGGTTTTAGCACAACCTATTTTGACAAGAAATGTCAGTATTTAGTCATGTCCAACTAGAGTACAGGTTTTAGCACAACCTATTTTGACAAGAAATGTCAGTATTTAGTCATGTCCAACTAGAGTACAGGTTTTAGCACAACCTATTTTGACAAGAAATGTCAGTATTTAGTCATGTCCAACTAGAGTACAGGTTTTAGCACAACCTATTTTGACAAGAAATGTCAGTATTTAGTCATGTCCAACTAGAGTACAGGTTTAGCACAACCTATTTTGACAAGAAATGTCAGTATTTAGTCATGTCCAACTAGAGTACAGGTTTTAGCACAACCTATTTTGACAAGAAATGTCAGTATTTAGTAATGTCCAACTAGAGTACAGGTTTTAGCACAACCTAGTCAGTATTTAGTCATGTCCAACTAGAGTACAGGTTTTAGCACAACCTATTTTGACAAGAAATGTCAGTATTTAGTCATGTCCAACTAGAGTACAGGTTTTAGCACAACCTATTTTGACAAGAAATGTCAGTATTTAGTAATGTCCAACTAGAGTACAGGTTTTAGCACAAAAGTCAGTATTTAGTCATGTCCAACTAGAGTACAGGTTTTAGCACAACCTATTTTGACAAGAAATGTCAGTATTTAGTCATGTCCAACTAGAGTACAGGTTTTAGCACAACCTATTTTGACAAGAAATGTCAGTATTTAGTCATGTCCAACTAGAGTACAGGTTTTAGCACAACCTATTTTGACAAGAAATGTCAGTATTTAGTATGTCCAACTAGAGTACAGGTTTTAGCACAACCTATTTTGACAAGAAATGTCAGTATTTAGTCATGTCCAACTAGAGTACAGGTTTTAGCACAACCTATTTTGACAAGAAATGTCAGTATTTAGTCATGTCCAACTAGAGTACAGGTTTTAGCACAACCTATTTTGACAAGAAATGTCAGTATTTAGTCATGTCCAACTAGAGTACAGGTTTTAGCACAACCTATTTTGACAAGAAATGTCAGTATTTAGTAATGTCCAACTAGAGTACAGGTTTTAGCACAACCTATTTTGACAAGAAATGTCAGTATTTAGTCATGTCCAACTAGAGTACAGGTTTTAGCACAACCTATTTTGACAAGAAATGTCAGTATTTAGTAATGTCCAACTAGAGTACAGGTTTTAGCACAACCTAGTCAGTATTTAGTCATGTCCAACTAGAGTACAGGTTTTAGCACAACCTATTTTGACAAGAAATGTCAGTATTTAGTCATGTCCAACTAGAGTACAGGTTTTAGCACAACCTATTTTGACAAGAAATGTCAGTATTTAGTAATGTCCAACTAGAGTACAGGTTTTAGCACAACCTAGTCAGTATTTAGTCATGTCCAACTAGAGTACAGGTTTTAGCACAACCTATTTTGACAAGAAATGTCAGTATTTAGTCATGTCCAACTAGAGTACAGGTTTTAGCACAACCTATTTTGACAAGAAATGTCAGTATTTAGTCATGTCCAACTAGAGTACAGGTTTTAGCACAACCTAGTCAGTATTTAGTCATGTCCAACTAGAGTACAGGTTTTAGCACAACCTATTTTGACAAGAAATGTCAGTATTTAGTCATGTCCAACTAGAGTACAGGTTTTAGCACAACCTATTTTGACAAGAAATGTCAGTATTTAGTAATGTCCAACTAGAGTACAGGTTTTAGCACAACCTAGTCAGTATTTAGTCATGTCCAACTAGAGTACAGGTTTTAGCACAACCTATTTTGACAAGAAATGTCAGTATTTAGTCATGTCCAACTAGAGTACAGGTTTTATCACAGCCCATTTTAACAGTAAATCTGCCATTAGTCATGTCCAAGCAAACTGTGTTGCCATTTGCAAAGTTAACTAATACAACTGGGTTTTGATTGATACAATAATATATATATAGCTTTATATATATATATATATATAGAAATATCGGGGAGACCTCAACTGTATGGTGGGTTTGAAACACCCTCTTGGTATATAGTCATGGGTGCATTTATCAGGGGGGGGGGAGGGGGTTCAGCTGTTTAATGTGATTATATACAGTAATCAGAATTCAGAAATTCAGTTGCATATATCGGTATCAAAAAACAATTTAGCACTATTCTTTGCAAATGCATCACCGTGGCTTTCAGTTAAGCTAAAAACAACATGGCAACTGCACACAATTTTCATTCAAATAATATACAGATGAAATGCAATAAATGAATAAAGCTAACCAATTGCCAGACTTACAGCTGTGGTCCATACACATAGTCACACTGATCCAATAAACAAACATCAATTTATGTTTTGTCAAAACCAACACACATTCACTACATAATAATACTACTTTCAACCCCCTTACAATACATATAAAATGTTCCTGAAGATTTTGTTATCTGAAATGTTCTATACAATTTTTTTTCTAGCGAGAGAATCAAATCAATTCAGCTCAAATATGTCTAGTCAGGCATGAGGTCCTAATTTCCTGAATGTGTTGTGAATTTCAGCCATAGAAATTGGTAATTAAATTAATCAGCTACAGACTAGAAATATTGAATCTTGCTCGTCTAAAATCTAGTACATGTGTGTGTATATATATATATATGCAGAAAACAGACATCAATTGTTCAGCTTTCTCATCAGTGGTACAAGTATGTACATATTATAAAACATGGCTATGTTTACTCAAAAGAAAAAGAAATATTATTTTAAACTAAGAATAAGAATAGTGAACATGAAACTTTGATTATTACAAGACAAATGGATGCTGGAGTAACCCTTGAAGAGTTTCACAAGGCATGAACTGTCTGTCTTACAGTATTTACATCATCTGCGCATTCCATCCAGAATGTCCAGACTGCTGTTACCAGTGGCAACATAGCTACATGTACTAGATGTTCACACCAAGTAATGTGCAAACATAGGTCCATGTACTAGATTTTCACACCCAAGTAATGTGCAGAGGATTTTTTAAAATTCTTTTTTCAACTTTTTTCAAAATATTCGAATTAAAGTCTCAACCTCCCTCACATTGTTTCATTATAGTCAATAAAAAAAGAAGCCTTATTCAGGAAAAGAATTGAATTAACTTTGATTAAATCTGACTGCTCCAGACACATTTGTTCTGAAAGTTTGAACAGAGACCTGTCTGTACATATGCAGATACCGATCGATCGTGTCGACCAAACTGCCCCTGTACGTAGTAGCAGGTAGAAGCAGACTTGGTTACCATGGAAACAACCACTGTTAGGAGGAGAGAGGGAGTAGCTGGTGTTACAGGAGGCACCACGTGAGGTTTATGACTGTGCAGTTGCAGTAACGCTATTAGGCAGAGGTGACATGCTTGGCGTCATTACAGGTGAGCTTGAAACCGGCACCAAATTGTTTATGTTCCCACCTAGACAGAGCGGAAAAAATAAAATATACAGAAATACAGAAATATGAGGACACAAAGCATTGAAAGCAGCAAAGCATATCGAGTCTCACTATATAGTTTGAGTCTCGTTATATAGTTTGAGTCTCGCTATATAGTTTGACCCTCGTTATATGAGTCTCGCTATATAGTTTGACCCTCGCTATATAGTTTGAGTCTCGCTATATAGTTTGACCCTCGTTATATAGTTTGACCCTCGCTATATAGTTTGACCCTCGCTATATAGTTTGACCCTCGCTATATAGTTTGACCCTCGCTATATAGTTTGACCCTCGCTATATAATTTGACCCTCGCTATATAGTTTGACCCTCGCTATATAGTTTGACCCTCGCTATATAGTTTGACCCTCGCTATATAGTTTGACCCTCGCTATATAGTTTGACTCTCGCTATATAGTTTGACCCTCGCTATATAGTTTGACCCTCGCTATATAGTTTGACCCTCGCTATATAGTTTGACCCTCGCTATATAGTTTGACCCTCGCTATATAGTTTGACCCTCGCTATATAGTTTGACTCTCGCTATATAGTTTGACTCTCGCTATATAGTTTGACTCTCGCTATATAGTTTGACCCTCGCTATATAGTTTGACCCTCGCTATACTCTCGCTATATAGTTCGAGTCTCGCTATATAGTTTGACTCTCGCTATATAGTTCGAGTCATGCAAGCTTTCTACATACATGTACATATATACTTCTCAAGTTGCATGCTTCAAACTGAGCATAGCGTATTACTTACAGTAATCAATGGCACATACAATCACTATGTATACAAGCTCAGTCACTACAGGCCGGCGAGATATTACTAAAATCTCACTTAGTACAAGTTTTGTTCATGCCATAATCTGCAAGTTGTTTGGTCAAGTACAGGACAATAGAATTTATAATGCACAAGAGTTCTATCTATGTACCGGAAATGATCTGTGATAGAAGATCTGTAGTCGTTCTGAGCGCCGGAATTAACCACTTAGGCCTATGGCCTGCGCGATTAAATTCCTACACGTCAGAACTCAAAACCGTATTTTATTCGCCAATAAATAACTGAGACAAATATTATTTCTTAAATAAACCATCTTTACGCTTTCGATTAAATCCATTTTCATTCTGTATACAATAGATATGTACTGTACATTATGAATGAATAAATATGTTTAAACCAAATAAACCGTCTAAATACATTCTTTTAGAGTTATTACATGAATGATAAGCTTGTGTCGATTCAACTGTTCTTTGTTGCATAATGTTAAATAGTGCACTGTATTCATACATGCTTTATGGATAATGCTGCTACTGTTTGCAAACAATATTTACCATTACTAATCATTAATTTAGCTCAACTGCGAAACAAGTTCTTACAACTTATATTAATCACTCTCGAGACCTCATTCCTGATGGAATCCATCGTCACGAGGGAGAGAAGAGGCAACGCGGAATTTAAATGCCTTGCCTAAGGTGCCAATCGAAATGGCTCCAGCGGGGTTCGAACTATCGTACCCGAAGCGAACACTCTACCACAAATTCCACAAAACCCAGTAATTTAGATTAATCCATAAATAATTATACGACAGTAAATGCTATAAAAATCGTCATTGAGAAAATGACCAAACATACTCAATTGCTGATAGGTAATGGATTCCGGAAGTCTACAAAACCTGAATGATCATAACTTTACCGTGGTACATAAATGCCCAACACGTTACTAACTAAGTGTACGCATATGCACAAATGATTGATGAATTGTAAAACTAATTGCCCCTGGCAGAGGTGGCAGTCCTGAACACGTGCAGGGTTTTAAGCTAGACGTCAGACTAGAGATAAGATGTTGGTAGATAATGAAGAAGTGTGTCGACCACTCTATATAATCTATATGCAAAAACGTCTTCCTCAACACACAATATGCAGAAGTGAACAGGTAGGTTGTTTCTCCTACGTCACCCTCCAGCTCGAGCCCAGGATTTAATCGCGTACTCTAAGAAATATGGTATACATCTGAAATTCTACAGCGGTATTAAGTAAATATTTCAAGGCTCATCTTCAAATAATGCTATACTAAAGAAATGAGCCCACGTAGTCATTCGCTCACTTGAAGATACAAATAAGTGAAAGGTATTTATATAGAAATAAGCCCACGTAGTCAGTCGCTCACTTGAAGATACAAACAAGTGAAAGGTATTTATATAGAAATGAGCCCACGTAGTCGGTTGCTCACTTGAAGATACAAACAAGTGAAAGGTATTTATATAGAAATGAGCCCATGTAGTCGGTCGCTCACTTGAAGATACAAACAAGTGAAAGGTATTTATATAGAAATAAGCCCACGTAGTCAGTCGCTCACTTGAAGATACAAACAAGTGAAAGGTATTTATATAGAAATGAGCCCACGTTGTCGGTCGCTCACTTGAAGATACAAACAAGTGAAAGGTATTTACAAAGGCACTTTCTTTAACCTCACCCACCTAGTAATTTGAAAATAATTAGTAATGAATGATCACGAAAATGTACACATATATTATAACAATATGTAGTTCGTACAAAACTTGCCAGTCATGAGGCATGTCTTTGAAATATTGTTATTTTTTATGGAAATGGTAATTATTGTGGGGTACAGTAACCACACATTGACATATATTACTTGGCCTCCTTGACAAACATGCGTTGCTGGACCAAACCGGGTTAAAAAACGAAACATGCTACAGTTGCTATGTCAAATCATGAAATCATTGGCGGACACAACTCATTTACATAACATTCACTGCATCAGAGCTACCTGCATGTTATATATGAAATATTAGTTTCAAACAAGTGTTAAATTATTGTGTGATGCGATATTAATGCTTAAAATAACTGGAACAAATTATTAACATTGAAAATATCCGTGAAATTAATCCAATTTCTACATAAATGTGACAAGATACTGAACTACGGAGGGTTGGGAGAGTGAGGGTTGGGAGAGTGATGGTCTGTGGCATGGGAGGGTTGGGAGAGTGATGGTCTGTGGCATGGGAGGGTTGGGAGAGTGATGGTCTGTGGCATGGGAGGGTTGGGAGAGTGATGGTCTATGCTATGAGTTTTGTTTGGGATCAACCCAGTTAAGCAATAACATCTACAAATTTGATATCCGGTAAAAAGTATGTGCACTGGCATATGAGAGTTTCTCTCAAGTGCTGAATACATACCAAATTCCGTACTAACATTTTCCAGCATAATTTACATAAATTTAAATAGTCCCAGCAGTGTGCTGCAATGCTAACCAATGAACAAGCACCGACTAACTATTAAACACGGCCAATCACCGACCATTTTTGGGGGTCAACGTCGCACCGACAGCTTAGGTCATATGGCGAGTTATTGGTGGTGGTGAAGGACCACGTGTGCCCCTCTGAGCAGTATTTCAGGCGTGGACGGGCACCCGGGTAGAACCACCAACTTTCCACAAGCCAAATGAATAACTTCCTCTCATGAATTAATTTGAGACTCCCAGGGCGATTGCTCTATGGACTGAGCTAACCGGGTTGCCTACATATTATCTCAAACAATGTGTTAACCCTTTCAACACCACATGCCTCTCAATAGGCTTACAAAAAGTGTAGATCCAGATGAGCCGGCTCGTGACGAGCCGTCTCATCAGGATCTACACTTTTTGCCAGTGCCAGCAATATTACTATTTTTAGACAAATATTACCCATTTTGATAAAAGAACTGGTCCAAATGTAATTTTCTTATTCATTTATTGGTCTGAAAATATCATACACCAACCAGTCCATGCGAGTTACTTGCTGTTGAATGGGTTGATATACACACCGTTACACAAACATTATGATTGGCTGTGATGCTCCTACTTTAGGACAAATACTCTGCATCTAGTACCTCTATGTCTAAATAGCACAGAAAACAGCCTAAGCTCTCATCGCAGAACACCAAAAGCAACTGAAATGCTAAAGTATCTCGTCACCGTGCAGTAACCATGGTAACACAGGACTAATCTCACGTAAAGAACAACCTATCAAATACATTTAAAAACCCCATCTAATATCATTAACCTTCATGTATGTAAACTTCGAATCGTATGCAATGATAGAAATGGTCAACCCAACATGAACAAGTCGGCATCTGGTTCCCAAACCACTACACTGCATCTTCCCATTCATGTACTCATGGATTCAAACCGTCAACCAGCCAAATGGTATCAATGGCAAGCAGCATAGTGTCACGTATCACAGTAACCATCACTGTAACATGCTGCATTGTTTTATAATTTAAACAGTGGTAGCTATCTACATCACATAATGGTTTGGACCGCTCGACAATATTTCAAGTTCTAGTTTATACAAATTTATTTTTAGCTCGATTGAGAAACAAGTTCTTACAACTTATATTAATCACTCTCGAGACCTCGTTCCTGATGGAATCCATCGCAACGAGGGAGAGAAGAGGCAACATGGAATTTAAATGCCTTGCCTAAGGGCACAATTGTAACGGCTCCATTGGGGCTCAAACTCCGGACCGTTCACACTTGAAGCGAACGCGTATCCACTGCGCTATCACGACTTCCACAAGTTTCAAGTTCTAGGTACGTATGGCTGTCCCAAAGTAACCTCAGTCCCCCCCCCTGCCACACACTGTATGGGTTGGATCATCTGGTTGTTTGGTCTGTTTATATACAGCAGAGTACACAGGCACTCTATACGAAAGTCTAGTCCACGACTATTAAGGATGGAACTACTGGCAAGTTGGTATGTCAAATGTGGGAATCAAACCTGCAATAGCTCGATATTAGTCTATACAAATTAATTTTAGCTTGATTGTGAAACAAGTTCTTACAACATTAGTTTAATCGCCCTCGAGACCTCATTCCTGATATAACCAATCGCCATGAGGGAGAGAGAAGAAGCAATGTGGAATTTAAATGCCTTGCCTATGGGTGCAATTGAAATGGTTACAGCTGGGCGTGAACTCCGGACCACTCACACCTGATGCGAACGTGCTACCATGATGTCCACATGCGTATACTTTGAACAGATTTTCCACATAGATCACCATTACTGGTACACCAGAATATAAACAACTGAAGTGAGGACCGCACCAAGCATGAATATATCGGTGGACGAAATCATGTAGCATAAACATACAGCTATCGGGTGTAAATAAACTCAAATATAATAAATAATAAGAAAGACACATCTAACATCAACAGAATATGTATTAACCCTTTCAACACCACATACCTCTAAATAGGCTTACAAAAAGTGTAGATCCAGATGAGCCGGCTCGTCACGAGCCGTCTCATCAGGATCTGCACTTTTTGCCAGTAATAATTATTCTTATTTTAGATAAAATTACCCATTTTGAAATTTTTTTGATAAATGAAAGGTAATTTTCTTATTATTAATGTATTGGTCTAAAAATATCACGCATCAGTCCATGTCAGTTACTTGGTGTTGAATGGGTTAAACAATACCGAAACTAGAAAAATCAAAGCCAAGTCACAAAGATTAAAATGTGATTTGGGGTGGGAGTGAGGGGGGAAACACAAGTACAGAGTACGACAGAATTTAAACACCAGCAGTTTTTTCAGTCAAGGGAAGTAAGGCTGAAGTAACTGTTTGTATTAGCAGTCAGTAGTACTTGTTTTGACAAAATGTTTTATCTATTTGGGTTTCTGAAATTCCTTGGAGTAATAATAAAATGGTGGGGGGGGGGGGTTTAACGAAAATAACAGTAAATTTAAAGTAAACAGAATTGCAAAATGACAAAAAGGTATAACAAACATAATACAAATGCTACAAAGTATATAACCAGAACAAGTTAAATAAACATAGATGATTGTTTGGGTAACTACTCAATGCCCAATGAGCCCATAGAGCCCACCATGAGCACCCGATGCAACACATCACTCACTATGAAACATTCACAAAAAATGGAACACAAAAATTTATAGAAATGATTTTCATTTGATTTTTTGAGTTTCATCAATATTTCATTAAGAGGATTTGTTGCCTTGGTGTTACGCTACGGTCTGAGGTAATTACAACAGCTATCGGATACTTGGAATGCAGGAAAATCCCTGGATTCACACGATTATAACTTGATTAGTACAAGATGCAGTGTGATTATTTTTTTTACATGGGTAGTAGATCCACATAGAGTTGGCTTCTTGAAATAAAGCAAAATATGAGCAACCGTCTTAAACCGCTGGCTGAAGAATAAACGGGATAACTAGACACCGTCATCTGGAGTATAACTTGGGCTACGCACCTATTAAATGTCAGTGAGAAATACCCACACAGTCTGATCTACCAACATTCCAACCAAAATCCATCGAGGAGGAGAAATCCCCAACACATTTAGTGAGCAATAATGGTCAGTGCCGGCTGAGATGCACATTGCATGTGTCCTGGAGAGAAGTGCCCATATACGGTCTGTACAAACAGTCATTTATCCTCTATATCTCCAATGATACAAGAATTACATGTGTCCTGGAGAGAAGTGCCCATATACGGTCTGTACAAACAGTCATTTATCCTCTATATCTCCAATGATACAAGCATTACATGTGTACTGGAGAGAAGTGCCCATATACGGTCTGTACAAACAGTCATTTATCCTCTATATCTCCAATGATACAAGAATTACATGTGTCCTGGAGAGAAGTGCCCATATACGGTCTGTACAAACAGTCATTTATCCTCTATATCTCCAATGATACAAGCATTACATGAAATGTTTTGTTTCCTATTTATATTCTATTGAGCTAATCTATTGTGTACGTTAGTGGTATGAGTTGTTCGTACCTCCGACCTGTCCTGCCGCTGGCACTGGTGACGGAGAGTTGTGACCAGACATAGACGACATGCGACCTTGTTCCTTCACTATAGGATCTGAAAACACAGTAAATGTCGGTAAAGTGAACTACAATGGTACTACAGTAAATGTCGGTAAAGTGAACTACAATGGTGCTACAGTAAATGTTGGTAAAGTGAACTACAATGGTGCTACAGTAAATGTCGGTAAAGTGAACTACAATGGTACTACAGTAAAGTTGGTAAAGTGAACTACAATGGTGTTACAGTAAATGACGGTAAAGTGAACTACACTGGTGCTACAGTAAATGTTGGTAAAGTGAACTGCAATGGTGCTACAGTAACGTTGGTAAAGTGAACTACAATGGTGTTACAGTAAATGACAGTAAAGTGAACTACAATGGTACTACAGTAAATGTCGGTAAAGTGAACTACAATGGTACTACAGTAAATGTTGGTAAAGTGAACTACAATGGTACTACAGTAAATGTTGGTAAAGTGAACTACAATGGTGTTACAGTAAATGACGGTAAAGTGAACTACAATGGTACTACAGTAAATGTCGGTAAAGTGAACTACAATGGTACTACAGTAAATGTTGGTAAAGTGAACTACAATGGTACTACAGTAAATGTTGGTAAAGTGAACTACAATGGTACTACAGTAAATGTCGGTAAAGTGAACTACAATGGTACTACAGTAAATGTTGGTAAAGTGAACTACAATGGTACTACAGTAAATGTTGGTAAAGTGAACTACAATGGTACTACAGTAAATGTCGGTAAAGTGAACTACAATGGTACTACAGTAAATGACGGTAAAGTGAACTACAATGGTACTACAGTAAATGACGGTAAAGTGAACTACAATGGTACTACAGTAAATGTCGGTAAAGTGAACTACAATGGTACTACAGTAAATGTTGGTAAAGTGAACTACAATGGTACTATGTACAGTAAATGTTGGTAAAGTGAACTACAATGGTACTACAGTAAATGTTGGTAAAGTGAACTACAATGGTACTACAGTAAATGTCGGTAAAGTGAACTACAATGGTACTACAGTAAATGTCGGTAAAGTGAACTACAATGGTACTACAGTAAATGTTGGTAAAGTGAACTACAATGGTACTACAGTAAATGTTGGTAAAGTGAACTACAATGGTACTACAGTAAATGTTGGTAAAGTGAACTACAATGGTACTACAGTAAATGTCGGTAAAGTGAACTACAATGGTACTACAGTAAATGTTGGTAAAGTGAACTACAATGGTACTACAGTAAATGTTGGTAAAGTGAACTACAATGGTGCTACAGTAAATGTTGGTAAAGTGAACTACAATGGTACTACAGTAAATGTTGGTAAAGTGAACTACAATGGTGCTACAGTAAATGTTGGTAAAGTGAACTACAATGGTACTACAGTAAATGTTGGTAAAGTGAACTACAATGGTGCTACAGTAAATGTCGGTAAAGTGAACTACAATGGTGCTACAGTAAATGTGGTAAAGTGAACTACAATGGTACTACAGTAAATGTCGGTAAAGTGAACTACAATGGTGCTACAGTAAATGTTGGTAAAGTGAACTACAATGGTGCTACAGTAAATGTTGGTAAAGTGAACTACAATGGTGCTACAGTAAATGACGGTAAAGTGAACTACAATGGTACTACAGTAAATGTTGGTAAAGTGAACTACAATGGTACTACAGTAAATGACGGTAAAGTGAACTACAATGGTGCTACAGTAAATGTTGGTAAAGTGAACTACAATGGTGCTACAGTAAATGTTGGTAAAGTGAACTACAATGGTACTACTGTAAATGTTGGTAAAGTGAACTACAATGGTGCTAGTGTAAATGTTGGTAAAGTGAACTACAATGGTGCTACTGTAAATGTCGGTAAAGTGAACTACAATGGTGCTACTGTAAATGTTGGTAAAGTGAACTACAATGGTGCTACTGTAAATGTTGGTAAAGTGAACTACAATGGTGCTACAGTAAATGTCGGTAAAGTGAACTACAATGGTACTACAGTAAATGTTGGTAAAGTGAACTACAATGGTGCTACAGTAAATGTTGGTAAAGTGAACTACAATGGTGCTACAGTAAATGTTGGTAAAGTGAACTACAATGGTGCTACAGTAAATGTCGGTAAAGTGAACTACAATGGTACTACAGTAAATGTTGGTAAAGTGAACTACAATGGTACTACAGTAAATGTTGGTAAAGTGAACTACAATGGTGCTACAGTAAATGTTGGTAAAGTGAACTACAATGGTGTTACAGTAAATGACGGTAAAGTGAACTACAATGGTGCTACAGTAAATGTTGGTAAAGTGAACTACAATGATGCTACAGTAATGTTGGTAAAGTGAACTACAATGGTGTTACAGTAAATGACGATAAAGTGAACTACAATGGTGCTACTGTAAATGTCGGTAAAGTGAACCACCAGAGACTATTGTCGCAGCAACCTAGAATGAGTTACATTGGGCATAAACCACCAGAGACTATCGTCACAGCAACCTAGAATGTTGTGTTGTAAGACTAAATGAGTTACATTGGGCATAAACCACCAGAGCTATCGTCACAGCAACTAGAATGAGTTACATTGGGCATAAACCACCAGAGACTATCGTCACAGCAACCTAGAATGAGTTACATTGGGCATAAACCACCAGTATCGTCACAGCAACCTAGAATGAGTTACATTGGGCATAAACCACCAGAGACTATCGTCACAGCAACCTAGAATGAGTTACATTGGGCATAAACCACCAGAGACTATCGTCACAGCAACCTAGAATGAGTTACATTGGGCATAAACCACCAGAGACTATCGTCACAGCAACCTAGAATGAGTTACATTGGGCATAAACCACCAGAGACTATCGTCACAGCAACCTAGAATGAGTTACATTGGGCATAAACCACCAGAGACTATCGTCACAGCAACCTAGAATGAGTTACATTGGGCATAAACCACCAGAGACTATCGTCACAGCAACCTAGAATGAGTTATATTGGGCATAAACCAACAGAGACTATTGTCGCAGTAACCTAGAATATGTTACATTGGACATAAACCATAGGGACTTGAGTGACACATGCTGAATACTTACAGAAATATGGGTGTTCCATAGCTTCACGTGCTGTGAGTCGCTCCTGATGATCATATCGCAAGAGTTTGTCGAGATAGTCCAATGCTTCTGGACTAACTAGATGTTGATTTTCACTGTGGACAAATCTCTCCCAACGTTTTCGTGAATGTCTAAAATGAAGGCATATAAATTCTCACATCTTATTTGACCTGGCTCCCGAGGTTATAAAACTTTTCTCCAATCTCAAACTCAGACTTAAGCTTCCGATTGGTTCTGCTGGCTGTAAAACTCAGACTCAACCAATCAAATTCCTTGAGCTAGAGTTTGAGATCAGAGAAAAGTTTTATAACCTTGGGGCCAGGTCACTGAAGCATTCAACAAAGATGTGTTGATGCATTCAGAATAGACGTTATGTAGGAGTTTCTGATAATCTTTTAAAGTAAAAGGACATTTGGTATTTGCCTTAAAGCGACACTATATCGCAATAAAGGATGATTTATGGTAAACAGTAGACATTTACGAAATATAATTTATCAAAAAAGATTCAAGAATTTAAACAGAAGCGGGAAAAATCAAATAAATAAAGTACCGTCATTATGTTATATTTCGGGTTTTACGCCTGCATCAGCACCATTTTGGGCTATATCGCCGGAGGGCAGTTTACCTAACAACACCTTTCCTGGGCAAGCTCCAGCGGTTAACCAGTACTTGGGTGCACCAACCTCCGTAAGAAACTGCTAACTTTTTCATATAAATGAAACACGGCCTGAGCGGGGATCGAACCCGTGACCATCAGTGATGATAGGTTACAGTGGTACACAAGTCAGCGACCGTAACCACTGGACCACGGAGGCGGACAAAGTACCGTCGTATACGCAATATCAATAAATGTATGTAAACATCGCTTAATGCTCATGTGCGACGCAACAATAACTGTCTTATATGATTGGTACGATTGTCGATAAGAGAGTGATGCAAATATACTGAGGGCGTGGCAGTTGTACTTTCACTTTGTTATATTGCAAAAACACAAGGTTTACTGACTGAAAATAATTCAAATTATACTGTAAGAATGTGTGGTTATAGTAGCAGTGCTACGCGTACATAAGTTTAAAATTTTTATCATTTTTTAATTCCATACAATATAGTGTCGCTTTAAACACACTAGACAATATGCGATGACAAAACCACAGAATAAAATAAAAATATGTATTAAATATTACCTTCCTAAAATATCATTAAACCTTGGATCAAGGTCAATTTGATATTTTTCTATGTATGCATATAGATCATCCGTGCCTAGAACCTTCGCTATTCTCACTAACTGTAAAATACAATCACGTCAATTATGTACAGTCAACAGTTTGCTCCCAAAACGTACTACATCTGCATGATGGAAGGATTGCTACAAATAACGTTCAGTTTGCCAATGCTTCAATGCTATTGTTTTGTTTCTGGTGCTTAAAGTGGCACCAACAACGAATATGGTGCCTCAGACGGATCTATAGTCCAGTGGTAACACGCTGGACTGGTATGACCCTAATAAAATGAAGTCTTTCAGATGGGACTTGTGTCGGTGCTTTACACCGTGCACATAAAAGAACCAGAGGAGACTCTCTGGAATGGGTCCCTGTCTGTATCATTGCACTATCCTCTAACAATCAAAAATGACTAATCTCTTCAGGTGACGTCGCTCATATGGGCAACCGGTAGCGACGATAAATAAATGTAAAACACTCATATAGGCAACTCTCCAGTTATTATTGGCGGAGGATGATGACAAGGTGCCCATACAAGCTGTATTTCAGGCAAGCATCGGGGTAGAACCACCATATAGGTGACTCTCCAGGTATTATTGGCGGAGGATGATGACAAGGTGCCCATACAAGCTGTATTTCAGGCAAGCATCGGGGTAGAACCACCATATAGGTGACTCTCCAGGTATTATTGGTGGAGGATGATGACAAGGTGCCCATACAAGCTGTATTTCAGACAAGCATCGGGGTAGAACCACCATATAGGTGACTCTCCAGGTATTATTGGTGGAGGATGATGACAAGGTGCGCCCATACAAGCTGTATTTCAGGCAAGCATGGGCATCGGGGTAGAACCACCATATAGGTGACTCTCCAGGTATTATTGGTGGAGGATGATGACAAGGTGCCCATACACGCTGTATTTCAGGCCAGCATGGGCATCCGGGTAGAACCCACCAACCATCAGGTGAGTAGCTTCCTTTACACGACAGAATTTGAAACCCTCTGTTGGATTCAAACCTACAGTGTTGAGGGGCAAGTGATTTTAAGTCAACAGCTTGCCAATGCCAAGCAATAATATATTAAATGTTACAATTTAATGTGAACTCGGCCATGGACGAAAAATCGAGAAGAATTGCAGGTTGTTTATTCTAATCCTATTCCTTCCTGTCAATACGACTCGTGTAAATTGTACAATATTTAGAAATGAACACAAAATGTCCACGAGAGTTTTGTTTGTTTTTGGAGAAGTCGCACCAACAGCTTAGGTCAGATGGCGACTTCCCGGCTATTATTGGGAAAGAAGACCCCTGGTGTCCCCAGCATGTCGCACAAGGGCAGGCATCCGGGTAGAACCACCACCCTTCTGCAAGCCAGCTGGATAGCTTCCTCATATGAAATAATTCGAGACCCCAGTGAGATTCGAACCAGCAGCAGCATTTACCGCGTGATTTGAAGTTAACGACAGTAGTCACTCAACCACGGATGTCCCAAGACAGTGACACAGATGTTTTAACCTGAGTAAATTTTGTTTGACACTTTTAACCTGAGTAAATTTTGTTTGACACGTCCATCTGTTGATTCAGGACTGTTCTGTCACATAGCCAAGTACAGTCAAGCCTATGCTAGCAGTCACCTATATTAAGCAGTCACCTGTATTAAGTAGCCAAACCGTATTAAGCATCCAGTGTTGTATTAAAGATTCAATGGTACACGTTATACAAGAAAAGATAACTAGCTTTTCAACATCTTCAAGAAACATTTGCTACATGTTGTTAGTTCGGGTTTTACGCCTGCATCAGCACCATTTTGGGCTATATGCTGCATGTACATACAATCAATATATTATACGGTATTAGTGCAAGATGAAGAAAGCTGCACGAGTTACCTGGTCATAGTTATCGTGCCCATGAAAGAATGGCTCTTTTCTGAAGATCATACTGGCAAACATACAGCCAAGACTCCACATGTCAAGAGAATAGTCGTACATCTGAAACATTGAGAGCAGTTCTTGTCAAGAAGTAAGCCGGAGTGCACAAACATATACAGTTGACAAACTACTACATGTAGACGTGTGTCACAAGGAAGTATCGTGTACATTCCATCACTCATGGCCGTGCATTCCATCACTCATGTCCATGCATTCCATCACTCATGGCCGTGCATTCCATCACTCATGGCAAAGCATTCCATCACTCATGGTGAAGCATTCCATCACTCATGGCCATGCATTCCATCACTCATGGTGAAGCATTCCATCACTCATGTCCATGCATTCCATCACTCATGGCCGTGCATTCCATCACTCATGGCAAAGCATTCCATCACTCATGGTGAAGCATTCCATCACTCATGGCCATGCATTCCATCACTCATGGTGAAGTATTCCATCACTCATGGCGAAGCATTCCATCACTCATGGCAAAGCATTCCATCACTCATGGCGAAGCATTCCATCACTCATGGTGAAGCATTCCATCACGCATGGCCATGCATTCCATCACTCATGGTGAAGTATTCCATCACTCATGTCAAAGCATTCCATCACTCATGGTGAAGCATTCCATCACTCATGGCCATGCATTCCATCACTCATGGCCATGCATTCCATCACTCATGGTGAAGTATTCCATCACTCATGTCAAAGCATTCCATCACTCATGGTGAAGCATTCCATCACTCATGGCCATGCATTCCATCACTCATGGCCATGCATTCCATCACTCATGGTGAAGTATTCCATCACTCATGTCGAAGCATTCCATCACTCATAGCTAAGCATTCCATCACTCATGGCAAAGCATTCCATCACTCATGGCGAAGCATGCCATCACTCATGGCAAAGCATTCCATCACTCATGTCGAAGCATTCCATCACTCATGGCAAAGCATTCCATCACTCATGGCGAAGCATTCCATCACTCATGTCGAAGCATTCCATCACTCATGGCAAAGCATTCCATCACTCATGGCGAAGCATTCCATCACTCATGGCAAAGCATTCCATCACTCATGTCGAAGCATTCCATCACTCATGGCAAAGCATTCCATCACTCATGACAAAGCATTCCATCACTCATGGTGAAGTATTCCATCACTCATGGTGAAGTATTCCATCACTCATGGCAAAGCATTCCATCACTCACAGGGCCCACGCTAGCATTCGCAACTTGAGCCATTTGCAATAAAAAAAGAAAAATGGCTCAACAAAATTCCAATTTGCGAAAATACAAAAAACCACTCAAAATACGAATATATAAATTGTTCATTATAGTTTTTGACTGGTAGCCTGGTTTCCTAGATCGGCTTGAGGAGTGTGAAAACGCGCGTAAATCAATAGACACAGTCCGAATGTTTTGCTGTCTACAATTGTCGGTCAAGGACGCATAATGTGTGAATAACAATCTTTTTGACACGCGAGGGGCCAATTTGCAATATTAAATTGGCTGTTTAATCGTACCGATGATTGGGTATCGACTCGGCAATTAAAGTATGATGAATTATTGTTTATTCTGGTCCATGATTGCTGGGGGATAATTGACAGAAAAAATTGCTTCGGCGGCCGTTTGAACCTCAATTTCAAACATGTAAAATGTTCGCAAATGGAGCAAACGTTAGCAACCACCACGCATCTCTGCGCATTATTGCGCAATCGGTGTTCCGATAAAAAACTGACCCCAAAATATGTCCTGTGTATTACGGTCTTGTATGGACAGAGCAAAGGCTTTCCAATTGAAATATTTGCATAAGTGGGAGAGATATGACCAAATATGGCGTATATGCCAATTTGGCTGTTACGCAGTATATATTTACAGTTCAAAACCGAAAGTGAAAATTTCAAATATCATAAATGTGTCCAAAACGGCCATATACGCTAATGAAATTGGTATTTTATAATAGATATATCAGTATTCTTTTCATTCTGGGCACTTCCAAGAATGTAATTTAACGTATATCCTGTTTATTTGGCTTGCATCCGAGTGACATGACAAGTCTCACCGGACAAGGGAAGTAATCAAACTTAACCATTACCATTATTCCACTTCCGCCGTCCCGAATCGTAATTTTAATCTTCGTAGCAACCTCGATACTGCTGTGCACTATACAAGGTAAACGGGCACCTGCCATATCTCTTTCTCGTTTGCGCGAACGTAAAATTTTCAATTGTTTGTTTACATTTGCAGAGGTCATTCAGTGCACATTCCTGAGCGCTCGTTTTTCTTTGCTCCTGCTTTTTTTCACACCGGTTCATGCGACTAGTTAACTATTCGCCATTAGGTCTTACTTTTAATTTTCGTAGTAATATCTTTATTGATATTTATTAGTACAACCCTCAACGGGCAACGCAGTCTATATGTTGCAGGTTTGACTAAGTGTTATTAGGGATCTTGGGATATATGAAGGACACACCTATATGCTGTTGACTTTCTTCTGACAGACAGTGTCCTTCTACCTTCTTACTACTGTAATTTAATCTATCTCTCTACCTTATGCAACCCATTATAAATCACCTACTCTAAATACATTTTGGTGATGGGGTATGCTGATATAAAAATATACCCGAAGATCCCTAATTAAAGTCAAACCTGTCTATATTATTTATCTGCTGTTATGGTTAAACTAGTTTATTTTTAAGTGATATATTTTCTAACAATCCCTCCCTACATATCGCTAAAATGTCAACATATTCATAAACAAAATAGAAATTTTTCAAACTGGGGAGGGGACACCCCCATCCTCCCCATTTCACGCGCCATGATAATGGCTCAAACTTTTTTCAGCCCAGTGTGGGCCCTGACTCATGGTGAAGTATTCCATCACTCATGTCGAAGCATTCCATCACTCATGTCGAAGCATTCCATCACTCATAGCTAAGCATTCCATCACTCATGTCGAAGCATTCCATCACTCATGGCAAAGCATTCCATCACTCATGGCGAAGCATTCCATCACTCATGGCAAAGTATTCCATCACTCATGGTGAAGCATTCCATCACTCATGGTGAAGTATTCCATCACTCATGGTGAAGCATTCCATCACTCGTGGCGAAGCATTCCATCACTCATGGTGAAGCATTCCATCACTCACAGCCATGCATTCCATCACTCATGGCCATGCATTCCATCACTCATGGCCATGCATTCCATCACTCATGGCCATGCATTCCATCACTCATGAAGTGACAAGACTGATTAGTCTATAGTTGTATACAGTCGTTTCCCAATAGAGCTGAAGGAAAGTGTAGAAACAAGACAAAAATACCCGTTCATACCTGTGCTTTATATGGGAAACTTTAAAGCAGCATTACATCGTAATAATGGATGTTTTGGGTAAAATATAAATACTAATGTGTGTGTGTTTACAAAAATCGAAATAGTCGCTCAGAAACGATAAAATTCCAATAAATTTAAACCATCGTATACGCGAATTTGTTATCAACACACGAAATGTAAACAAGCACAGTGCGCATGCGTGAAACAACAGAGGATGTAGAAAACAACGTATATATTTTGAACATGAAAGACTATCTATCTATCTTCCTCTAATGTCGAACCCCTCGCGGGGATGTAGAAATGTCCCTAAAGACTTAGCTAACAGAGTTATGAATCAACATATCAAGTAATTTAATTAAAAAAGATAACGTGGGACAAATGGGGACGATGCATTCAGAATGCAAACAAGTGCGGACGATGCGTTCCGGTTGTAAACAAGTGGGTGACCGATCGACTCGGAAAGTCCTACTTTCGGTTTCGAGTATGTTTTATCGCAAAAAAACACTGTTTACCAAATGAACATAAGCATACAAAGTATAATGCTAGAATGAGTAGCAGCATTGCTACCCATACGTAAAAATTGAATTTTTCAAATATCTTTTATTTCATACGATGTAATGCTGCTTTAAACACAATTGGAATAATGATGAGAGGTACTACACACAAACGGTTGTTTATACACGGTTCCCGCTGCCGGCTGCCAATTGCCATTCACAGAGACACAGATGTGGAGCATCCTGGGTATAATGGATACGGTGTCTCGCCTCATAACCAAAGGGTTGCAACGTTTGAGCAACGTCAGAACAATGGCGGTAGACTCTTTGAATCCACATTGCCTCTCTCTCTCTTCTCCCCTCCCCCCTTCTCTCTCTCTCCCCTCTTTCTCTCCCTCCTCTCTCTGCCTCATGGCGATGAATTCCACCAGAGGTCTCAACAGTGATTGGACTATGGTTGAGTGCACTCGTTTCCAAGTTGTTTCCAAATGGGAGCTAAAAGTAAATTCATAGAAACAGACAATCAGAATAATTACCTGATAATCTAGAAGTAATTCTGGTCCTTTAAAGTACCTAGAGGCTACTCGTACATTGTACTCCATGGCAGGGTGATAGAACTCTGCCAACCCCCAATCTATCAACCGTAGCTGAAAAATAATACAATGTGACAATCACAAAACCACAATCTGCCAACTCGGCATTTAAATGTCAAATGTAAAACTTGAGCTAGAGGACAATGTAGAGGAAGCAGTCTCCAGCAGCTGCCTCACTTCTTCCTATTTTGAGGAGAGGCATTTTCTTAGATACATAAAATATATCGAGAACATTTGCCAGAGTCCACAAACTTCTCCATTGTATTAATTGTATAACTGTACTATAGAACATTTCCCAGCTTGTAAACGCTGCACTTTGCATGTAACTACATACCTTGAACTACAACATACCATACACAGACACTTCAGGCTAGATGGGCAAACAAGGCAATAGGCATACAGAATTTGAGAGGTGCATACCAGATGTAAGAAATACTTAATTAATCTTCCACAGGGTTCTCTCTGTCTGAACTCTTTGTCTGCGCCACTTCTGTCGCCAATTGAAAAATACTGGAGCCAATTTGGAAAATACTGGAGCCAACTAAGAGCCATATAGTTCACAGATAAATATTTGAAGCCATGTATTTGACAAAACATGTGCCAAAAAAAATTCAAGCAAGTTTTTAAAATAATTAATTAAAAATTAAAAAAAAAAAGTTGTGCCACAGATTTTCGCAATTTCACAAACTTTAGCGCCAGTATTCGTTTTTGTCGTAATTGGCGATCAACAGCGGGAACCCTGCTACTATGCCCAACATACATGACATGCAGACACTACTAGCTACAAAGAAGGCCCAAAAACACATGGAACATTAACACAGGTCTGTCTGTATTCCACTACTACATGTTCCATAGCAGCTCCGTTCTAAAGCCTTGAATCATTTTAAAGCGTCTTAGTCTGTAAATTGTAAATGTCGTTATATTAATAAATAAGACTTGTACTTCTAGCAGCTCCGATTTGCTTTCAATCATTTTGAAGCTACTACCTCCATTTAACAAGGAATTGTATCTCCGTTGCGAGGGTGTTTTGTTGTGATGGGGATGCACTGTACATCACTACAGGACTTTGTACAATATACACACCCAGAGCACCTACAGTAAGTAGTAGTGCTGGGTATCGCCCAGGAAAAGCGTATCGCGATATATTGCGATACAGGAGAATGTATTGCAATACGTATCATAATGTATTATTCCATTTCTGTGCCAATGCATGCTATATAATGGTGGTCATCGAGGGGCTCAAACTCATGAACAAAATATTGCTACCTATGCCTTAAAGGAGGATGGATCATACAATGACATAATTCTCTAAATATTGTAAACTTTTAATGAACATCTTTAAACATTTAATGAACATCTTTAAATTTTTAGCCTGATACAATCTGATCAGTTTGAAGTCATGACATGTCTGCTAGGTTTACTAGTTACTACAGCTAATAGTTAGTTATGCCATGTTCTTTTTTAAGAATATTAAACAATGAACATGCTTTTCTTTGAGCGAGGCCCTTTGTTGTGTTACAATGTATCCCGCCGTTGAGAAGACACTCTCTGATGGCACGCTGGTTGCAGGAATGCACAATAGCCTTTTCGCCAGACGTGCCACCAGGAGATATTTGCATGTACGGCACACGGCTACATTGTCCAATATTTCCCCATCCAATTTGAGTTTATTTAGCCTGAAATTGTCCCATACTGATGCTTTTCCTCGCTTATTTTTCACGATCTCAAAATCGTCTGCCATTATTGTTTCCTCGGCCGTGGTTCCCAGCTTAACGTTAACAGTACCAATATCACAGAGTACCGGTACTGTGGTACTCGGCTATACAGTGTGTTGGCAGATAATTGAGATAAATGCGGGAACCGTTAATCGAATTACGTCAATATATTAGTTTAATACTCGGCTACTAATATCATTCTAATTTCTACGGGTCTTTTATTATATATCGGCGTTTGAAAATCGTATCGGTTTATTATATATTTTTATGAAATATCATAATATATCGGTATACCGATAATACCGCGCAGCACTAGTAAGTAGTAAGCATTGTATTCTCACAGCAGCAAATTACACTTTCCCAATTATGAGTACAGTCAAACCTGTCTTAAGCAGCCAGCCAAGGGAATCACAGAAACTGGCTGTTTAGCACAGGTGGCTGCTTAATAGAGGTTAAATGTATAGCAAAACAATATATTGGGGATCTGGAAACTGGCTGCTTAATGCAGGTTGGCTGCTTAATAGAGGTGACCACTAACACAGGTTTGACTGTACTTCGATTATATAGCGACTTTACGGAGGAATATCCCTCACCCACCCACCCACCCAAAGCTTTGCTTCAGTCACAGAAGGGCAAGCTGGTAGAACCACAAATATTCTGCAAGTCAGAGTGATTCAAGATATTAATGAATATGTAGGTGGTGTGTATGTAAATTTATCAGTATAATCTGGTTGATGTTGGATACGGTTGTTGCACATTCAACTGTCCTTGCTACATGGACCTATTCTCTGCGACTGCACACAATTAAGTTTGTTTTGTTTTTTGAGGCTAAAAGTCAGACCGACAGCATAAGACCATATGGCGACTCTCCAGCGATTACTGGTGGAAGAACACACTGGGTGCCTCTTTCCAGCAGTATTTCAGGCACGGACGGACACCCAGCAGGGCTAGAATTTAACATTTTTGTGCACTGGCAAATTTTTCCAAGTACCTAAATTATCAACTCGCAATAGTTGAATTCTTCTCGCAATTTTATTTTTCAATTAGATCTACTGGCATCAACATGTCAATACTAGATTGTAACAACATTACTGAATACTTACCTTTTTGTTTTCATGGTCTATCATAACATTGTGAGGTTTTACATCTCTATGCATTATTCCCATACTATGACAGTAATCTAGTGCCTGAAGGCAGAAATAAAACGTTCATATTTACATGACCACCAATGACACCAACACTCTGCGAACGTATCTCATTTGTTTTCCGCTATTAACCCTTTCAACACCACAGACCTCTAAATTGGCTTACAAAAAAGTGTAGATCCAGATGAGCCGGCTCGTGACGAGCCGTCTCATCAGGATCTGCACTTTTTTCAAGTAATATAACTATTTTTAGAAAAATAATTACCCATTTTGATAAATGAACTGATCCAAATGTAATTTTGTTATTAATTTATTGGTCTAAAAATATCATGGATCAGTCCATGTCAGTTACTTGGGGTTGAATGGGTTAATACAATAAACATTATTTACAGCCCAAATGCAATTTCTTCCCAAATGAACAACGTTGACCATGTAGCCCTGGTCAGACAACAATTGGTTGCATTTGTTCAAATATGTCGCATTTACATGCAATACGCATGTCCAGAAGTGGGTACATGGAAGTGCACATTGTTTTCGAAAATATCGTTCGCAATAAAAAATGAAATATAGCAGAATAGCAGAAAACACATGTATCTACTAGAAATGTACGGATGCCTAGTAGAATCCATTGGGTAATGCCCACAGTTCGAGCCATGCTGCAGCCATTACGATTGTGCCCTTAGGCAAGGCATTTAAATTCCACATTGACTCTTCTCTCTCCCTCGTGGCGATTGGTTCCATCAGGAATGAGGTCTCGAGAGTGATTAATATAAGTTGTAAGAACTTGTTTCGCAATCGAGCTAAAATAAATTTGTATAGATCGGGTAATAATACATTGGGTGTGCTTAAAGTATGTGAGGAGGCCACTTTTAACACAAGTCAATGAATGAATGTTATGCATACCACAATGAAAACAACTAAATGCTGATGTATTCCTAAAGATTATCCTGTTAATATTTATATATATGTCACCGTCATATTCCTCGTCCGCGGTAGACATGTGTGAACACAACCGTGAGAAGCTACTCACCTTTAGCAATTCATACAGGTAAAATCTGATATCATAATCTGTAAACGTCTGATACAATTGCTGAAAAACACATGTATAAACACAATTAGCTAAATACTACGTATAGTGGTCACGTTTAACATAGAAATCGAATAGTACATACATACTGTATTCATACAGCAACCTAAAGTTCAAAGCAGCATAAATATACACGTATACCCACTTCCATTTGAATTGTAGATCACAAAAATAGTTCTGACGGCTCCAAACATTATATGGCTCCCAGCTCTCCGAGATGGGGAGCAACCGGCAATTAGGGATTCGAAATGTTACTCGCAAAATGTTGGCAGCAGTGATGTACTCTGCATTCTCATTGGCTAATGGCAAGCACCTCACACTTCAATACCATGCTAACCCAGTTAGAGTTCCATCCAGTCGTCTGCACTTTTGTCGGGTGAGCATTCGCCCTACACACATAAACACGCCCAAATTATTTAAATACCGTTTAGTGCTACTACTGTAACACCTACAGACGGATCTGTAGTCCAGTGGTAACACGCTAGACTGGTAATCCAGGGATCGCAGGTTCGATCCCCCCCATCTGACCCTAATAAAATTAACAGTCGTTCAGATGGGACATTAAACCGGTCTCATGTCGGTGCTTTACACTGTGCACGTAAAAGAACAAGAGGAGACTCTGGAATGGGTCTCTGTCTATCATTGCACTATCCTCCAAAAATCCAAAATGACTAATCTCTTCAGGAGGCGTCGCTCATATGGTCAACTGGTAGCGACAATAAATAAACGTAAAACACACACACTACTGTAACAAGACAATGTTTTTGATAACTTCTTAAAATATTACAGGTAAAGCCCCTGAAGAAACTCACGCCACCTTATTTGTTCATAGCAATATGTGCTGCATGCCGTACCTTAAAATCTGTGTTGTTTATATGTTCAAACACTAGAGCCGGCGTTCTGGACTGGAAAAAGAGAAGAGGATCCATTAAAGTCGCCACTAAGTAAGAACGAGTCCCAACAATATTTACGTGTCCACTTTGTGCCTGCCAAGTTTCATTGTGTGAGTCCTGTACTTGTTGAAGCCACTAGCTTAATATCAGCTGTATTGAAATATTGTAGTGGCATAACTTCAGAAAGAAATATAGAACATTAGTTTATACAAATTTATTTTAGCTCGATTGCAAAACAAGTTCTTTCAACTTATATTAATCACTCTCGAGACCTCATTCCTGATGGAATCCATCGCCATGAAGGAGAGAAGAGGCAATGTGGAATTTAAATGCCTTGCCTAAGGGCACAATCGTAACGGCTCCAGCGGGGCTCGAACTCCGGACCGTATAGAACATTCACTGCATTTATCGGGAGTACAGTGTTCCGCGCATGTAACCCCCCCATTTCTCAGTGGAACTTACTGTGATGCGGCGCAATACACGACCATAAAAGAAAGGTAAACGGCCACCCGCTATGTTTGTGTATATAAAGTTTGCATATTAACAGGAATATCTATAATTAATGTCAATCAAGCGGAAACTGATATTAACCCATTCAACACCAAGTAACTCACATGGACTGGTCCATGATATTTTTAGACCAATAAATTAATAACAAAATTACATTTGGATCGGTTCATTTATCAAAATGGGTAAAAAAAATTCTAAAAATAGTTATATTATTTGAAAAAAGTGCAGATCCTGATGAGACGGCTCGTTATGAGCCGGCTCATCTGGATCTACACTTTTTTGTAAGCCAATTTAGAGGTCTGTGGTGTTGAAAGGGGTTAATGGCCGACATATATAAAGATGATAATTTATTCAGTAACAGGCGTATATTCCAGAATTTGAAACAAGTGTCATTCAACACTGATCTTTTTAATAGTTTCTTGTTTTCCAAGGAATAAAATATAGCATCAGTTTTTGTAAACATACCTCATTAATTAAGTTTAATATAATAGAAACCATCACAAATTATATTATTAACACATTCAACACCACAAACCTCTGAATACGTCACGAGCCTTCTCATCAGGAGCTGCACTTTTTGCCAGTAATATTACTATTTTCAAACAAAATTACCCATTTTGATAAAGTGGTCTAAATGTAATCTTCTGATTAATTTATTGCTATAAAACTATCATGGATCAGTCCATGTCAGTTACTTAGTGTTGAATGGGTTAAGCCACAAATAACTTAAAACAAGTGAAAACCAGGAGATAGAACGTAGTCATTCCTACTCCATCCCACCCAGTAGACTGTGTTATCCTACTCCATCCCACCCAGTAGACTGTGTTCTCCTACTCCATCCCACCCAGTAGACTGTGTTCTCCTACTCCATCCCACCCAGTAGACTGTGTTCTCCTACTCCATCCTACCCAGTATACTGTGTTCTACTCCATCCCACCCAGTAGACTGTGTTCTCCTACTCCATCCCACCCAGTAGACTGTGTTCTCCTACTCCATCCCACCCAGTAGACTGTGTTCTCCTACTCCATCCCACCCAGTAGACTGTGTTATCCTACTCCATCCCACCCAGTAGACTGTGTTCTATACTCCATCCCACCCAGTAGACTGTGTTCTCCACTCCATCCCCCCAGTAGACTGTGTTCTCCTACTCCATCACCCCTAACTGTGTTCTAATACTCCTCCCACCCAGTAGATGTGTTCTCCTACTCCATCCCACCCAGTAGACTGTGTTCTCCTACTCCATCCCACCCAGTAGACTGTGTTCTCCTACTCCATCCCACCCAGTAGACTGTGTTCTCCTACTCCATCCCACCCAGTAGACTGTGTTCTCCTACTCCATCCCACCCAGTAGACTGTGTTCTCCTACTCCATCCCACCCAGTAGACTGTGTTCTCCTACTCCATCCCACCCAGTAGACTGTGTTCTCCTACTCCATCCCACCCAGTAGACTGTGTTCTCCTACTCCATCCCACCCAGTAGACTGTGTTCTCCTACTCCATCCCACCCAGTAGACTGTGTTCTCCTACTCCATCCCACCCAGTAGACTGTGTTCTCCTACTCCATCCCACCCAGTAGACTGTGTTCTCCTACTCCCTCCCACCCAGTAGACTGTGTTCTCATACTCCATCCACCCAGTAGACTGTGTTCTCCTAATTCAGACTGTTCCCTAATACAAGACGTTCAAGATTAACATGTTTCACACTCACCACGGGGTCTTTCACTATTGCTAGCAGTGCTATTACATTTGTTCCACCCCGGAGATTTTCTAATATCTTAATCTCTCTTTTGATCTTCTTCTTCTTTACAGGCTGAAAAAATAAAACAGTTGGATGATAATTACATGTGGTGGTATAATCCACAAGTGATTTATATGCATATAGTGCACATTATGCCATCTTTCGCCACAGAAACTTGATAGCGAATCATGAACTCAAGGCTCAAGCTAGACACAAATTTTCCAGGAGAACTGAGAAAGCGTGCAATTGCGTCATCTAATGGTATTATTAAAGAAATATCAACATAATACAGGGATCATTCTAGAGGGAGATGTGGGCGAAATTGTCGCCCTAGGGACCCTGACTTCGCCCTCTGGGGGCCCCACTTCTCCCTAAAAATTGTTTACGATTTTCAAACAAAATTGTGTCTAGTAAGATGCACTGGCCCATTATAAAGCACTCCTTCTATTCAAATGTTGTATTTAATGGTACTGTGCATTTTAACCCTATTTTGCAGAAGTATATTAAAGAACACCATTTAAGGAAGCGATCATGCGCTTTCTCACTTCTCCCAAATATTCTGACCTAGAATGAACCCTGATAATAGGATTAAAATACACAATATGACCATTAAATACAATATTTGAATGGCGAGTTTAGTTTTACCATATTGTATTGCATTCATTCTATATATACAATGAACAAAACAAATGAGCACACGTGTGTGTTACTGTATATGGCGAGTGTATCTTACTGGACAATATTTTGTCTGGAAATTGTGGGGGGGAAAAAACTTTTACTTATAGGGAGGGAGCAGTGGTGCCCCCAAGTGGCTAGGTCAGGGTCCCAAGGGCGACTACTTCGCCCATGTCACCCTCTAGAATTAGCCCTGAACTGAATTGAAACTGAAGAGATCTACTCAGTGATGACTATAAATGTACAGAAATCTAACTACAGATTTGTAATATTTAAACAATCCACTTTGTTATGTACACCATTACTGGGAAAACAATTTGGAGATACAAAATAGACATATGAGGATTATCATCCAAGGTGACACGAGTGAAACACGCGCAATATCATCCAAGGTGACACGAGTGAAACACGCGCAATATCATCCTTGGCTTAGTATGGGATTGGAATTTGTGCTAATTTGCGGTTTTAGTCAAAGTTTCACTGATGTTGATCATTGGCTTAAATCCCTTTGCCTGCTGTGTAAATAAAACCACATTTGCAAACAACATAGATCCAGACCAGCTCTGGCACAACACAGTATGTTGTTTGCTATTCAGCCAAATGTTTAGCTCCACTATCCGAATAGCAAACAGCGTAGAGCCTGATTAGACGGCACATATTCTGTGCCGGATCTGGCCCTGTGCTGTTTGCAAAAGTGATTTTTATCGCATAATTATGTACAAGTATCATATCAATATTTGCATACATATGAACAGACAATAGAGTGACTGAGCTATAGGCAGCGCTTCAATACACATGAAAATTCATATTTATTAAATGAAACTCTAATTGAGACACCCTGGATGACATTTCAACAGACACTAATCTAAAATTAGACAAAACAATTAAACAAGGTACTTAAATTTATTTCAAGTGCTGGACAAAATAATATTGAAAAAGTGAAATATTTTAAAGCTGGATGCTGTGTACTACGGTTATTGCACAGCCATTCTATTACGGTAGAAAGGACTCATGCTCCCTTGTTCCTAAATGTTCTGTTTTCTTTTGATTTGTACAGGGGCCACTTTGAAGCATTATCGTACAAAGTCAGTCTGCAGTCTGTTGTGGTGGAGAAGACCACCCACGAAATATCCACATTTCGTGGGTAGAAACCAGCACTCACTACTTCAAACTGCTAAGACTTTTAAACCACACATGCATACATGTACATGTATGTACTTTAACTGTACTTACACAGACAGAACTGTAGTCCAGTGGTAACACACTGGACTGGTAATCCAGGGATCGCAGGTTTGATCCCCTGTCTGACCCTAATAAAATTAACAGTCTTGCAGATGGGACGTTAAACAGAGGTCTCGTGCTTTACACCGTGCACGTAAAAGAAGAACCAGAGGAGACTCTGGAATGGGTCTCTGTCTGTATCATGCACTATCCTCCAAAATCTAAACTGACTAATCTCATATTGGCAACTGGTAGCAACGATAAATAAACGTCAAAAACTGTACTTACTTTGAGAATTTTGATGACGCATTTTTCATTGTTTGTTACATTGACTGCCTCAAATACCTCGCTGTACTTTCCTCTACCCAACTTCCTCACTATCTGATAGTCATCCTGCTGCCTGAAATAAATAAATCATACATTATTGTAATTTTAAAGAATTATAAACATAAGTGGAGAGATCAGACCATAGCCCAAATCAAATAATTATACACATGTGACACTGGAAGAATAAAAGACACATTTCATCTGCAATTCAACCCATGGTTTTATGTATTGACGCCACCTCAGGGCTATTTCTAGAGGGTTAGTTGGGCGAAATAGTATTTGGGGGTTAGCCACTAGAAACGTGTGCTAACGTAAGGTGACTGACAGCTAATTATGCCTGATCAAAGAGGCTGTACTGGTCAAGACTCAAAAGTGGCAGACAAGTTTGAGTTTATAAAGGGCTGACTCATCTGTTGAGGCGTGCGTGTGTGTGTGTATATATAAATGACATAACAATTTTTTAACGGCAAAAGGGTGGACATAAAGGGCAAAGTGGCAGAGTTAAAAATATGCATGACAGGGCACCATGTCATTCTGCTCTAGAAAACAACCTATAATTAGTATTTGGTTTAACGGCGCTTCAGCACAGTTCAGGCTATATCGCGCCCAACCTATAATTAGCAAACTTATTTAACCAATTTACAAATACTGTGTCATTTAACCGTTACCATGGCTTACATGTATGTTATTGCTCTTTTACATGAACAGAGTCTAAACAAATAGAATTTGTATCTGTATGTGCACTAAGTTCTATAGTTGTTTCTTAACATGCCGCTGGTCTTGACAAACTGCCCTGTAAACACATATTTTCAGAAAGAGATAAAACAGTGCCACCTATCCTTTTTTCAATTGGATCAGTTTTGTCCCAGAAGCATAACAATTTGTTGATAGCCAGGAAATTGTAAAATGTCGACATAAATGGTAAGTAATCAACGTATGAAAGATCTATACCTCAATATCAGTTCCATGTAGAAATACCCCACCCAGGGCTGTTTCTGGACAATCGACATTCTGAACAGAAAGTGTCCAGACCCGTCCTGACCCAAATCACACCTGTCCCACTTTTGAGCAAGATATAATTATTCATTCAGGGTTTCTGCAAGGATTTGAAACACAAGTGTCAATGACCCTTTCCCTAATTTTCAAGGGTCAAAATTAATTGCAATAGGTTTCTTAGTTTCACGAGTCAATCACGCATCAGAATAAAATGACATGTCACAGTTAGCTGTTGAACAGAAATATGGCCCATTAGAGCGATGGATTACAGAACAGAATATCTGTTAGTGATATATCAATGATAATCACTATTCACGATACACCTCTGGTTTCTGTCTATTCAATATGTCCTATGTTGTGCAGCTAACAATATAGCATGGTGGTGGTTGAGTGATTATTTTTAACAGTACAATGTCTTATTTTGTAATAGATAATGTGACGGTCCTGACCGACAATTTTTAGCAAAGACCGACCAAAAATTGTGTTTTGACGGTCCACATGACCGTGTATATTTATATTTGGTAACGTTTTATACATCACAAAATAATTCAATGTAAGCGTGATCTTTACTGGTCGTAGCAATTTGTAGGTCATTTCAAAAACTATGTTGTCACATGTAACATCCAAGAAAACAATATAAGTTACAAGTTTTCCCGATTTGTTTCAATTGGTAACTAAATATAATCATTTTCCGTAACAAAGTTACCCGCATTTTGTTTTGAATTCGGTGACTCCAAGTTGTAAATCTAAGCACGTCCATTTTGAATAGGTATATGCAATTCATTTATTTCAATTTGTAAACTAAATATATTTTATTTCATCTATAGTAAGTAATTCAGGTGTTCGAAGTCGTTAAATCTTACATTATGAATGAAAATTCTTTGATTTGCCAAAGTTAGCGAAAAAAGCTGATCAAAATTCCCTTTTAACTCGCGATAATAACTCGGAATTTTAGTTGACTTCGCAAATGATACTATCGTGGACGTACATGTTTCGGTGACCCACCTGTTTCGGTGACCTTTTAAAATCAGCGAGCTACCTTCTTCCCGAAGAGCTATGACATCATCGCTTTTTGTGTTCATGCTGACCTAGTTGACAGCGATTTGTTTACAAATAAACAGGTGAAGATGCGCTTCAAACAAGTAAGTAGCAGTATTATCTATATTATGACATGAATTTTAACTGTTTTTCTTATTACTTTTTAACCCCACCCCTATAAAATATGATCAAAATCACCATCTGAGTTATTGTACCGGTGACAACTATTTTGTCATCTGCTTCGCAAGTTCAGGTGCTCTGCATGTCACGCACAATTTTTTAAGGTACAGGTTGTCTCCAAAATTATGTATCTCACTATATTATGAATGAAACTTAATAGGGTGAAATGACAGTTTTGCAGGTAATTGGCCCTAATTAACACTAAGTTAAATCATTTTATTTTTATTTTTCAGGCAACCCCATTGAAGAGAAACAGCACCAAAGTGAGCTATAGAGTGTACTCTCCATCAGCCATGACCAATGCCTACCAGGCTGTCCTTGACCAGAAGCTCTCTGTCAAGCGAGCTGCCATCACATACGGAATACCTCAGACCACATTACGACAGCGGGTTCTGGGTAGGGCAAATCCAGAAACAACATCATCAGGCCCAGCTCCAGTCATCAGTCAGGAAGAAGAGGCCATATTTGTGGAACATTTAAAATCTATGGCGAGTTTTGGTTATGGCTACACCGTCAGTGAAGTTCTTAACATGGCCTCCAACTATGCCATATTCTTGAATAAGCGTGAGCAGGGCAATCTATTTAGCTCTCTTGTGTTTACTAAATGGGCCCAGTGTGACTTTCACATGTGCAGTCACTGGACCCATTTGATTTACTGTTGTAAACAGAGAGTGGTGAGAAGGCATGACACATATATGTGCCCCTGCCATGCTGAGGAGGAGTAAAAGTATAAAACTTGACCTGTAAATATGTTAATGTTATTGTCTTAGTTACATAATTATGTTAATTACAAACTTTATTATATAGTGTTAAAAAACTTTTAGCACATACTGTATTTTGGGTAAAATCGGAGGGTCATCGAAACAGGTGCAAAACAATCTTCACCTAGAAGAATATAGGTCAAAGAAATGGCGGCATCGGTGTTGTTTCTGTGAACATTGCATGCTGTTTTCTGTCAGACAGATATGTAAGGAAATAAACTAAGGTAGGATAGCAAATTTACTACTTATATGTATGTTCCATTCAATATATTTATGAAATATCCTTAGGGTCACCGAAACTGGTACATCCAGGATAATTAAATTATACATATTCATAAAATGTGTCTAAATTCAAAGTTTCACAGATAATATATTGAAATGAATATGTTCGCTTTATATAAGACATTGGTGCTTTACAATGTAGTAGAAACGTACTCAATCCGTTGTTACCAATTTCGTGGATATTAAAATTACCATAGTCTGATGTATGTTTCATTAATGTCAAACCCCTTGTGGACCTACACATGTTTTCCTGGGCAGACTTAGCTGACTGAAGGGGTTAACCAGTACTAAGCAATGTGTGTCAGGTGCCTTGCTCAATGACACTACATATGTGGCCTAACCTGAGTATCGAACCCAGGACCATTCGATTCCACATCCGATGCTCTACCACTGGATCACGGACGCCACACAATGATTCCAACTAAATCAGTTTTGTTTCAATCGATCACTTACCCCCATTCTACAACATGAGACTCATAGTCCCAGTACTCTCTTGGTCTGTTTTTGTTCATATCCGCATACACCCTTGCTCTGCTAGGTGCTGGTGGCATCTTGAAATTCAAAGGACGGTCACGGTGGTATGTGCAGAAGTGTTTCAGGAAACAGTTGGCTCTTCCTATAGCCGCGCAATGTACCTCTTTCGGTGCTGTTACAACGGCAAATAAAATTGGTTTATTAATGAACGTTCGAATTAACGATTTACACCCGTATGTAGCCACAATGAACACAATAGTTTATGTTCAGTTGTCTCATGTTCGGTTCCCTGTTGAAGAAAGCGACGCTCTATACCATGTGACTCGATTTCCACTGAAAATGTAGCTATATATACTGCACCTAGATCGTAGAGTATGCTTTATATATTTCAATGGAATCATTTAACTAGCCCTTCAATGATTAATACACAGGTTGTTGTCCACCTTTTCAGTCACATCGTTGTGAAAATGACCACAAAATGGCCGACTTTCCACTGAAAATAAAACGAGGCTAATCGATACCGAGTTATTTCCCTTGCAAGTATATCAACATTAGGACAGGTTTAAACAACATTACTTGAAACATTGGTCTTACACCTTTCTGTAATATGAACATGGCAAAGCCTGAAAGAGATCTCAAGCAAATATTCATGTCCGGCCCATACTTGCGCCAACCACTGAGAATGCAAACGATGGACTGTTAATTCACATGCTCGAGTGGGGATTTTTTTAAGATGTAGATGTTCTGAGATCATCATCATCATCATCATCATCATCATCATCATCATCATCATCATCATCATCATCATCACCATCATCATCATCAGCATCTATAATGATTGTGTTGCTCTGCATAGAGTATAATCACAATGTCATTAACAAGTCAACACCTGCAACAGTCAACAGTAAACTTTTCCATATTTACAAGTAGATCTTAAAAACAGATAAAATAGTCCATGTGTGTTTAGTGGACACAGCGATAGGCCAGTACCAATTCGACACCCCCGAGGTGGTCTGTTTAATGGCGTTCTGGGATAGCTTGTTCCAGAGTACTATGGATGCAGGAAAGAAGCTGTTCTGGTATATGTTTCTTCTTCTCTGTTAATGGCTAACAGTCAATAATTGAGCTATTATGGCCATAATGTTTTCCAAATTTTATTTAGTTATCCATGTTTGTACTGGCTCTGATTTGGCAGTAGCGTTGGTTGTGGCCTCGGTTGGTCCTGGCCATAACTAAAAGTGGATTTGGATTGAGGGTCTTGCATAGCATGGTTAGACGTATGTTTTCGCGGCGTTGTTGTAAGGTGGTCCATGCCACAGGGATTCGGCACGTTTGGGGGTACTAGTATATATATTTAAGTACTTAAATATATATACTAGTACCACCAAACGTGCCGAATCCCTGTGGTCCATGCCAGGTCGTTCATCATGTTTGTTACATTGCTGGTTGTGGAGTATTCGTTCTTGACAAACCTAGCAGCTCTCTGCGGGACCATTTCCAATTACTTAATGAGATTTTCTGAGTGGGGCGACCAGACAGAAGAAGCATACTCCACACACAGACGGACATAGGCCTGTATTGAAGGCTTTGGCTGATAGTGGGCTTGAGCGAATTATCTATCTTCCTCTAGTGTCAAACCCATCACGGGGATGTAGACACGTTGCGCGTCAAACCTCAAAGAACATAACCGGCCATAACTACTAGGGGCTGGCATGATCAATACAGCAACCAGCCGTATTGAATTGCTCTACGGACGTAAGCGGTTCAGATTTGACCTGGATGTTTCTACGTAGAAAACCGTAATGTTTTGTTAGCTTTCTATTGTTGACATATTTATGTCAGCGTCCCACGACAGGTTATTTGAGATATCCACGCCAAGGTATTTAGCTGAGGTGATCGACTCAAAGGAGGACTCAATGGGGTTTATATTGACTGGGAATATAATGCTTCCTTCTGGTGACGTGGATAACTTGACATTTAGATTGGTTAAATTCCATGTTCCACTCCAACTCCCACTCTTCTAAGCTCTTACGATTATTTTGGAGTGTGACTGACTCATTTGCAGATGTCAGTGATAACTTGACTGCAGTATCATTTATCGTTTATATGGGCTAGAAATAGCAGAGGCCCAAGTACGGATACCTGTGGGACTCCAGAAGACGCACATGAATGGCTTCTGAACTAATACCATTAAGGACAACTGACTGGAGTTTGTTATCTAGTAAACTCTTAATCCACCTTAATGTTTGACCTCTGACTCTATAGTCATGCATCTTTAGTAGTACTTTCTCGTGATTGACCTTGTCGAAAGACTTAGCCTAGCCTGGGAACAGGCGTCGATATACTTTGCTTGGTCAGTCAAGTAAATATATTTTAACACCGAGACTATTAATTGGACCGTATTGAGTTTTTGATCATATCATTTTGCCAGAAGTTAAAAATCAACAGACTGGCACCCAGGCTAGACTTAGCCTACTGGAATCTAATAGGATGAGATACACTTGATGCTTATTGTAGACTGAGGTAATCAAGTCATTGACTAGCATTACTAATTGGTTTTAGCATATATACATATAGAGTTGCTCTTAATGTAATGCTCTGTAATCACTTCACTCATGTTGATTTCCCTCATCAGGTTGCATCTACTTCACGTTATACTAACACACCGATGTGCACTTTTCCGATGTGGCGTCCATGGTCCAATGGTAGAGCGTCGGATTTGGAATCGAACGGCCCGGGTTCGATACTCAGTCAGGCCACGTATGTAGTGTCATTGAACAAGGCACCTCACACACATTGCTTAGTACATACTGGTTAACCGCTCTGGTCGGCTAAGCATGCCCAGGAAAACATGTCTAGGTCCCCGCAATGGGTTTGACATTAATGGAACATGCATTTTCCCGCCAGTAACAATCGCGAGAGGAGTTGGCAGTATGCAGAGATAGTGCGTTTTCCTGAGCTACTCGACAACATCCGCTATGTCTAGTGTGGGTTAAACGTGTGTGCACCTTGAGAATGTTAGATGGCAGGGAGGAAAATTGGTCAAATTCCCAATTTTAACCCTTTCCTTCATAGAGATTTATGTTAATATGCGATATCTCCATTCAAATGACCGACATTTAGCTATCATGCAGTGGATAAGTAGTGGTCATATCTATCCCACCTCCATATATATTACTGGGACTACATAGAGATTTAGGTTAATATACTACTATATCTCCATACAAACGACAGCCATTTAGCTATCATACAGTGGATAAGTAGTCGCCATATCTATCCCACCTCCATAGATATTACTGGGACTTCATAGAGATTTAGGTTAATATACTATTATATATCCAGACAAACGACAGCCATTTAGCTATCATGCAGTGGATAAGTAGTCTCCATATCTATCCCACCTCCATAGATATTACTGGGACTACATAGAGATTTAGGTTAATATATTATTATATCTCCATACAAACAACAGCCATTTAGCTAACATGCAGTGGATAAGTAGTCATCATATCTATCCCACCTCCATAGATATTACTAGGACTATATGAGATTCTGGCCTTTATTATGAACATTTGTTTGGCTACTACATTGTCAATGTATGTCGTATTGGTAATGGCGTTCTAGAGGTGCTTCTATGAGGGAAAGGGTTAAACATGGCCAGCATCTATCTGTGATCATGATCTTTTGATTGAAATCTATCTAAGGCAGTTCCTGCTGTGATGAATGTGTACGTAGAAATACGAATACGGTTTTGTAAGCTACCATCAACAGTCATGTGCACAAGTGTTAGATGAAATTCAGTTGTTAATTGTTTCAACTGCAATAACGTAAGCAATTCTCAGTAACTATCTACTTGTTACCATGGTACCGCTCAGATACAGATGGATCTGTAGTCCAGTGGTTAACGCTCTGGACTGGTAATCCAGGGAACGCAGGTTCGATCCCCCCTTTCTGACCCTAATAAAATTTAAGTCTTTCAGATGGGACTTTAAACCAAGGTCTTGTGTCGGTGCACCATGCATGTAATTTACAGCGAAACAAGTTCAAACAAATTATATTAATCACTCTCGTTGGCGCTGATGAAAGTGTATATGTGGTCATTCGTGTGGGAGGAAACCGGAGTACCCGGAAAAAACCCACCTGTCCGATCTGGTGACCACCGTACCATCTCACATACTTCCCGGTCCGAGGATCGAACCCGGGTTGCATTGGTGAGAAGCGAGCGCGCTAACCACTGCGCTAATCGGACATCCTTTGTTTGAACAAGTACACAAATACCAATCAATTCTGTTGTTTATTTGACAAACACATGGGTTAAAACTATAAAACCAGATAGCATCACATTAAACACTTTAATATACATTTATTTCAAAACAATGATAAATGAATTAAGTAACAAGTATATTCCAAATACACTACAATAAATACTAAACATTCCAGGACAGTAAATCACACATACCCAGTATATACTAGTAACACAATATACTTCTCATCTAAACTGGCTACATCTGCAGTTATTTTAATATAAAATACGAACACAACCTTAGATTTTCCATGCAAATGAAATCATTTATATGGAAACAGCATGGAATTCTCTAGAGCAGTCTTTCAGATGGGACTTTAAACCAAGGTCTCGTGTCGGTGCTTTACATCGTGCACGTAAAAGAACCAGGAGGTTTAATAAAATTAACAGTCTTTCAGATGGGACTTTAAACCGAGGTCTCGTGTCGGTGCTTTACATCGTGCACGTAAAAGAACCAGAGGAGACTCTGGAATGGGTCTCTGTCTGTATCATTGCACTATCCTCCAAAATTCTAAAATTACTAATCTCTTCAGGAGGCGTCGCTCATATGGGCAACCGGTAGCGACGGTAAATAAACGTAAAACACAAATTCACTAGACACAGATGTGAGAAGTTATTTCCAAATGGTGTTCAAATACATATCTGGAGATCTATTCAAATTAGTATATCTCTCATATACTCTGAACAATGTCCATATTACTTTGTATTTCTAACTGCATATTTTGTCTTCACGCCCGTAGCTAGCCAGGCGTTGATATATTTTGTCGGTCAGTCAAATAAATATATTTTAACATGGAGACTATTAATTGGGCCGTATTGAGTTTCTGAACATGTCACTTGGCTAGAAGCTAAAAAGTGAAAAATCGACAGACTGGAACCCAGGCTAGGTTCAAATTTCCAAAGAATCCAAAAAATAAATAATAACAATTTATAAAAAAATTTGCTGTATAAAATATTGACTTCAGAGAAGCTGAAAGAAAAGGTGAGTACATAGTTAGTTAAACTCATTAAATAAAAAAACGTAGGAAATCGCTTCTATATCCCAACAATTTTAAAGGGTAACATGCCTCCGGACCCCCTAGATTGCCTCGGTTGAAATTTGCCTCTGGCTACGGTACTGGTCTTTATCTCGTCTGTAATATCTCTGCTAATCATATTCACTATGATCTGATGAAAGCGAAGTTAGATTTCATATGACTAATTCTTAATCAGTGTGCAATAGTACATAGTTTGCCTTTCAGTGTTTTATCATTGTTTTAGAGCAGTTTTAATATCCGATTAGCAGTGATATTGCAGCTTTATCCCTAACATACTGTGATAAATGATTGTGTATAATTTTGTTCATCTCTTATAACTCCATGTTGGAGTGGCATTGTACTATTTAAGAAATAAGGGGTGATGACGTTATTTTTTATGGAAAATATCAATCTAGTGCATAATTGAACAAAAGTTGTAACTGATCAATAATTTTATTTATTTTGTCAAATAAAACTGTACAGAATAGTAACTGAAACGTTACTTAACAGAAAAATAAGACGGACAAGAGATTATCTGATTCTAAAAATAGCTCACTTCCACGAATTCCCACGGTAGTATTTACAAACATCACGCGACTTTCATTCATAAAACTTTACATGCATTATATAAATGGAATAGCCAAAACACGGTGCGCGCGCAGCATAGTTCAAGGTAGGTATATCGCAGAATAACCCAAGGTAGATTTTACTCTATAAGTATGTATGTTATTAGCTGGGTCGTGTTAGAATATGATGTAAACTATACAAGTAATATTATTGTAAATACTGTACGTACAATAAGATGTAAATATAGATTACTACTACTACTTCTGAACAATGAAATCAATACTATAAAGACAATGTCCTGTACAATACTGGCAATCCAGGGATCGCAGGTTCGATCCCCCACCCCCGTCTGACCCTAATAAAATGAACAGTCTTTCAAATGAGACTTTAAACTGAGGTATTGTGTCGGTGCTTTACACTATGCATGTAAAAGAACCAGAGGAGACTCTGGAATGGGTCTCTGTCTGAATCATTGCACTATCCTCCAAAAATCTATAATGACTAATCTCTTCAGGAGGCATCGCTCATATGGGTAACCGGTAGCGATGATAAATAAACATAAAACACACATATGTACAATACTATTTAGCTTACCGGTAATCAAATGTTATTGCAAATGTATATGTGAACACAATCAAACAAAATTCAAAACACAAATATATAACATAACACAAATGTGCTAGGTGAACATTAGATTCGGTTCTCCCCAATTGCTACATAAATAATGGTGTAGTTGGTGTGACAAGTGTGCTTGAAGTACATCAAGTGATTAAAGCGACACTACATCGGTGAAAACGCAAATGTCTGCAGAATGTAATTTCCTATTATATAGTATACAATTTTTTCCCCAATATTTGCCCCCTACCCTGTCTGCAGCGCAAATTACGTTATTAATAGGAGTTCCTTACTGAAATACTTGTGTGATACCAGTTTTGTAGCGACAGTCGGTGAACAGCAATTAATATGATGTTTAGTAATGCAACGAAGGTAAATATACTTAAACAATTAAATAATGTCGTCTATTAATAATGAAATCCGTTTAGTGTCAAAAACATATAAACTCGAGTAAAACACGAATATTATGATGCTATGAAACATTTACAACTAAACAAATGTAAAATAATAATGTACCGGTATGTGCAAATTGCACCATAAATATAATAAATAAATATTATTATAATGTAAATCTAAATATAAATAAAACATACAGTATATTATATAGGTAAATGTATCTTGTTAGAAAGTTTAATTTAACCCTTTCAACCCCACAGGCCTCTAAATAGGCTTATGAAAAGTGTAGATCCAGATGAGCCGGCTCGTGATGAGCCGTCTCATCAGGATCTGCACTTTTTTGCCAGTACTAATTATTACTATTTTTAGATAAAATTACCCATTTTGATAAATGAACTGGTCCAAAGGTAATTTTCTTATTAATTTATTGGTCTGAAAATATCACGCACCAGTCCATATCAGTTACTTGGGGTTGAATGGGTTAAAGCAGCATTACATCGTATGAAATAAAAGATATTTGAAAAATTCAATTTTTAGGCATTATTGCTGCTACACATTCTAACATTATACTTTGTATGCTTATGTTCATTTGGTAAACAGTGTTTTTTTGCGATAAAACAAACTCGAAACCGAAAGTAGGACTTTCCGAGTCGGTAGGTCACGCACTTGTTTACAACCGGAACGCATCGTCTGCACTTGTTTACATTCGGAATGCATCGTCCCCATTTGTCCAACGTTGTCTTTTTTTAATTAAATTACTTGATATGTTGATTCGTGCCTCTGTTAGCTAAGTCTTTTAGGGACATTTCTACATCCCCGCGAGGGGTTCGACATTAGAGGAAGATACATAATATAAAATATATACGTTGTTTTCTACATACTCTGTTGTTTCACGCACATTTCGTGTGTTGATAAAACAATTCGCGTATACGACGGTTTAAATTTATTGGAATTTTATCGTTTCTGAGCCACTATTTCGATTTTTGTAAACAAACACACATTAGTATTTATATTTTACCCAAAACATCCTTTATTATGATGTAATGCTGCTTTAACCCCTTCCTTCATAGAGATTTAGGTTAATATACCATTATATGTCCATACAATTGACAGCCATTTAGCTATCATGCAGTGGATAAGTAGTCGCCATATCTATCCCACCTCCATAGATATTACTGGGACTACATGTACATGAGATTCTGGCCTTTATTATGAACATTGTCAATGTATGTTGTATTGGTAATGGCGTTAAGAGGTGCTTCTATGAGGGAATGGGTCAATGTATGTTGTATTGGTAATGGCGTCAAGAGGTGCTTCTATGAGTGACAGGGTCAATGTATGTTGTATTGGTAATGGCATCAAGAGGTGCTTCTATGAGTGACAGGGTCAATGTATGTTGTATTGGTAATGGCATCAAGAGGTGCTTCTATGAGTGACAGGGTCAATTTATGTTGTATTGGTAATGGCGTCAAGAGGTGCTTCTATGAGGGAATGGGTCAATGCATGTTGTATTGGTAATGGCGTCAAGAGGTGCTTCTATGAGGGAATGGGTCAATGTATGTTGTATTGGTAATGGCATCAAGAGGTGCTTCTATGAGTGACAGGGTCAATTTATGTTGTATTGGTAATGGCGTCAAGAGGTGCTTCTATGAGGGAATGGGTCAATGCATGTTGTATTGGTAATGGCGTCAAGAGGTGCTTCTATGAGGGAATGGGTCAATGTATGTTGTATTGGTAATGGCGTCAAGAGGTGCTTGACCACAATTTTGCACCACATATGGCCCTTCCCGACATCTCGATTTTATTATCTAAATTGGCACACATTGTTACAAGTCAATCTAAGACGGTTTGACATGGATCAATGCAGTTGTTTTTATATTGGAATCAAATAATGCCGATAGTTATAATAGACAAATCACTGTTTTTGCAGCCTCAGATCTCGACTTTCATAAGAAGGAACTTGACATTGCAAGTTCAAACATGACGTCAATAAGGACTTCATTAATATATTACGACGAAAGTTTTATAAAAGCTAGTTTTAGCTTCCTACTTGATCTGTTGCATTATGTATTATGTATGTCATTCTATGTTATATGTGATTTATGTCTTGCAATAAATACTGTTTAACCCTTTCAACCCCAAGTAACTGACATGGACTGGTGCATGCTATTTTTAGACCAATAAATTAATAAGAAAATTACATTTGGACCAGTTCATTTATCAAAATGGGTAATTTTATCTAAATATAGTAATAATTATTACTGGCAAAAAAGTGCAGATCCTGATGAGACGGCTCGTTACGAGCCGGCTCATCTGGATCTACACTTTTCATAAGCCTATTTAGAGGCCTGTGGGGTTGAAAGGGTTAAACCAACATACTAGATAACTTGTCCAACAGACATTGAATTTAAATGGCAAAATAGCGAAACACAGATGTGGGAAACAGCAAGTGATATAGATAGGTAAGGCAGACATTACTATCTAATATAAATACAGAGACATCTCAATACATCATTGAGCTCAGTATAAAAGTATACGCCATATATATAAATATGTGATACAGGTAAACCAACATACATAGTATGTGGTACAGGTAAACCAACATATATAGTATGTGGTACAGGTAAACCAAACATATATAGTATGTGGTACAGGTAAACCAACATATATAGTATGTGGTACAGGTAAACCAACATATATAGTATGTGGTACAGGTAAACCAACATATATAGTATGTGGTACAGGTAAACCAACATATATAGTATGTGGTACAGGTAAACCAACATATATAGTATGTGGTACAGGTAAACCAACATATATAGTATGTGGTACAGGTAAACCAACATATATAGTATGTGGTACAGGTAAACCAAACATATATAGTATGTGGTACAGGTAAACCAACATATATAGTATGTGGTACAGGTAAACCAACATATATAGTATGTGGTACAGGTAAACCAACATATATAGTATGTGGTACAGGTAAACCAACATATATAGTATGTGGTACAGGTAAACCAACATATATAGTATGTGGTACAGGTAAACCAACATATATAGTATGTGATACAGGTAAACCAACATATATAGTATGTGGTACAGGTAAACCAACATATATAGTATGTGGTACAGGTAAACCAAACATATATAGTATGTGGTACAGGTAAACCAACATATATAGTATGTGGTACAGGTAAACCAACATATATAGTATGTGGTACAGGTAAACCAACATATATAGTATGTGGTACAGGTAAACCAACATATTAGTATGTGTACAGGTAAACCAACATATATAGTATGTGGTACAGGTAAACCAACATATATAGTATGTGGTACAGGTAAACCAACATATATAGTATGTGGTACAGGTAAACCAACATATATAGTATGTGGTACAGGTAAACCAACATATATAGTATGTGGTACAGGTAAACCAACATATATAGTATGTGGTACAGGTAAACCAACATATATAGTATGTGGTACAGGTAAACCAACATATATAGTATGTGGTACAGGTAAACCAACATATATAGTATGTGATACAGGTAAACCAACATACATAGTACGCACTACAGGTAAACCAACACATATATTAATGTCTATTTCACACAGCATTGCCTCCAACAGTACCCTTCGATCCTTTGTCGATATTTTCCATCATAGTCACAACTATGAAAGACATTTGTTTGAATACCCAACGGTAACGTTCATAAGCTATTGCTGTAGACTTAATCAAAACTGCCAAAGCTACCAAAGCTACCACTACTTCCAAAACTGCTCATTGAACTCCAACTTCCACACCGACCCATACCGAAGGGTCCGAATCCCCCCATCATACCCATACCCCCCATCCCCATACCACCTCCCATCATCCTACTGGCTCCATAACCAAGGGCTGCACCTCCAAGTAATCCTGAAATACATAGAATACAGATTAATACATGAACATACAACTGCACCTCCAAGTAATCCTGAAATACATAGAATACAGATTAATACATGAACATACAACTGCACCTCCAAGTAATCCTGAAATACATAGAATACAGATTAATACATGAACATACAACTGCACCTCCAAGTAATCCTGAAATACATAGAATACAGATTAATACATGAACATACAACTGCACCTCCAAGTAATCCTGAAATACATAGAATACAGATTAATACATGAACATACAACTGCACCTCCAAGTAATCCTGAAATACATAGAATACAGATTAATACATGAACATACAACTGCACCTCCAAGTAAACCTGAAATACATAGAATACAGATTAATACATGAACATACAACTAGCTCTAGAGAAACTATATGGGGAAATAGTATTCCTGATCGGTCTCACTTGTTTTTAATTTATCTAAGTTTATTTAACGTCGCTACCGGTTGCCCATTTCAGCGACGGGCCGTTTACCTAACAACACCTTTCCTGGGCAGGCTCCAGCGGTTAACCAGTACCTGGTGCACCAATCTCTGTAAGAAACTGCCAACTTTTTCATATAAATGAGACACGGCCTGAGCGGGGCTCGAACCCGTGACCATCAGTGATGATAGGTTACAGTGATATACAAGTCAGCGACCGTAACCACTAGAACACGGAGACAGTCCAGCTGTTACTACACATGTGTACATATAAGAAAATATGTGATGGCTGTATTACACTGAATACAAGCAAAGGTATGTGATAAATAATAATTTCCAACAGCATTATTTATACAGTATGATGGCCATAGCATTTATACAGTATGATGGCTATAGCATTTATACAGTATGACGACCATAGCATTTATTCAGTATGATGGCCATAGCATTTATACAGTATGATGGCTATAGCATTTATACAGTATGATGGCCATAGCATTTATACAGTATGATGGCCATAGCATTTATACAGTATGATGACCATAGCATTTATACAGTATGACGACCATAGCATTTATACAGTATGATGGTCATAGCATTTATACAGTATGATGGCCATAGCATTTATACAGTATGATGGTCATAGCATTTATACAGTATGATGGTCATAGCATTTATACAGTATGATGGCCATAGCATTTATACAGTATGATGGTCATAGCATTTATACAGTATGATGGCCATAGCATTTATACAGTATGATGGCCACAGCATTTATACAGTATGATGGCCATAGCATTTATACAGTATGATGGCTATAGCATTTATACAGTATGATGGCCATAGCATTTATACAGTATGATGGCCATAGCAATCTGTATATGCTCATAGGCAAGATTGGTCAGTACACTAAACCTGTCACCAGTGTGATTGCATTAGTTCAAACTTTATTTATTTTACAACGACTGCAAAGCAAGTTCTAACAACTTATATTAATCACTCTCGTTGGCGCGGATGAAAGCGTATATGTGGTCATTCGTGTGGGAGGAAACCGGAGAAACCAGAGAAAACCCACCTGTCCGATCTGGCGACCACCGTACCATCTCACATACTTCCCGGTCTGAGGATCGAACCTGGGTTGCATTGGTGAGAAGCGAGCGCATTGCATTGAAGATCAGCATAATTTGTGTAACGGTTAATGGGGTTGTTGCGGTGGCGCTGGTAGTCAGATTCGGTTTTTAGGATTTAAAGTCGCACCTACAGAGTAGGTTATATATGGCGTCTCCAGCTATTCTTGGCAGAGGAAGAACATGGGTGCCGCTTCGAGCTGTATTTCTTACACGGACGGGCAACTGGGTAGAATCGCTGACCTTCTGCAAGCCAACTGGATATACAACTACTAGACAATGCCGCCATCTGGGTTCAAGTTCGAAACCTTGCCTGTTCCTATAGAGTTATTTCCCTTTATGTTACCTGCTGCCATTTTGCCTGTATTGCCTCCTGGGAATCCGCCTTTCTTTTTATGGTGATCTTCTACGTACACAACCTGCTGACCTTGTGGCTGAGCGTATCCAGCTGGTGCATAGCCGGCTGGGGGTGGTTGCTGATATCCTGGAGCTACAATATATTACACAGATAATAATACAGGGGACGTACGCATTGACGTCACCCAGCATTTACTGGTAGAATGATGGTGTGCAAGAACAATATAAAGCTGTACAAAATGATCAATACGGTTTGCATTGTGAAGTCGGTTTTTGGAAAATCTGTGTAGGTAGAACAGTTATTTTATAACGTTTGCCAAACATACCTACTTATTGAAAAGTGGTGGGGGCGATGTGGGTCGAAATTTCGCCTGGAAAAAATGTTGTGACGGCTGTACCCGTGTATAATGCGCACTAGACAAATTCCTCAAGGATTTCAGTAATAAAAGTGCGCGTTATACATAGCAAATGACGGTAAAGCTTGTATTAGTTTACGGATTTTATTCAGAAAATAAAAGTACGAGAATAAAGTGCTGCAAAAGAAATTATTTGGATTGGAAAACAACCATATTAAAATACTTATGCTAATTCCTTTCCATGATGGAGTTAGCAAACATACAAATTTAGTACATCGGAGTCGGTAGATGGTAGGTTATCAGGGCTCCATTCTAGAGGGTGAAATAGTCGCTCTAGGGACCCTGACATCGCCCCCCTGGGGGCCCCCACTTCTCCCTAAAATTATTTTTACAATTTTCATACAAAATTGTGTCCAGTAAGCTGGGTGAAATAGTCGCCCTAGGGACCCTGACTTTTCCCCCTGGGGGCCCCACTTCTCCCTAAAATTATTTTTACAATTTTCATACAAAATTCAGTAAGCTGGTGTATCCTGAATAACACATTTATGGTACATATTTACCATTATATCTCACAGTGGATGCGCGTTCGCTTCAGGTGCGAAAGGTCCAGAGTTCGAGCCCCACTGGAGCCGTTACGATTGTGCCCTTAGGCAAGGCATTTAAATTCCACGTTGCCTCTTCTCTCCCCCTCATGGCGATGGATTCCATCAGGAATGAGGTCTCGAGAGTGATTTATATAAGTTGAAATAACTTGTTTCGCAATCGAGCTAAAATAAATTTGTATAAACTAAAATTATATCTCACATTTGTGCATATTTATTTGTAGACTATTCTTAGTTAAATTATCTCACGATTAGTATTGACTCCGATGACAAACAAACGTCAATTCAGGAGCATGGATGACCGTTATATGAAATCATACTTTCAATCCACAAAAAACACTGTTTATTGATTCAATGTTAGTGTTCGAATGTATTCGGAAGAATTTGTAGTAGCAATGCATTTATATGTGAAAAAACATTTTATTTGCTTTTTGCGATGTAATGTCGCTTTAACTGTTATCAAATTTGGTGAGAGACTGTTGTTAAAGTTGTATGTATTTACAGATGTTTTCCTTCAGTTAGTAGATGTTCCAGCTACATATATACGCTTACGTTGCTGTCCATAGTATTGTTGTTGTGGGTATCCTGTAGGTTGGGTGGGGTACGTCTGCTGTTGGTACGGTTGTTGGTACCTGGGCTGTGGAGCGTATCCAGGCTGCTGCTGGTACCCAGGGGCTTGCTGCTGAGGGTACCCTGGTGCTTGTTGTTGCGGATATGCTCCCATTGGCTGTGCGGGATAAGGTGCTTGGTACCCGGCTGGAGCTGTGGATAATGGAAATGGAAATAAACATAAATGTATAGTTGCACATTTCAGCAAACAGCAGAGACTGTCACAATGTGTCGTAATTAATAATTAAACATAAGACATGTGATTTGAATTTCTCCTGGTCTATTATAGTGTTTCTCACCCTCCAGCAGGGTTTGTGTTATTGTTTCTCACCCTCCAGCAGGGTTTGTGTTATTGTTGTCTTAGCAATTATCAAACAGGGCTAGTGTACCATAGAAACTATCAAACAGGGCTAGTGTACCATAGAAACTATCAAACAGGGCTAGTGTACCATAGAAACTATCAAACAGGGCTAGTGTACCATAGAAACTATCAAACAGGGCTAGTGTACCATATAAACTATCAGACAGGGCTAGTGTACCATAGCAACTATCAAACAGGGCAAATGTACTGTAGCAACTATCAAACAGGGCTAATGTACTGTAGCAACTATCAAACAGGGCTAATGTACCGTAGCAACTATCAAACAGGGCTAATGTACCGTAGCAACTATCAAACAGGGCTAATGTACTGTAGCAACTATCAAACAGGGCTAGTGTACCATAGAAACTATCAAACAGGGCTAGTGTACCATAGAAACTATCAAACAGGGCTAGTGTACCATAGAAACTATCAAACAGGGCTAGTGTACCATAGAAACTATCAAACAGGGCTAGTGTACCATAGCAACTATCAAACAGGGCAAATGTACTGTAGCAACTATCAAACAGGGCTAATGTACCGTAGCAACTATCAAACAGGGCTAATGTACTGTAGCAACTATCAAACAGGGCTAGTGTACCATAGCAACATCAAACAGGGCAAATGTACCGTAGCAACTATCAAACAGGGATAATGTACTGTAGCAACTATCAAACAGGGCTAATGTACTGTAGCAACTATCAAACAGGGCTAGTTTACCATAGAAACTATTAGACAGGGCTAGTGTACCATAGAAACTATCAAACAGGGCTAGTGTACCATAGAAACTGTCAAACAGGGCTAATGTACCGTAGCAACTATCAAACAGGGCTAGTGTACCATAGAAACTATCAAACAGGGCTAATGTACCGTAGCAACTATCAAACAGGGCTAATGTACTGTAGCAACTATCAAACAGGGCTAGTTTACCATAGAAACTATTAGACAGGGCTAGTGTACCATAGCAACATCAAGCAGGGCTAGTGTACCATAACAACTACCAAACAGGGATAGTGTACCTTAGCAACTATAAGACAGGGCTAGTGTACCACAACTATGAAACAGGGCTAGTGTACCATAGAAACTATCAAACAGGGCTAGTGTACCATATCAACTATCAAACAGGGCAAATGTACCGTAGCAACTATCAAACAGGGCTAATGTACTGTAGCAACTATCAAACAGGGCTAGTGTACCGTAGCAACTATCAAACAGGGCTAATGTACCGTAGCAACTATCAAACAGGGCTAGTGTACCATAGAAACTATTAGACAGGGCTAGTGTACCATAGCAACATCAAGCAGGGCTAGTGTACCATAACAACTACCAAACAGGGATAGTGTACCTTAGCAATTATGAAACAGGGCTAGTGTACCACAACTATGAAACAGGGCTAGCGTACCATAGCAACTATAAGACAGGGCTAGTGTACCACAACTATGAAACAGGGCTAGTGTACCACAACTATGAAACAGGGCTAGTATCCCATAACAACTATCAAACAGGACTAGTGTACCATAGCAACCATAAGACAGGGCTAGTGTACCACAACTATGAAACAGGGCTAGTGTACCATAGCAACACGTTTTTTAATTTATTTAAGTTTATTTAACGTCATTACACGTTGCCCATTTGAGCGTTGGGCAGATTAACTAACAACACCTTTCCTGGGCAGGCTCCAGCGGTTAACAAGTACTTGGTGCACCAACTTCCGTAAAAAAAACTGCCAACTTGTTCATATAAAGGCACGGTCTGTGTGTGCCTCGAACATGTGACCATCAGTGATGACAGGTTACATGTGGGATACATATTCTTGAAAACTTAAATATTTTGCGGTCTTAAATTTGTTTGTGAATTGGTATCTAATAAATTATTGTTGTCGACGTTTGACTATATGACACAACATCACAGCACAGCTCACATGGTGTAAACCTAGTGTCATCCAGGTCTGAACAAAGATGTGAGTTCAATACCCGGATTGGGCACAGATATTCCGCATACCTCTACTATTCTACTTACCCATAGTGTCATCCAGGTCTGAACAGAGATGTGAGTTCAATACCCGGATTGGACATAAATATTATGCATACCTCTACTACTTCTACTTACCCATGTTTCCAAATCCTACAGGTTGAGGCATGGGTGGACTGCCCATTGGGGCACTGTATGCGGTAGGTGGGGCACTCACATACTGTGATTGTATAGGGGCTTGAGACATTTTAGGTGGTAACTGAAAAACACCCAATATATGAAAAACATTTTGACAATCCTGTATCATTTCTGCAGAAGTATTTGTATATCACTTTCCAACCACATCAACTACCCCATGACTACCATTGAGGCATTGCCCCACTTCTGACAACACCTTTCCCACCCCTCACCCACCCTGGACAACACCACCTGACCACACTTTATACACCCCTGACCATCTCCCGCTCCTGACCTCCCAATCACTTGACCACCACTCACCAACCCTGGACAACACCTCATCCAGCCCTGACCATCCCCGAAGAAATGAATGCATGGTGAATATGGATCAGGAAAGACCGGTGTAAAGTTTTAGATGCAAAGTCAGTGTTCCCTCTGTCTGAATTTTTATCTGCGCCACGTCTGTCGCTAATTGAAAAAACTTGGAGCTAATTTGAAAAACTTGGAGCCAACTAAGAGCCATATAGGTCACAGATAAATATTTGAAGCCATGCACAAGAGTTGTATACTTTCATGATATCAGCACAAATTACTTAAAACCAGGAAAATAGATAATCAAAAAGATCCTGATAAACTTCACTCTTTTTAAACTTTATTTATTTTTACAACGATTGCGAAGCAAGTTCTAACAACTTATATTAATCACTCTCGTTGGCGTGGATGAAGGCGTATATGTTGTTATTCACTCTTCAATATGGACTTCTCATGTATAGGTGGGATTATGTCCTTTGTCAATTATGAACAAAAAAAAGAAACAAAGTTTCAGAAAAAGTTGCGCCAAATATTTCGCCAATTCACAAAATATAGAACCAGTACTTGTTTTTTGTCTCAAATGGTGCCATTGGCGACTGACAGCGGGAAACCTGAAAGTGTTATCTATACACAGTAGCCTCATACAACAAACCATATGAATTGACATATTTGTGGATTTTAATTAAATTAAAGGGCAATAACGCTGGTGTTTCCGCATCAATCCCCAAAAACAGTGCACATCCACAACACCACTATGGTGAAACATAAGGTTCATGAAACTCCACCCATTGGTTACTGAAGACTGGCTCCAAACGGATGCACAATGCCATATGTACGGACAATGCCAAAACAGTATTCCTTGCCTGTAATGGCGGGTGGGGGGAGGGGGGAAGATTGGTGGGATATAAAAAGGAATTAACGATAAACTGAACATAGACGGATCTGTAGTCCAGTGGTACCACGCTGGACTAATAATCCAGGGATCGCAGGTTCGATCCCCCGTCTGACCCTAATAACATTAACAGTCATGGGACTTTAAACCAAGGTCTTTGTGTCGGTGCTTTACACTGTGCACATAAAAGAACCAGAGGAGACTCTGGAATGGGTCTCTGTCTGTATCATTGCACTATCCTCCAACAATCTAAAATGACTAATCTCTTCAGTAGGCGTCGCTCATATGGGTAACCGGTAGCGACGGTAAACAAATGTAACACACACTGAATGTAAAGTTGAATTTGACACAACCCCAAGAATAGTAGCACTACTAAATAAGTTAAGTATTGCATAATGCTTACCGTTGAACATATCGCTGACATCCATTCGCTAAAATCAGAACAAATATGTGATATTAGAGATACATATACAGTTGTACCAGTGCTAGAAGTCACTTCTATTTAGCAACCAACCTGTATTAAGCAGCCAGTTTGGCATTTTGCTATATATTTGTAAGGGTGTATAGAGTTCCATTTAGCTTGGGTGCCAGTCTGTCAATTTTTCACTTTTTAACTTCTGGCAAAATGACAGCCTGGGGAAACTGGATTTCCGATCGTAGCGCCATCTAAATTTGAAGAACGACAACTCTTCTCTACAAGATAATATCGCTAAATATAGAAACGGAATTCTATCGGAAATCCCCGAACAGGCACGACTATACACGATCATTTCCGAATATACACGAATGCTCCCGTAGACTCATTTACATTGCCAAAATATAATGTCCCGTTTCTGTGTTATATCGACGAGATGGCGGATTTTAAATATTACATTTAGATGGCAATGGATCGATTCGGCGTAATTGAACTAAGGACGACTTAAGTATTGAGTAAATATGTGAAATCAGATGCATATTGTACTTTTTAAAACTATTTATCGATCTGGCGACCACCTTACCATTTCACATACTTCCCGGTCCGATCGAACCCGGGTGGCATTGGTGAGAAGCGAGTGCGCTAACCTCTGCGCTAATCGGACAGCAGGATTTATTGTGGTAACATGTATACAAGGATGATGATTTTCAGTGCCCCTGGATATTCGACGCCATGTTCATTTGTTTGAAAGAGTGTATGAATACATACAGTTCTCATTTGCATAGTTATTACACTAGTGAAATATATAATGGCATTATTACCTGCAGCGCAAATTGTGGTATAGATATATATACAACATTTCTACAAAACAAACAACAGAGTGTGGTTTTATTCAAATCCTATTCTTGTTTAGAAAGACTGTATTGCTATGAATGCCCGCAATTTTAACAAAATATGATAAAAGTGAATTACGAACATTTGTCCCTCGTTGGGCGCCATTTGTCACGGCTTGCTCAGTCGGTGAACGATTGTTCTGGCCACAGCCAGATTGTACGTGGCAAACTATTTGTTTTGGTTGTGGACGTGGGTCCTTTCGGATCAGTAGGGCACTGAGAACAGTACAATATCAAAGATATATATATTTATTCGTGGTTGCACCTAACTACACAAAATATGCAACCTGTAACCATAACATGGTGATGGCGAATGCAACGAAGCATTGCATTAGTCTATAACATTTTGTGTAGTAGAATACGGATCACGGGTTAGTTAGAGATTAATATAATGTATAACGGGACATGGGCAGAGTATAGGTCAGGTGGATAATTATGTATATGTGCTTGGTGTAACTGGACAATACTTTCGAAGTTTCTAGATTATTTCCCTTGACTATCAATACTTGCATTAAAGGGTGGTTAAGTAAATGAAAAACCAACACGCCTGATAACTTTATTTTATTTATTATATACTAAAGTCTTGTACTTGTTTATTGTCAAATCAACACATATAATCAACCCTACGACACATTCATTTCTTTGTTTCTTTTAGCTTGATTGCAAAACAAGTTCTTACAACATTAGTTTAACTCATTCCTGACCCCCAGAGTGAGAGAGAAGATACAATGTACGGCTCTTACTAAAGTACACCACCATCTTGGTTCTGGTAGGGTTTGCACTCACAACCCGTCGGTTACGAGGCAGTCCCTGTATCCATTTCACCACGGAGAACCCACTTTCTGTTTAATTACAAGAAGTGAGCCAGACAACCAATACCCCAACCACCCGAGGACTAGACTCACTTCAACACGTCACTTAGCAACAACTCATAGACATTGTAAACATACAGGGATCATTTTAGAGGGTGATGTGGGCAGATTAGTTGCCCTAGTGACCCTGACTTCGCCCGCAGGGGCCCACTTCTCCCTATTTATTTTTTTACAATTTTCACATAAAATTTTAGCCAGTAAGATACACTGGCCCATTGTAAAGCACTCATATTAAAATGTTTGTATTTAATGGTCATTGTGCATTTTAACAATATGTTGTCGATCGCGCGTTTTCTCACTTCTCTTAAAAATTCTGACCTAGAATGAATCCTGACATAACAAGTTACATGCAACATTTATAAACAACTCAATCCTTAAACAGGAAAATAACAATATGTCACAATTGTAATGAAATTCCACGACATATTATTCATTTAAAAATAAGAGGAAGAGATTAATAAATTGTCGTCTGCTGCAATTATGATGAACTATATACATGTATAGCCATTATTTTACCCAGCATGCAGAGTTAACTGACCATACCAAATAATATATTCATGTTCCTTGCAGGATCTATAACAGTTATTATAAATTCTAACATGACTCAGCATTTTGTCGAGAATGTAACGGTGGGGGGGGGGGTAAGGGACAGGACAGGGCCTTGCCATTCTGCTCTAGAAAAACCATATAAATCATGTCAAAATCAAATATACAATATGTTTTATTTGCAAAATCGGCAATAACCTTGCCATTGGCAATACAATATACAGTCAAACCTGTGTTAGTGGTCACCTCTATTTTGCAGCCAACCTGTATTAAGCAGGCGTAAGACAGGTTTGACTGTACATACATAATAGTATACATGGCATGAGAAACAAAATGTAATATACACAAATTACATTAATAATAGGTTGACATCGTGTTACTTAAAGCAATGATAAACCAGCTAAGAAGCTATATTGGTAAAGATAAATAAATAGATAAACTTTGAAAGGAAATGCTGCACACTTACTGCAACTGTTGCTCGTTGTCCATGAGAAAGAAGTGAGGTTTGGCTTTGTGGCTGGGCTTTTCCGGTACCGCTAGTATACATGATTGACTGGCTCCAATTGGCAGCTGCGGCATCTCCTTGAAGTTTTTGGCAGCATGATCCCCAAAAGCAAAGTGTTTACACACATTCTGAAAAGTAAGTTTAAACTTTATTTATTTTACTTGCAAAGCAAGTTTTAACAACTTATATTAATCACTCTCGTTGGCGCGGATGAAAGCGCATAATTATGTGGTCATTCGTGTGGGAGGAAACCTGAGTACCCGGAGAAAACCCACCTGTCCGATCTGGCGACCACATTACCATCTCACATACTTCCCGGTCCTGAGGATCGAACCCGGGTTGCATTGGTGAGAAGCGAGCTAACCACTGCGCTAATCGGACATCCATACATACCGGCAATGTCAGGGTTCATTCTAGGTCAGAATTGTTGGGAGAAGTGAGAAAGCGCGTGATCGCTTCCTTAAATGATGTTCTTTAATATACACTTTAAAATAGGGTTAAAATGCACAGTACAACCATTAAATACAATATTTGAATAGAAGGAGTGCTTTATAATGGGCCAGTGTATCTTACTAGACAAAATTTTGTTTGAAAATGGTAAAAACCAAAAAATATATATTTTTTTTTTTTTAGGGAGAAGTGGGACGATCCCCAGAGGGCGAAGTCACGGTCCCTAGGCGACAATTTCGCCCACATCGCCCTCTAGAATGATCCCTGCTGCATTATAAATTTTACCACTGATTACAAATATGCCCCTGTTCTAATGTCGACAAATGTTTGTTAACTTTTACATGCATGTAGACGGACATTTTTTTTGGCATGCATTTATTTAGTTTGTACACATTTATTTTAACTCGATTGCGAAACAAGTTTGTACAACTTACATTAATTACTCTCGAGACTTCATTCCCGATGGAATATATCACCTTGCGGGAGATAGAAGAGGCAATGTGGAATTTAAATGCCTTGCCTAAGGGCACAATCCTAACAGCTATTGCTTGGCGCGAACTCTGTGCCTTTCACACCTGAAGCGAACACGCTACCACTACGCTATTGTGCCATCCACAGATTATTGGCGCGAACCCCGGGCCTTTCGCACCTGAAAGCGAACACGCTACCACGACTTGTAGTACAGTGTACCTAGCAGTAATTCTTCTGTTGAGGAGTAATGGTTTACACATTGAAACATTCTTTTATTAGGAATATTATTTCCACAAATTATGGTTACTTATGATGTTAATGGTTACTTATGATGTTAATGGTTACTTATGGTGTCAATGGTTACTTATGATGTTAATGGTTACATATGATGTTAATGGTTACTTATGGTGTTAATGGTTACTTATGGTGTCAATGGTTACTTATGATGTTAATGGTTACATATAATGTTAATGGTTACTTATGGTGTCAATGGTTACTTATGGTGTCAATGGTTACTTATGATGGTAATGGTTAGCTACGATGTTAATGGTCAGTTATGATGTTAATGGTTACTTACGATGTTAATGGTTAGCTATGATGTTAATGGTTACTTATGATGTTAATGGTTAGCTATGGTGTTAATGGTTACTTATGATGTTAATGGTTAGCTATGATGTTAACTGTTAGCTATGCTGTTAATGGTTAGTTATGATGTTAATGGTTAGCTATGTTAATGGTTACCTATGATGTTAATGGTTAGTAAAGATGATAATGGTTAGTTATGATGTTAACGGTTACCTATGATGGTAATGGTCACATATGATGTTAATGGTTAGCTATGATGTTAATGGTTACTTATGATGTTAATGGTTAGCTATGATGTTAATGGTTAGCTATGATGTTAATGGCTACTTATGATGTTAATGGTTAGCTATTATGTTAATGGTTACTTATGTTGTTAACAGTCAGCTATGATGTTAATGGTTAGCTATTATGTTAATGGTTACTTATGCTGTTAATGGTTAGCTATGATGTTAACAGCTAGCTATGATGTTAATGGTTAGTTATTATGTTAATGGTTAGCTATGATGTTAATGGTTACTTATGATGTTAATGGTTAGCTATTATGTTAATGGTTACTTATGCTGTTAATGGTTAGCTATGATGTTAACAGCTAGCTATGATGTTAATGGTTAGTTATGATGCTAATTGTTAGCTATGATGTTAATTGTTACTTATGATGTTAATGGTTAGCTATAATGTTAATGGTTAGTTATTATGTCAACGGTTACTTATGATGTTAATGGTTAGCTATGATGTTAATGGTTAGCTATTATGTTAATGGTTACTTATGCTGCTAATGGTTAGCTATGATGTTAACGGTTAGCTATGATGACAATGGTTACTTATGATGTTAATGGTTAGCTATAATGTTAATGGTTAGCTATGATGTTAATGGTTAGCTATGATGTTAACAGCTAGCTATGATGTTAATGGTTACTTATGATGTTAATGGTTAGCTATGATGTTAATGGTTAGCTATGATGTTAACGGTTACTTATTATGTTAATGGTTAGCTATGATGTTAATGGTTACTTATGATGATAATTGTTACTTATGCTGCTAATGGTTAGCTATGATGTTAATGGTTAGCTATGATGATAATGGTTACTTATGATGATAATGGTTCATATGATGTTAATGGTTAGCTATGATGATAATGGATAGCTATGATGTTAATGGTCAGCTATGGTGTTAATGGTTACTTATGATGTTAATGGATAGCTATGATGTTAATGGCTACTTATGATGTTAATGGTTAGCTGTGTTGCTAATGGTTACTTATGATGTGAATGGTTACTTATGATGATAATGGTTACTTATGCTGCTAATGGTTAGCTATGATGTTAACGGTTACTTATGTTGTTAATTGTTAGCTATAATGGTTAGCTATGATGTTAATGGTTACTTATGATGATAATGGTTACTTATGCTGCTAATGGTTATCTATGATGTTAACGGTTACTTATGTTGTTAATTGTTAGCTATAATGGTTAGCTATGATGTTAATGGTTACTTATGATGTTAATGGTTAGCTATGATGGTAATGGTTACTTATGATGTTAATGGTTAGCTATGATGTTAATGGTTAGCTATGATGTTAACGGTTACTTATGATGATAATGGTTCATATGATGTTAATGGTTAGCTATGATGATAATGGATAGCTATGATGTTAATGGTCAGCTATGGTGTTAATGGTTACTTATGATGTTAATGGATAGCTATGATGTTAATGGCTACTTATGATGTTAATGGTTAGCTGTGTTGCTAATGGTTACTTATGATGTGAATGGTTACTTATGATGATAATGGTTACTTATGCTGCTAATGGTTAGCTATGATGTTAACGGTTACTTATGTTGTTAATTGTTAGCTATAATGGTTAGCTATGATGTTAATGGTTACTTATGATGATAATGGTTACTTATGCTGCTAATGGTTATCTATGATGTTAACGGTTACTTATGTTGTTAATTGTTAGCTATAATGGTTAGCTATGATGTTAATGGTTACTTATGATGTTAATGGTTAGCTATGATGGTAATGGTTACTTATGATGTTAATGGTTAGCTATGATGTTAATGGTTAGCTATGATGTTAACGGTTACTTATGATGTTAATGGTTACTTATGCTGCTAATGGTTAGCTATGATGGTAATGGTTACTTATGATGATAATGGTTACTTATGCTGCTAATGGTTAGCTATGATGTTAACGGTTAGCTATGATGATAATGGTTACTTATGATGTTAATGGTTAGCTATAATGTTAATGGTTAGCTATGATGTTAATGGTTAGCTATTATGTTAACAGCTAGCTAGCTATGATGTTAATGGTTACTTATGATGTTAATGGTTAGCTATGATGTTAATGGTTAGCTATGATGTTAACGGTTACTTATGATGTTAACGGTTACTTATGTTGTTAATTGTTAGCTATAATGGTTAGCTATGATGTTAATGGTTACTTATGCTGCTAATGGTTAGCTATGATGTTAACGGTTACTTATGTTGTTAATTGTTAGCTATAATGGTTAGCTATGATGTTAATGGTTACTTATGATGTTAATGGTTAGCTATGATGGTAATGGTTACTTATGATGATAATGGTTACTTATGCTGCTAATGGTTAGCTATGATGTTAATGGTTAGCTATGATGATAATGGTTACTTATGATGTTAATGGTTAGCTATAATGTTAATGGTTAGCTATGATGTTAATGGTTAGCTATTATGTTAACAGCTAGCTATGATGTTAATGGTTACTTATGATGTTAATGGTTAGCTATGATGTTAATGGTTAGCTATGATGTTAACGGTTACTTATGATGTTAATGGTTATTTATGCTGCTAATGGTTAGCTATGATGTTAACGGTTACTTATGTTGTTAATTGTTAGCTATAATGGTTAGCTATGATGTTAATGGTTACTTATGATGTTAATGGTTAGCTATGATGGTAATGGTTACTTATGATGATAATGGTTACTTATGCTGCTAATGGTTAGCTATGATGTTAACGGTTAGCTATGATGATAATGGTTACTTATGATGTTAATGGTTAGCTATAATGTTAATGGTTAGCTATTATGTTAATGGTTAGCTATTATGTTAACAGCTAGCTATGATGTTAATGGTTACTTATGATGTTAATGGTTAGCTATGATGTTAATGGTTAGCTATGATGTTAATGGTTACTTATGATGTTAATGGTGAGCTATGATGTTAATGGTTACTTATGATGATAATGGTTACATATGATGTTAATGGTTAGCTATGATGTTAATGGATAGCTATGATGATAATGGTCAGCTATGGTGTTAATGGTTACTTATGATGTTAATGGATAACTATGATGTTAATGGTTAGCTATGATGCTAATGGCTACTTATGATGTTAATGGTTAGCTGTGGTGCTAATGGTTACTTATGATGTTAATGGTTAGCTATCATGATAATGGTTACTTATGATGTTAATGGTTAGCAATGATGTTAATGGCTACTTATGATGTTAATGGTTACTTATGATTATCTATAATGTTAATGGTTACTTATGAGGTTAATGGTTAACTATAATGGTAATGGTTATTTGTGATGTTAATGGTTAGCTATAATGTTAATGGTTAGCTATGATGTTAATGGTTAGCTATGATGTTAATGGTTAGCTATGATGTTAATGGTTACTTATGCTGTTAATGGTTAGCTATGATGTTAATGGTTAGCTATGATGGTAATGGTTACTTATGTTGTTAATTGTTAGCTATAATGGTTAGCTATGATGTTAATGGTTACTTATGATGTTAATGGTTAGCTATTATGTTAATGGTAACTTATGATGGCAATGGTTAGCTTTGGTGTTATTGGTTAGCTATGTTGTTAATGGTTAGCTATGGTGTTAATGGTTACTTATGATGTTAATGGTTAGCTATCATGTTAACAGCTAGCTATGATGTTAATGGTTACTTATGCTGTTAATGGTTATATATTATGCTAATGGTTACTTATGATGTTAATGGTTATATATGATGTTAATGGTTAGTTGTGTTTGGTTCTTATGATGTTAATGGTTAGCTATTATGTTAATGGTAACTTATGATGGCAATGGTTAGCTTTGATGTTAATGTTTAGCTATCATGTTAACAGCTAGCTATGATGTTAATGGTTACTTATGCTGTTAATGGTTAGATATGATGATAATGGTTACTTGTGATGTTAATGGTTAGCTATGGTGTTAATGGTTAGCTATGATGTTAATGGTTAGCTATGGTGGTAATGGTTACTTATGATGTTAATGGTTAGCTATGATGCCAATGGTTACTTATGATGTTAATGGTTAGCTGTGGTGTTAATGGTTACTTATGATTATCTATAATGTTAATGGTTACTTATGATGTTAATGGTTAGCTATAATGTTAATGGTTACTTATGATGTTAATGGTTACTTATGATGTTAATGATCACTTATGCTGGTAATGGTTAGCTACAATGTTAATGGTTAGCTATGATGTTAATGGTTACTTATGTTGTTAATGGTTAGCTATGATGTTAATGGTTAGCTATGATGGTAATGGTTACTTATGCTGTTAATGGTTACTTATGCTGTTAATGGTTAGCTATAATGTTAATGGTTAGCTATTATGATAATGGTTACTTATGCTGTTAATGGTTAGCTATAATGTTAATGGCTAGCTATAATGTTAATGGTTAGCTATTATGTTAATGGTTACTTATGCTGTTAATGGTTAGCTATGATGTTAATGGTTAGCTATGATGGTAATTGTTACCTATGATGTTAATGGTTAGCTATGATGTTAATGGTTACTTATGTTGTTAATGGTTAGCTATGCTGTTAATGGTTAGCTATGATGGTAATGGTTACTTATGCTGTTAATGGTTACTTATGCTGTTAATGGTTAGCTATAATGTTAATGGTTAGCTATTATGATAATGGTTACTTATGTTGCTAATGGTTAGCTATAATGTTAATGGTTAGCTATTATGTTAATGGTTACTTATGCTGTTAATGGTTAGCTATGATGTTAATGGTTAGCTATGATGGTAATGGTTACCTATGATGGTAATGGTTAGCTATGATGTTAATGGTTACTTATGCTGTTAATGGTTAGCTATGATGTTAATGGTTAGCTATGATGGTAATGGTTAGCTATGATGGTAATGGTTACTTATGATGTTAATGGTTAGCTATGATGTTAATGGTTACCTATGATGGTAATGGTTAGCTATGATGGTAATGGTTAGCTATGGTGTTAATGGTTAGCTATGATGGTAATGGTTAGCTATGATGTTAATGGTTAGCTATGGTGCTAATGGTTACTTATGATGTTAATGGTTAGATATTATGTAAATGGTTAGCTACAATGTTAATGGTTAGCTATGAAGTTAATGGTTAGCTATGATGTTAATGGTTACTTATGATGTTAATGGTTAGCTATGTTGTTAATGGTTAGCTATGATGTTAATGGTTACTTAAGATGTTAATGGTTAGCTATGATGTTAATTGTTAGCTAAGTTGTTAATGGTTAGCTATGACGCACCTTCATACATATTTGTACTTTAGCCTCCCTGTCACCTTGTTTTTTGTAAGCCAGCAGATTACTGTCAGAGTAAAGCTTCAGATACACATCCTTCCATCCTCCAGAAAACATGTTCTCTACAAACAAAATATAAATGTTACTAATAATAGAAGTACTGTAACTCATGAAGTAGTTGTGAATCATAATGTTCTATAAATGTTATTTATTTTACAACGATTGCGAAGCAAGTTCTAACAACTTATATTAACCGAGGATCGAACCCGGGTTGCATTGGTGAGAAGCGAGCGAGCACGCTAACCACTGCGCTAATCAGACAGCCTTCATAATGTTGAACTTGTGGAGTACGAGCCACGCTGGAACCGTTACGATTGTGCCCGTAGGCAAGGCATTTAAATTCCACGTTGCCTCTTCTCTCTCCCTCGTGGCGATGGATTCTATCAGGAATGAGGTCTCGAGAGTGATTAAAATAAGTTATAAGAACTTGTTTCGCAATTGAGCTAAAATAAATTTGTATAAACTAAGATAAGACGTATCAGTTTTGGACCAATGAAAAGACATGCATAAAAATTAAAATAGTTTTAACCTAGACCTATATGTACAGCCTGCATTGGTTAATTCATGGAAAACTATTGTTTTATTTCTTAAAAAATAATAATTAAAAAAGATGGAAAAAATCAAGAATTACTTACTGCTATGCCGTTTGACATATCCCTCCTTCACCACAGACATTCTGTCAATCTACGTTCTAACCAGGTACAATCTGAAATACAACATATCACTGTGTGTCAATTTAGTAGTGTTCTGTAGTTTGAACGTACCTTGGAAAATATGCTGATAGTTACCTGTAGATTAACAGTGCTACTTAATTATTATTCAAATTGGAAAATAAAATTTCTTCTCTCAAAAAAAATAATAATACAATGATGAACTTTTAAGGTCAAATTGGAAAGTAAAATGTCTTCTCTATTAAAACCTAGTCGGCTAACATTAGTTTAAACATATTTTATTTCCCAATATAATACATATTGAACAATGCATACACCACCACGCATAATCAGAATACAGAAACAGGATTAGAATGGAAGAGTCTTATATAATTCTTCTCCTCGGCTAACATTGAGCACACAACAACGGTAGAAGTTTAAATGTACACATGTGATATATATGTATGTAGCCTATGTTCCATTAGTTTATACAAATTTATTTTAGCTCGATTGCGAAACAAGTTATTTCAACTTATATAAAGCACTCTCGAGACCTCATTCCTGATGGAATCCATCGCCACGAGGGAGAGAGAAGAGGCAACGTGGAATTTAAATGCCTTGCCTAAGGGCACAATCGTAACGGCTCCAGTGGGGCTTGAACTCCGGACCTTTCGCACCTGAAGCGAACGCGCATCCACTGCGCTATCACGACTTCCTATGTTCCATTAATGTCAACCCCCTTGCAGGAACCTAGACATGTTTTCGGTTAACCAGTACTAAGCAATGTGTGTGAGGTGTCCTGCTCAATGACACTATATATGAAATTAAAATGCATGCAATATCCAAATATATGTACATAGCTAAGTTATTTCTAGAACTAATTATGAGCTACATGTAATATGATCTCAATGAGTCACTAAAGTTTGGACTCTTTCCAGATGCATTGAGCATATTTGACAGCTTACTAAGTTACTTGGGTGTGTCCAGTAGATATTTCTACAGTGTTCTAACGACTTGCTGGGTAAATTGAGACACTAAATATATGTATGAATCGCAGATATTGATATACATGGACAGATAGTCTATAAAACAATAAACGTGAAATTAAACAAATTATGCCATCAATAGTCCGGTTCTTTTTGGTAGAAAGTTCACTTCTATCGATCAATCAGCAGATCATATTTTGTTTCGACCGGACCCTTGTAAATGAATTGAATAACATACGCAAACCTATCGAACACACTTACATTTAGTGTCAATCTGTATTGTATGAAATTCAGAAATAAACAACAAAACACTTGTGAACATGAGCTGTTGTTACATCCGAAAATTGGTAACTATACCGGTTCTGTGTACCTACCACGTCGTGTAAATCGCTAACACATGTATATGTATGTGTATGCATCTTTCATGTCAATGGTTAGCTATTTGCCAGCACTAAGAGGGTGTGATGGACGGAAACTATTACTTTCATGTTAATGGTTAGCTATTTGCCAGCACTAACAAGGTGTGATGGATGGATGGAAACTATTACTTTCATGTTAATGGTTAGCTATTTGCCAGCACCAACAAGTTGTGATGGATGGAAACTATTACATTAATGTTAATGGTTAGCTATTTGCCAGCACTAACAAGGTGTGATGGACGGAAACTATTACGTTCATGTTAATGGTTAGCTATTTGCCAGCACTAACAAGGAGTGGTGGATGGAAACTACTACTTTCATGTTAATGGTTAGCTATTTGCCAGCACTAACAAGGTGTGATGGATGGATGGAAACTATTACTTTCATGTTAATGGTTAGCTATTTGCCAGCACTATCAAGGTGTGATGGATGGAAACTATTACTTTCATGTTAATGGTTAGCTATTTGCCAGCACTAACAATGTGTGATGGATGGATGGAAACTATTACTTTCATGTAAATGGTTAGCTATTTGCCAGCACTAACAAGGTGTGGTGGATGGACGGAAACTATTACTTTCATGTTAATGGTTAGCTATTTGCCAGCACTAACACGGTGTGATGGACGGAAACTATTACATTCATCTTAATGTAAGCTATTTGCCAGCACTAACAATGTGTGATGGATGGTTGGAAACTATTACTTTCATGTCAATGGTTAACTATTTGCCAGCACCAACAAGGTGTGATGGATGGAAACTATTACTTTAATGTCAATGGTAAGCTATTTGCCAGCACTAACAAGTTGTGATGGATGGACGGAAACTATTACGTTCATGCTAATGGGTAGCTATTTGCCAGCACTAACAAGGTGTGTTGGAAGGAAACTAATACTTTCATGTTAATGGTAAGCTATTTGCCAGCAATAACAAGGTGTGATGGACGGAAACTATTACTTTCATGTTAATGGTTAGCTATTTGCCAGCATTAACAAGGTGTGATGGACGGAAACTATTACTTTCATGTTAATGGTTAGCTATTTGCCAGCACCAACAAGGTGTGATGGACGGAAACTAATACTTTCATGTTAATGGTAAGCTATTTGCCAGCACTAACAAGGTGTGATGGATGGAAACTATTACTTTCATGTTAATGGTTAGCTATTTGCCAGCACTAACAAGGTGTGATGGATGGAAACTATTACTTTCATGTTAATGGTTAGCTATTTGCCAGCACTAACAATGTGTGATGGACGGAAACTATTACTTTCATGTTAATGGTTAGCTATTTGCCATCACTAACAAGTTGTGATGGATGGAAACTATTACTTTCATGTTAATGGTAAGCTATTTGCCAGCACCAACAATGTGTGATGGACTGAAAATATTACTTTCATGTCAATGGTTAGCTATTTGCCAGCACTAACAAGGTGTGATGGACGGAAACTATTACTTTCATGTTAATGGTTAGCTATTTGCCAGCACTAACAAGGTGTGATGGATGGATGGAAACTATTACTTTCATGTTAATGGTTAGCTATTTGCCAGCACTAACAAGGTGTGATGGATGGATGGAAGCTATTACTTTCATGTTAATGGTTAGCTATTTGCCAGCACAAACAAAGTGTGATGGATGGTTGGAAACCATTAATTGCATGTTAATGGTTAGCTATTTGCCAGCACTAACAAGGTGTGATGGATGGAAACTATTACTTTCATGTTAATGGTTAGCTATTTGCCAGCACTAAGAAGGTGTGATGGACGGAAACTATTACTTTCATGTTAATGGTTAGCTATTTGCCAGCACTAACAAGGTGTGGTGGATGGAAACTATTACTTTCATGTTAATGGTTAGCTATTTGCCAGCACTAACAAGGTGTGATGGATGGATATAAACTATTACTTTCATGTTAATGGTTAGCTATTTGCCAGCACCAACAAGTTGTGACGGATGGAAACTATTACATTCATGTTAATGGTTAGCTATTTGCCAGCACTAACAAGGTGTGGTGGATGGATGGAAACTATTACTTTCATGTCAATGGTTAGCTATTTGCCAGCACCAACAAGGTGTAATGGATGGAAACTATTACTTTCCTGTTAATGGTTAACTATTTGCCAGCACCAACAAGGTGTGATGGATGGAAACTATTACTTTCATGTCAATGGTTAGCTATTTGCCAGCACTAACAAGTTGTGATGGATGGACGGAAACTATTACTTTCATGCCAATGGTTAGCTATTTGCCAGCACTAACAAGGTGTGATGGACGGAAACTATTACTTTCATGTTAATGGTTAGCTATTTGCCAGCACTAACAAGGTGTGATGGACGGAAACTATTACTTTCATGTTAATGGTTAGCTATTTGCCAGCACCAACAAGGTGTGATGGATGGAAACTATTACTTTCCTGTTAATGGTTAACTATTTGCCAGCACCAACAAGGTGTGATGGATGGAAACTATTACTTTCATGTCAATGGTTAGCTATTTGCCAGCACTAACAAGTTGTGATGGATGGACGGAAACTATTACTTTCATGCCAATGGTTAGCTATTTGCCAGCACTAACAAGGTGTGATGGACGGAAACTATTACTTTCATGTTAATGGTTAGCTATTTGCCAGCACTAACAAGGTGTGATGGATGGACGGAAACTATTACTTTCATGTTAATGGTTGGCTATTTGCCAGCACTAAAAAGGTGTGATGGATGGAAACTATTACTTTCATGTCAATGGTTAGCTATTTGCCAGCACTAACAAGGTGTGATGGACGGAAACTATTACTTTCATGTTAATGGTAAGCTATTTGCCAGCACTAACAAGGTGTGATGGACGGAAACTATTACTTTCATGTTAATGGTGAGCTATTTGCCAGCAGTAACAAGGTGTGATGGACGGAAACTAATACTTTCATGTTAACGGTAAGCTATTTGCCAGCACTAACAAGGTGTGATGGATGGACACTATTACTTTCATGTTAATGGTTAGCTATTTGCCAGCACTAACAAGGTGTGATGGACGGAAACTATTACTTTCATGTTAATGGTAAGCTATTCGCCAGCACTAACAAGGTGTGGTGGATGGAAATTATTACTTTCATGTTAATGGTTAGCTATTTGCCAGCACCAACAAGGTTGGTGGATGGACGGAAACTATTACTTTCATGTTAATGGTTAGCTATTTGCCAGCACTAACAAGGTGTGATGGATGGACGGAAACTATTACTTTCATGTTAATGGTTGGCTATTTGCCAGCACTAAAAAGGTGTGATGGATGGAAACTATTACTTTACTGTCAATGGTTAGCTATTTGCCAGCACTAACAAGGTGTGATGGATGGACGGAAACTATTACTTTCATGTTAATGGTAAGCTATTTGCCAGCACTAACAAGGTGTGATGGACGGAAACTATTACTTTCATGTTAATGGTTAGCTATTTGCCAGCAGTAACAAGGTGTGATGGACGGAAACTAATACTTTCATGTTAATGGTAAGCTATTTGCCAGCACTAACAATGTGTGATGGATGGACGGAAACTATTACTTTCATGTTAATGGTTAGCTATTTGCCAGCACTAACAAGGTGTGATGGATGGACGGAAACTATTACTTTCATGTTAATGGTTGGCTATTTGCCAGCACTAAAAAGGTGTGATGGATGGAAACTATTACTTTAATGTCAATGGTTAGCTATTTGCCAGCACTAACAAGGTGTGATGGATGGACGGAAACTATTACTTTCATGTTAATTGTAGGCTATTTGCCAGCACTAACAAGGTGTGGTGGACGGAAACTATTACTTTGATGTTAATGGTTAGCTATTTGCCAGCAGTAACAAGGTGTGATGGACGGAAACTAATACTTTCATGTTAATGGTAAGCTATTTGCCAGCACTAACAAGGTGTGATGGATGGACACTATTACTTTCATGTTAATGGTTAGCTATTTGCCAGCACTAACAAGGTGTGATGGACGGAAACTATTACTTTCATGTTAATGGTAAGCTATTTGCCAGCACTAACAAGGTGTGATGGATGGAGGGAAACTATTACTTTCACGTTAATGGTTAGCTATTTGCCAGCACTAACAAGGTGTGATGGATGGACACTATTACATTCATGTTAATGGTTAGCTATTTGCCAGCACTAACAAGGTGTGATGGATGGATTGAAACTATTACTTTCATGTTAATGGTTAGCTATTTGCCAGCACCAACAAGTTGTGATGGATGGAAACTATTACATTCATGTTAATGGTTAGCTATTTGCCAGCACTAACAAGGTGTGGTGGATGGAAACTATTACGTTCATGTTAATGGTTAGCTATTCGCCAGCACTAACAAGGTGTGGTGGATGGAAACTATTACTTTCATGTTAATGGTTAGCTATTTGCCAGCACTAACAAGGTGTGATGGACGGAAACTATTACTTTCATGTTAATGGTAAGCTATTTGCCAGCACCAACAAGGTATGGTGGATGGAAACTATTACTTTCATGTTAATGGGTAGCTATTTGCCAGCACTAACAAGGTGTGATGGATGGACGGAAACTATTACTTTCATGTTAATGGTTAGCTATTTGCCAGCACTAACAAGGTGTGATGGACGGAAACTATTACTTTCATGTTAATGGTTAGCTATTTGCCAGCTCTAACAAGGTGTGATGGATGGACGGAAACTATTACTTTCATGTTAATGGTAAGCTATTTGCCAGCACTAGCAAGGTGTGATGGACGGAAACTATTACTTTCATGTTAATGGTTAGCTATTTGCCAGCAGTAACAAGGTGTGATGGATGGAAACTAATACTTTCATGTTAACGGTAAGCTATTTGCCAGCACGAACAAGGTGTGATGGATACACACTATTACTTTCATGTTAATTGTTAGCTATTTGCCAGCACTAACAAGGTGTGGTGGATGGAAACTATTACTTTCCTGTTAATGGTTAACTTTTTGCCAGCACCAACAAGGTGTGATGGATGGAAACTATTACTTTCATGTCAATGGTTAGCTATTTGCCAGCACTAACAAGTTGTGATGGATGGACGGAAACTATTAATTTCATGCCAATGGTTAGCTATTTGCCAGCACTAACAAGGTGTGATGGACGGAAACTATTACTTTCATGTTAATGGTTAGCTATTTGCCAGCACTAAGAAGATGTGATTGATGGACGGAAACTATTACTTTCATGTTAATGGTTAGCTATTTGCCAGCACTAAAAAGGTGTGATGGATGGAAACTATTACTTTAATGTCAATGGTTAGCTATTTGCCAGCACTAACAAGGTGTGATGGATGGACGGAAACTATTACTTTCATGTTAATGGTAAGCTATTTGCCAGCACTAACAAGGTGTGATGGACGGAAACTATTACTTTCATGTTAATGGTTAGCTATTTGCCAGCAGTAACAAGGTGTGATAGACGGAAACTAATACACTCATGTTAACGGTAAGCTATTTGCCAGCACTAACAAGGTGTGATGGATGGACACTATTACTTTCATGTTAATTTTTAGCTATTTGCCAGCACTAACAAGGTGTGATGGACGGAAACTATTACTTTCATGTTAATGGTAAGCTATTCGCCAGCACTAACAAGGTGTGGTGGATGGAAATTATTACTTTCATGTTAATGGTTAGCTATTTGCCAGCACCAACAAGGTATGGTGGATGGAAACTATTACTTTCATGTTAATGGGTAGCTATTTGCCAGCACTAATAAGGTGTGATGGACGGAAACTATTATATTCATGTTAATGTAAGCTATTTGCCAGCACTAACAATGTGTGATGGATGGAAAATATTACTTTCATGTCAATGGTTAGCTATTTGCCAGCACCAACAAGGTGTGATGGATGGAAACTATTACTTTCATGTCAATGGTTAGCTATTTGCCAGCACTAACAAGGTGTGGTGGATGGAAACTATTACTTTCATGTTAATGGTAAGCTATTTGCCAGCACTAACAAGGTGTGATGGACGGAAACTATTACTTTCATGTTAATGGTAAGCTATTTGCCAGCACCAACAAGGTATGGTGGATGGAAACTATTACTTTCATGTTAATGGTTAGCTATTTGCCAGCACTAACAAGGTGTGATGGATGGACGGAAACTATTACATTCATGTTAATGGTTAGCTATTTGCCAGCACTAACAAGGTGTGATGGACGGAAACTATTACTTTCATGTTAATGGTTAGCTATTTGCCAGCACTAACAAGGTGTGATGGATGGACGGAAACTATTACTTTCATGTTAATGGTAAGCTATTTGCCAGCAGTAACAAGGTGTGATGGATGGAAACTAATACTTTCATGTTAACGGTAAGCTATTTGCCAGCACGAACAAGGTGTGATGGATGGACACTGTTACTTTCATGTTAATTGTTAGCTATTTGCCAGCACTAACAAGGTGTGGTGGATGGAAACTATTACTTTCCTGTTAATGGTTAACTTTTTGCCAGCACCAACAAAATGTGATGGATGGAAACTATTACTTTCATGTCAATGGTTAGCTATTTGCCAGCACTAACAAGTTGTGATGGATGGACGGAAACTATTACTTTCATGCCAATGGTTAGCTATTTGCCAGCACTAACAAGGTGTGATGGACGGAAACTATTACTTTCATGTTAATGGTTAGCTATTTGCCAGCACTAAGAAGGTGTGATGGATGGACGGAAACTATTACTTTCATGTTAATGGTTGGCTATTTGCCAGCACTAAAAAGGTGTGATGGATGGAAACAATTACTTTAATGTCAATGGTTAGCTATTTGCCAGCACTAACAAGGTGTGATGGATGGACGGAAACTATTACTTTCATGTTAATGGTAAGCTATTTGCCAGCACTAACAAGGTGTGATGGACGGAAACTATTACTTTCATGTTAATGGTTAGCTATTTGCCAGCAGTAACAAGGTGTGATGGACGGAAACTAATACTTTCATGTTAATGGTAAGCTATTTGCCAGCACTAACAAGGTGTGATGGATGGACACTATTACTTTCATGTTAATGGTTAGCTATTTGCCAGCACTAACAAGGTGTGATGGATGGACACTATTACTTTCATGTTAATGGTAAGCTATTTGCCAGCACTAACAAGGTGTGGTGGATGGAAATTATTACTTTCATGTTAATGGTTAGCTATTTGCCAGCACAACAAGGTTGGTGGATGGAAACTATTACTTTCATGTTAATGGTAGCTATTTGCCAGCACTAACAAGGTGTGATGGACGGAAACTATTATTTGTTTGTGTTTTGGAAACTATTACTTTCATGTAATGGTTAGCTATTTGCCAGCACACAAGGTGTGATGGATGGAAACTATTACTTTCATGTTAATGGTTAGCTATTTGCCAGCACTAACAAGTTGTGATGGATGGACGGAAACTATTACTTTCATGTTAATGGTTAGCTATTTGCCAGCACTAACAAGGTGTGATGGACGGAAACTATTACTTTCATGTTAATGGTTAGCTATTTGCCAGCACTAACAAGGTGTGATGGATGGACGGAAACTATTACTTTCATGTTAATGGTTAGCTATTTGCCAGCACTAACAAGGTGTGATGGATGAAACTATTACTTTCATGTTAATGGTAAGCTATTTGCCAGCACTAACAAGGTGTGATGGACGGAAAACTATTACTTTGATGTTAATGGTTAGCTATTTGCCAGCAGTAACAAGGTGTGATGGACGGATACTAATACTTTCATGTTAATGGTAAGCTATTTGCCAGCACTAACAAGGTGTGATGGATGGACACTATTACTTTCATGTTAATTGTTAGCTATTTGCCAGCACTAACAAGGTGTGATGGACGGAAACTATTACTGTCATGTTAATGGTAAGCTATTTGCCAGCACTAACAAGGTGTGATGGATGGAGGGAAACTATTACTTTCACGTTAATGGTTAGCTATTTGCCAGCACTAACAAGGTGTGATGGATGGACACTATTACATTCATGTTAATGGTTAGCTATTTGCCAGCACTAATAAGGTGTGATGGATGGATGGAAACTATTACTTTCATGTTAATGGTTAGCTATTTGCCAGCACCAACAAGTTGTGATGGATGGAAACTATTACATTCATGTTAATGGTTAGCTATTTGCCAGCACTAACAAGGTGTGGTGGATGGAAACTATTACGTTCATGTTAATGGTTAGCTATTCGCCAGCACAAACAAGGTGTGGTGGATGGAAACTATTACTTTCGTGTTAATGGTTAGCTATTTGCCAGCACTAACAAGGTGTGGTGGATGGAAACTATTACTTTCATGTTAATGGTTAGCTATTTGCCAGCACCAACAAGGTATGGTGGATGGAAACTATTACTTTCATGTTAATGGGTAGCTATTTGCCAGCACTAACAAGGTGTGATGGATGGACGGAAACTATTACTTTCATGTTAATGGTTAGCTATTTGCCAGCACTAACAATGTGCGATGGACGGAAACTATTACTTTCATGTTAATGGTTAGCTATTTGTCAGCACTAACAAGGTGTGATGGATGGACGGAAACTATTACTTTCATGTTAATGGTTAGCAATTTGCCAGCACTAACAAGGTGTGATGGATGGACGGAAACTATTACTTTCCTGTTAATGGTAAGCTATTTGCCAGCACTAACAAGGTGTGATGGACGGAAACTATTACTTTCATGTTAATGGTTAGCTATTTGCCAGCAGTAACAAGGGGTGATGGACGGAAACTAATACTTTCATGTTAACGGTAAGCTATTTGCCAGCACTAACAAGGTGTGATGGATGGAAACTAATACTTTCATGTTAATGGTAAGCTATTCGCCAGCACTAACAAGGTGTGGTGGATGGAAATTATTACTTTCATGTTAATGGTTAGCTATTTGCCAGCACCATCAAGGTATGGTGGATGGAAACTATTACTTTCATGTTAATGGTAAGCTATTTGCCAGCACTAACAAGGTGTGATGGACGGAAACTATTACTTTCATGTTAATGGTTAGCTATTTGCCAGCACTAACAAGGTGTGATGGATGGACGGAAACTATTACTTTCATGTTAATGGTTAGCTATTTGCCAGCACTAACAAGTTGTGATGGACGGAAACTATTATATTCATTTTAATGTAAGCTATTTGCCAGCACTAACAATGTGTGATGGATGGAAACTATTACTTTCATGTCAATGGTTAGCTATTTGCCAGCACCAACAAGGTGTGATGGATGGAAACTATTACTTTCATGTCAATGGTTAGCTATTTGCCAGCACTAACAAGTTGTGATGGATGGACGGAAACTATTACTTTCATGTTAATGGTTAGCTATTTGCCAGCAGTAACAAGGTGTGATGGACGGAAACTAATACTTTCATGTTAATGGTAACCTATTTGCCAGCACTAACAAGTTGTGATGGATGGACGGAAATTATTACTTTCACGTTAATGGTTAGCTATTTGCCAGCACTAACAAGGTGTGATGGATGGACGGAAACTATTACTTTCATGTTAATGGTTGGCTATTTGCCAGCACTAAAAAGGTGTGATGGATGGAAACTATTACATTAATGTCAATGGTTAGCTATTTGCCAGCACTAACAAGGTGTGATGGATGGACGGAAACTATTACTTTCATGTTAATGGTTAGCTATTTGCCAGCACTAACAAGGTGTGATGGACGGAAACTATTACTTTGATGTTAATGGTTTGCTATTTGCCAGCAGTAACAAGGTGTGATAGACGGAAAATAATACTTTCATGTTAATGGTAAGCTATTTGCCAGCAATAACAAGGTGTGATGCATGGACACTATTACTTTCATGTTAATTGTTAGCTATTTGCCAGCACTAACAAGGTGTGATGGACGGAAACTATTACTTTCATGTTAATGGTAAGCTATTTGCCAGCACTAACAAGGTGTGATGGTATGGACGGAAACTATTACTTTCATGTTAATGGTTAGCTATTTGCCAGCACCAACAAGTTGTGATGGATGGAAACTATTACATTCATGTTAATGGTTAGCTATTTTCCAGCACTAACAAGGTGTGGTGGATGGAAACTATTACGTTCATGTTAATGGTTAGCTATTTGCCAGCACCAACAAGGTATGGTGGATGGAAACTATTACTTCATGTTAATGGTTAGCTATTTGCCAGCACTAACAAGGTGTGATGGATGGACGGAAGCTATTACTTTCATGTTAATGGTTAGCTATTTGCCAGCACTAACAAGGTATGATGGACGGAAACATTCTTTATGTTAATGGTTGCTATTTGCAGCACTAACAGTGTGATGGATGGACGGAAATTTATTTCATGTAGTGCTTGCCGCCTAACAAGTGTGGTGGACTATTACTTTCATGTTAATGGTTGGCTATTTGCCAGCACTAACAAGGTGTGATGGATGGAAACTATTACTTAATGTCAATGGTTAGCTATTTGCCAGCACTAACAAGGTGTGATGGATGGACGGAAACTATTACTTTCATGTTAATGGTAAGCTATTTGCCAGCACTAACAAGGTGTGATGGACGGAAACTATTACTCTCATGTTAATGGTTAGCTATTTGCCAGCAATAACAAGGTGTGATGGACGGAAACTAATACTTTCATGTTAATGGTAAGCTATTTGCCAGCACTAACAAGGTGTGATGGATGGACACTATTACTTTCATGTTAATGGTTAGCTATTTGTCAGCACTAACAAGGTGTGCTGTACGGAAACTCTTACTTTCATGTTAATGGTAAGCTATTTGCCAGCACTAACAAGGTGTGATGGATGGAAGGAAACTATTACTTTCACGTTAATGGTAAGCTATTTGCCAGCACTATCAAGGTGCGATGGACGGAAACTATTACTTTCATGTTAATGGTTAGCTATTTGCCAGCACTAACAGGGTGTGATGGACGGAAATTAATGCTTTCGTTTTAATGGTAGTCTATTTCCAGCACTAACAAGGTGTGATGGATGGAAACTATTACTTTCATGTTAATGGTTAGCTATTTGCCAGCACTATCAAGGTGTGATGGATGGAAACTATTACTTTCATGTTAATGGTTAGCTATTTTCCAGCACCAAGAAGTTGTGATGGATGGAAACTGTTACATTCATGTTAATGGTTAGCTATTTGCCAGCACTAACAAGGTGTGGTGGATGGAAACTATTACTTTCATGTTAATGGTTAGCTATTCGCCAGCACTAACAAGGTGTGTTGGATGGAAACTATTACTTTCATGTTAATGGTTAGCTATTTGGCAGCACCAACACGGTGTGGTGGATGGAATCTATTACTTTCATGTTAATGGGTAGCTATTTGCCAGCACTAACAAGGTGTGATGGATGGACAGAAACTATTACTTTCATGTTAATGGTTAGCTATTTGCCAGCACCAACAAGGTTTGATGGACGGAAACTATTACATTCATGTTAATGTAAGCTATTTGCAAGAACTAACAATGTGTGATGGATGGATGGAAACTATTACTTTCATGTCAATGGTTAGCTATTTGCCAGCACTAACAAGTTGTGATGGATGGACGGAAATTATTACTTTCATGCCAATGGTTAGCTATTTGCCAGCACTAACAAGGTGTGATGGATGGAAACTATTACTTTCATGTTAATGGTTAGCTATTTGCCAGCACTAACAAGGTGTGATGGATGGACGGAAACTATTACTTTCATGTTAATGGTAAGATATTTGCCAGCACTAACAAGGTGTGATGGATGGAAACTAATACTTTCATGTTAATGGTAAGCTATTTGCCAGCAATACCAAGGTGTGATGGACGGAAACGATTACTTTCATGTTAATGGTTAGCTATTTGCCAGCACTAACAAGGTGTGATGGACGGAAACTATTGCTTTCATGTTAATGGTAAGCTATTTGCCAGCACTAACAAGGTGTGATGGATGGACAGAAACTATTACTTTCATGTCAATGGTAAGCGATTTGCCAGCACTAACAAGGTGTGATGGACGGAAACTATTACTTTCATGTTAATGGTTAGCTATTTGCCAGCACTAACAAGGTGTGATGGACGGACACTAATACGTTCATGTTAATGGTAAGCTATTTGCCAGCACTAACAAGGTGTGATGGATGGACACTATTACTTTCATGTTAATGGTTAGCAATTTGCCAGCACTAACAAGGTGTGATGGATGGACGGAAACCATTATTGCATGTTAATGGTAAGCTATTTGCCAGCACTAACAAGGTGTGATGGATGGACACTATTACTTTCATGTTAATGGTTAGCTATTTGCGAGCACTAACACGGTGTGATGGACGGAAACTATTAATTTCATGTTAATGGTATGCTATTTGCCAGCACTAACACGGTATGATGGATGGAAACTATTACTTTCATGTTAATGGTTAGCTATTTACCAGCACTAACAAGGTGTGATGGATGGACGGAAATTATTACTTTCATGCCAATGGTTAGCTATTGGCCAGCACTAACAAGGTGTGATGGATGGAAACTATTACT
>CM026395.1:26215004-26296453 GCA_014843695.1 Archivesica marissinica | reverse complement strand
TATGCAGAGTGAGCTTTCAATCGTCCTTCTATTACATATTTATATACATTCACTCAATACACTATCCGAGTGTGTATTATGCCGAGTGAGTTTTCAATTGCCCTTCTATTACATATTTATATACATTCACTCAATACACTTATCCGAGTGTGTATTATGCAGAGTGAGTTTTCAATTGCCCTTCTATTACATATTTATATACATTCACTCAATACACTTATCCGAGTGTGTATTGTGCAGAATGAATTTTCAATAGTCCTTCTATTACTGGTTCATGTCTATGCGTGGACACTATGAAAATAAATATCAATGAGGAAAATGGTTGGGCATCCCCAATAAGCAACACCGCTACCGACAAATTGACTGAAGCCATGCTGCGTTATTTACATTACAGTCTACATCCGCTATATCAGAGTCGGTTATGTCAAGTTCTCCGGGTTATCTCGAAGTCGAGTCAAAGTCCTGTCATTTTACATATAGCTTGCTCCGTTTAAGTCAAATTTAGTTAAATCAAATGTTTCGTTATATCATTGTAAATTGTATGTGCTATATTGTTTCTTGTAAATGACCCATGTGTGGGTTTATACTAGGAGTCAATTTGGCAATTGTTATAAGAATGTGAGTGATGTTGAGTGTTTGATAGAATTATTCAATTCAATTCAATTCAACATTTTATTACATAAAGCACAATAACATTGCTTATAGTAAGCATATATATATACATACAATTGGAAACATGGTTATATCGAATATGCCTTCCCGAGCGAATATTCGAATACTAAAATCGATATTCATTACCATCCCTAGTTTATATGCAAATAAAACTTTCTTTTTTTAAAACTTTATTTATTTTACAACAATTGCGAAAGCAAGTTTTAACAACTTATATTACTCACTATCGTTGGCGCGGATGAAAGCGTCTTCTTCGTGTGGTGCACTGCAATTACTATGTTGTAGGAAAGAGGTAGCCATATAAGCAAGTTGCTTTCTCCTCAATCCTACATGTATTTTCTTATTGTGATCATTATACTATGTATATTCATTGAAATAGAATATTGTTTAAACTAATTACTATGTTGATTTTACAGGTATAAATAAATGTTTAGGGAGGTTATAATTTACCCTCTGGCTTGAGAGATACTGCAGACAAATCATGGCCTGGTTCACGCTGGATTTGTGTACACTTATCGACCATGTTTCCAACTCTGCTTCTTATCATCAGTTCAAAGTCGTTCATCTGTGAAGTTAGAATAGCCGTCTCATCGGAAGGCAGTTGTATACCTTTAAGGTTGTCGTCGTAATGTGACGACTGTGGAGAGGTTTCCCCTGTGCGATCGTATGTGTCTTCTCGTGTTTGCTGCCATGACTGACTACTTGCATTCATCTCTCCGTCTGTAAACAGAAGACAATAATACAGGGTGGGGGTTCTATGTCGGAGTGATCAATGTCAAAACACTTGTCCATCACCGCTATTGGTTAGAATCCCACAAGGAATGTCGAATGCTTTCAGTGGAGAAAGCTATTCAACTGACTTCAGGAAGGTCCGTGGTATTACACGGATGCCCGCCTGTGCCTGGACATACCTACATAACTATGTGCAATTTATATATATCTCTATATATAAGGTATCAAAGCAATTAACCCTTAACCTGCCTACTGAATTGGACGGAATGTGCAAACAACATAGATCCAGATCAATACCAATTGTATCGTTCTATTTTAAGGAGTTCTTGAGTTTGTATCATCAGTACACGAACTATGTTTGCTTTGTCATGAGGCTGCGTATTTACATTCCTCGACATATTAGCAGCTACCTTTGCGTAGTCCTATAAATAAGACCTCTACATAAAAAAATTATGTTATTTCGAAAAATGCTTGGATAGTAAAATGTCACATTTTTCGAGTCTAAATATTTGGACTAACCATTACCTACCTTGTTTGAATACTGTATCCATCCGTGAATGTATTGGTGTCGATGTAGCCGTGGGTGTACCCATCATGTCCCGACTTCCCGTTGTGGTGTCATATGTCTTCGGAGAGTGACAGACACACGACAATAAATTTACACCACACTCTTCGCAGAACATTACACGACCGTCACGTGTACTTCTAATGATGTTAGCAGGCGTGATATTGGAACTTCTCCAAAGCGACTTTTTTGAACTATTTCCGGAATTTTCCCCAGTATCCTGTTGTTCGCAGTGACTGTCACGTGCACTTCTAATGATGTTAGTAGGCGTGATATTGGAACTTCTCCAAAGCGACTTTTTTGAACTATTTCCGGAATTTTCCCCAGTATCCTGTTGTTCGCAGTGACTGTCACGTGCACTTCTAATGATGTTAGTAGGCGTGATATTGGAACTTCTCCAAAGCGACTTTTTTGAACTATTTCCGGAATTTTCCCCAGTATCCTGTTGTTCGCAGTGACTGTCACGTGTACTTCTAATGATGTTAGCAGGCGTGATATTGGAACTTCTCCAAAACGACTTTTTTGAACTATTTCCGGAATTTTCCCCAGTATCCTGTTGTTCGCAGTGACTGTCACGTGTACTTCTAATGATGTTAGCAGGCGTGATATTGGAACTTCTCCAAAACGACTTTTTTGAACTATTTCCGGAATTTTCCCCAGTATCCTGTTGTTCGCAGTGACTGTCACGTGTACTTCTAATGATGTTAGCAGGCGTGATATTGGAACTTCTCCAACGCGACTTTTTTGAACTATTTCCGGAATTTTCCCCAGTATGCTGTTGTTCGCAGACCATTACACGACCGTCACGTGTACTTCTAATGATGTTAGCAGGCGTGATATTGGAACTTCTCCAAAGCGACTTTTTGGAACTATTTCCGGAATTCTCTCCAGTATGCTGTTGTCTTGCAGACACAGAGCCTACGTCATAATTTTGATACAACGTATTGTCGAGATTATTAACAGTGTTTTCACTTATGAGATTTGTTTGCGATGTCTGCGTACTCGGTGTCCGGAGCTCGTTGCCTACGTTTGCATTTGCAATTTCATTCGCATCCAAATGTGTTATTGCTGATTTTACGTACGGACTTGGACCAAAGCCGAATTTCATGGGCGGTTGTAATGTAAGTGTGGCACTGTCTGGTGAATAGTGTTTCCGAGGAGAATGTGTACTCAGGTATGCACTTGCTATTGTCGGTCTAGATGTTGATGTATCGTAATGCGATATCGTTGATTCAGACTGATTGCCAGACGGTCGGAATGTAGTGTCTCCAAGATCATTCAAACTAATATTGGGAAATGATTTGCCATAACTTGTAGATAACAGTTTATCAATTTCAGTTTCAGTGGGCGCTTTGGTAAGCGAGCTGATCACGTCTGAGTACGTAGGCACTTCCTTCGTCGGTTCTATTAGTTTGTCTGTGTAAAATAAAACAAATGAGTATCCAACCGACGTCAACTGATAACTGTTTATAGTTGTATATATTAGTTTATACACATTTATTTTAGCCCTGCGTGTATTACTAGTACATACGATGCAAGTGCTCTATAAACTACACAAAAACAACAACAGAACAATTAACTATGCATGATGTGTGTCATCCGTGGTCCAGTGGTAGAGCGTCAGATTTGGAATCAATCGGTCCCGGGTTCGATACTCGGTCTGGCCACGTATGTAGTGTCATTGAGCAAGGCACCTCACACACATTGCTTAGTACTGGTTAACCACGTAGGTCGGCTAAGCTTGCACAGGAAAACATGTCTACGTCCCCGCAAGGGGTTTGACATTAATGGAATATACATACATACATATATACATACATAAGATGCAAGGGCTCTATAAACTACCCCAAAACAACAACAACAAAACATAATTAACTATGCATGATTAGTCATTGGTTACATGATACCTATTTCAAGATTTAAGTTGTTGAGGGCTTCGTGGTATGTTGATTTGATTGTTCTCTCGTTAAATAAAGTCTTTATTATTATTATTATTATTATTATTAAACACACCTTTTAACAAAACAAGAACAGATGTATGGAAATCATTCAATGATATATATATATATAAGTATCTGTCCATTTGGTTATATGTGTTGTTAATGTAAAAATAAACAATATTACAACATTAAGTATTTCTGGTCGAGATAAGCAAAAAGCCAGTTATATATTTCGACTCCAATACGTCAATATTTACCTGTTATAAAGGCACTTAATTTGTCGTCGTACATCGCCAGTGCTGTTGAAAGTACCCTCATCGTACGTAACTCACAGTTCTCCATAAGCAAATAGAGGCACTGTCGAAGCTTCCCGTTTTCCTCAACAAGACGCGTATTTGTGTCGATAGTTATTCCGTAAACATTCATAGCACTAGTGTCTGTCGTAGCCGCTTTATATCTACTGCCTATGTCGGCCCCCTTGCCAACTGATTCTATATGCTGGGCTTGGTCTGTTGAATCCAGCGGCTGTGTGACTGACCGGAGGGCGTCTACCGGTAGAGTAGAAATGTCGCGGTAAGTCGACATCCTCTTGTTTTCCCTCCAGAAAGGTCTACGTTGTAGTTAGCCGGACTTCAATGTAGGGTGGGAGAGTGACGTCTGATAACTGACATTGGTATTTCTTAGTAACGACGTTAACGTCGGCAAACGCTTACGTGAAACAGAATACGATTAAAAACAAAGGACGGAAGTCTGTCTCACAATATCGGTTGAAGTATGTTTTTAAGTCAATAATACGTGCACATTTATTTAAAATATCGCCCTCACTGGACAATAAATATCTAGATACATGTATAATCGGTTTTTATTTTGGCTATGTCGTTTTAATGCCAACATTTGCGCATTTGTATCTGATTTCTACATAGACCGTGGTGCTTTAGCCTCCTTGTTGCTGTTGTCCGGTTACAACAATGCAGTTATTTGTATTATGTGTTACAATTATGAAGTTTAGATTTAATAGCCACATTGATGGGGATTCATAACATACCGTTATATCTGTATAATATGCAGTTTTAATAATGTTCATTTCATGAGACGAAACTAAAGCCCATATTTATAGAAAAGGCCTGTATGTTCTGTTTCATATAATAACTTATCTGTTTCATATAATAACGTAATTAGATTAATAACTGCTCACTGACTAGATATAATTATTCACAAGAAATGCAAACATTGATTATACAATAATGATTGTGTGTTTTATTTTTATTTATCGTCGCTACTGGTTGCCCATATCAGCGACGCCTCCTGAAGATATTAGTCATTTTAGATTTGTGGAGGATAGTGCAATGATACAGACAGAGACGCATTACAGAGTCTCCTCTGGTTCTTTTACGTGCACGGTGTAATGCACCAACATGAGACCTCGGTTTAAGTCCCATCTGAAAGACTGTTAATTGTATTAGGGTCAGACGGTGGGTCGAACCTGTGATCCCTGGACCCGTCTGCTATAACGTGTTGATTGTGTGTGCACTTATTTACACTCGCCATCAGCGAACCATACGGATGAACGAAAACAAAAGGTAATGCTTTTTGTTGAAATATTTATTTATCGTTTCCCGCTTAAAACATTGGTGCTTTTTGCCCTTTCTAATCCTGATCATTTATTTTCCTCAAGTTAACTCGTTCACCTCCAATGTCGCATAAAAGCGACTTTGCAAAAAGCAGAGAACCCAATTAAACAGAACAGAACGTGCTATCTGACCAGGATGTATGCTGATCGCTCTCCAGACAGTTGAGCTGAAGCACATGTCGGAATAGCAAACAACATAGACCCTGATCAGACGCGGCGTTACGCCGTGACTCATCTGGATCTATGTTGTTTGCACATGCTCTGAATTTATTCGGCGCTGACATAGTTAAAATAATATAGTTATTACAGTACACATCGCTACGGTTATTTTGTTAACATCAATTTTACTCACAGAGTGATAGACACCTGGAATTCCCTACCAGACAGTGTTATAAGTGCAAAGTCAGTACCTTCTTTTGAGAGACGTCTAGACAAATTTTGGAAAAATCAAGACATATTGTATAATTATAATGAGCAAATCGCAACCGGACGCGACAGTACAAATAACGAAGAGCTGGAGTCAGAGGCTGAGGACAGCCTTCTTCCAGAAGTCGACTTATGATAACTTATGATAATTTTGTTTGGATTTTTTGGTGTGTTTTTTTAACTTTATATTTTTACAACGATTGCGAAACAAGCTTTATCAACTTATATATCTCGTTTATTGGGGACACTAGCTACTGTTTGTAACATTTGTTGTCCAATCCATTTGCTTCGAGAATGTTATTCTCAGTATTCAAGTATAAGCATAGCATTACACTTGTATCATGTTGTTCATATAGTTGTCATGGTTATATTTGTAGTTGTATTGTAGGCCTATATAAAACAAGCAATATACATGCAATATTATTAATCTATGGTGCTCTTCCTACACGAGTGTGCTAGTCATTGTCACAGGGATTCGGCACGTTTGGGGGTACTAGTATATATATTTAAATATATATACTAGTACCCCCAAACGTGCCGAATCCCTGTGGTCATTGTATTATCTCGAAGGTTAGTTCAATATTCAAAAAGACACACCATTTCCAGAAGCATCGCTCGTTATTATATTAGTGGCATCCGTGGTCCAGTGGTGGAGCGTCGGATCTGGAATCGATCGTCCCGGGTTCGATACTCCGTCAGGTCACGTATGTAGTGTCATTGAGCAAGACACCTCACACACATTGCTTAGTACTGGTTAACCACTTAGGTCGGCTAAGCTTGTCCAGGAAAACATGTCTAAGTCCCCGCGAGGCGTTTGACATTAAAGGAACATACATACATACATCCACTTAGGTCGGCTAAGCCTGCCCAGGAAAACATGGCTACGTCCCCGCAAGGGGTTTGACATTAATGGAACATACATACATTTTGCATTGTCGGTATACTTATGACGGACCCCACACTTGGTGAATAATCTATTAGCACATTGCCATTTAGCTTTTTTCCCTATATTTCTTAAATTTTGTAAAATGTTCGAGAAGCATCCATATTGAAGTTGATGATAGTATGGTCTGGTTAGTAGTTGTGGTGTTACTAAGTGGTGTAGGCTACTGTGTTTACAACTTGAATGGTGATACAGAGTGTAAGCAAGTACAGTTTGAAGTGATTTGATGTCTGTGGAACATTTTACAAAATTTAAGCATTTCAAAAAGCACATAATGCTAATGGACCATTCACCCAAACAAACTCATTACGGCTCAATTACTGGTTATGTATGTATGTTCCATTAGCCTAATGTCAAACCCCCTTCGCGGGACCTAGCCATGTTTTCCTGTGCAGGCTTAGACGACCTAAGCGTTTTATCAGTACTAAGCAATGTGTGTGAGGTGCTTTGCTCATTGACACTACGTACGTGGCATGACCGAGTATCGAATCCAGTATCGTTCGATTCCAAATCCGAAGCTCTACCACTGGATTACGGACGCCCAACTAAAGATAATGGTTGTTGCGTAAAATATATTAAATAATTTAGGAATTTTAGGAAAAGTGTACTGTATATGCGATATTTGGACTCAATAAATAAATTAGTGCACTTGAAACAAATGTAGTAGACTAAAGTGATTTTCGCTGCTAATGCGTCCCGTTAAATTGACACGTAGTGCAGTGGGACACACACTAGCCTAAACAAGTATTTTTCATAAATAGTTCTTCTTACATGTATCCGCCGTCAACCGTCGTCACACGGAGAAGACGTTTATAGATTTTCTTTCCGTATTTAAAGAAGGAACGATCACAATTTACAATGGCCACAAGAAGTTTAACAGAGGTTTTCATTTTGATGAGGAATAATGCATTACAAAGTCGCAATATTTTCTCTGACCAAGTAAGTTATACGGACGTTGAAAACAGGTGGGCCGAATATCGGCCCCAGAAAGTTTATTGATAAATAAGACGAAGATAAATCGAAGACAAAGCTAGGTTTTAAATCATATTTGGAGTACATTTTGTATGTATCCTAGCTAAGACATGCAATACATAGCTGATAACATGTAGTTTTATACGTGTATATTTAATGACTTATTGTGGCATCAGTGGCATAGCATCGGATTTGGAATGTCTGTGTTCGATACTCGACCATGCCATGTATGTAGGGTTAGTGATAGAGGCAGTAATCGCACAAAAAGGTGGCAGTAAACTAAAGCTGTACAGTAGAATACTCTTTAATTGAAAATCAAATTTAGCCCTAATGCCCAGATTACTGCCAATTGTCCCAAGATTACTGTCAATTGTATCCTGGTGTTACTGGTTTCCGACGATGTAGTACATAACAGACTCCTATAGGTTTAGAATTGTCATACACTGCAAACAATTTTAAGTCACCAAATAAACAATATTTTACCATTCATTCACAAAAATCTCGAAGAAAATCGAATGTTTACTTTTTGAGAAAAGTTGACAAAATAGCGGTACCTCATTCTCAGTAATCCGGAATGACGTCACATGTTTTCGCCTAACTGTGGAAATTGGCTACAGCGCGAACATTAGTATGTAAGCAACAGTTCTTTTTTAACAAAACAATATAAATAAGGAAGACTTACTTTAATAATAGGCTTAATTTATCATTTTCACTCAAAATTCATTTGTTGGACAGCATTTTGTCTATATACTGTATCTAAAACACTAATTTAGTTTAACTTAGACAAACACACAGGGCATAAGAAGTCGTCACCCATCCTAATTACTCTGACTTGGTGCAGAACCGTAAATGGACCCATCCATCGAACACATCACACGGTGCCTAACAGAGAATAACTAGGTTTACACAACCATGTATATCAGTTGGAGAACCTCTGTGACAACACATGGGCCTGAAGGCGAAAAACGGTGAAAATCGATATTATGCATAAGGACCCCTTGTGTGTAATAACGGACGGAACTCGTAAACACGGAGCAGTGAGACTATAATGACATTTTTATTCGTAAATATATTGGCGTGGCAGACGATGCATGTGTCATTTTGGAGAAAAAATTGCTAATTTCTTTAAAAAATGATATTTATATGGTGACATAAAATGGATATAGTGAAATTAGTGAAAACTGGGGTAGGTTTAAAGTTTTCACCGCTAATTTACCTTGTCTGATCTATTATGATCAGTTAGAAATAGATTGGAAGTACACATGGTATGTTTATTTATAATTCCGGTAACTGGAGCGTGAAATATTGCGTGATCTCTCGCGACTTTCTATTCCCACAGTTAGGCGAAAACCAGTTCTGGGCGAAAACTCTTCACGCCAGGATACTTATAGCAAAGAATACATATATAATGGAAAGACATGGATAAATTTTCAGTAGAGCATAGATGGTTGTGGTGACTAAATTTTTTAAATTTCTTACTAAATTTGCGTAATATATAAATTTGGACAGGTTTTGAACAATTTTCCTATTAGTCTGTGTAAGTAAGGTAATAAACTTTTGTTCGGTAGGCCAAGTATAATAGTAGCGTTTCAGATATTTTTTTCTTAAATTTCTAAATTTAGGACAAATAAGAAGAAAATGATACTCGCTTTCAATCATTCTATAATTACAATGTATACAGATACGTTCATTCCGTGGTACGTTTGTGTAGCGCCCTCATTCTATTGCTAGGTCATGGGATGAGGTCCGGAATTTGGTTAAAGATATTCTAAATTTAGGTTCTAGTATAATGTCAAGATATTTTTCTAACTGAAGTTCATGTTTAAACAAGTTATACGTTTCAAGACGAGTAGAGTTATTGATTGATGAATACCACTGTTGATGATACATATCAAGTATTCGTTGTTTTATTGTATTAAAATTGATAAGCATATTGAACTGATTTTGCCATATATATGTTAAACCATGTTCATCAAGGATGGTTTTAATTTTGTATGCCCAATTATTACCATTATATAAGAGTCCTGCATTATTGTGGCATTAGTGGTATAACCGTATAGCATCGGATTTGGAATGTCCGTGTTCGATACTCGACCATGCCATGTATGTAGGGTTAGTGATAGAGGCAGTAATCCCACAAAACAGGTGGCAGTAAACTAAAGCTGTACAGTAGAATACTCTTCAATTGAAAATCAAATTTAGCCCTAACCCTAATGCCCAAATTACTGCCAATTGTCCCAAGATTACTGCCAATTGTATATTTCGTTACTGCCTCTATCATTAACGTGTATTGTAGTGTCATTGAGCAAGGCACCTCACACACAATGCTTAGTACTGGTTAACTGCTTATGTCTGATGTATATAACTCAATATTTTATTTATTTTTAGCAACTTATATCAATCACTCTCGTTAGTGCGGATGAAAGCGTAAATGTTTTATTTTGTGCGTCTCCGAGGCCAAATGGTTAAAGTCATTGACTTCAAATCACCTGCCCCTCATCGCTGTTGTTTCAAATCCCGCTGGTGGTGTATAATTATTTCATGAGCGGAAATGACTGCTGATAGAATTTGAAAACATTGTGTGTTCATTACTTTTAAGGGGACATAACATGGAATATACGTAATAAAATCTGAATTGGCAGAAAGGTTGCAATTTTCTTATGGTTAATGAAAATATGGTTGATGTTTTATTTTCTTCGAAGAAATAATTGTCCAAAAAAATGTGGGCTAAATTGTCACCCTAGGGACCCTGAATTCGCCCTCTTGGGACCCCACTTCTCCCTAAAAAAATATATAATTTTTGTCTAGTAAGATACACTGGCCCATTATAAAGCACTCCTATTCCAATGTTGTATTTAATGCTCATACTGTGCATTTTAACCATATTTTGTTGACATTTATTAAATAACACCATTTAATGACATGATCACGCATCTAACTTCTCCCCTCCCAAACATTCTGACCTAGACTGAACTCATGACATTTATAGTCACAAACACAATAAATAAGCATGAAAATACACAAAGATAAGTCCTAGAGTTAATGAAAGTTACCGGAAACCCCCCCCCCCCCCAGTTTAGAGAAATTGAATGGAAACAATGTCAATGAGAAGCCAAGCAAGATCAACATTTGATCACATTTTGAGAGTTCTCAAATGTTTGTTGACTATTTTGAAGGTATATTAAAAAATATTAAAGTTTAAATATGTTTATATGTATATAGTATATTGTCATGCATGTTCTCCGTGGTCGAGTGGTTAAGGTCGCTGACTTGTATGCCACTGTAACCTATCATCACTGATGGTCACGGGTTCGAGCCCCGCTCAGGCCGTGTCTCATTTATATGAAAAAGTTGGCAGTTTCTTACGGAGGTTGGTGCACCCCAGTACTGGTTAACCGCTGGAGCCTGCCCAGGAAAGGTATTGTTAGGTAAACTGGCCGCCGGCGATATAGCCCAAAATGGTGCTGATGCAGGCGTAAAACCCGAAATATAAATAAATCTATTTAATACATGGCTCATTCGAGAGGGTGGCATGGGCAAATTAGTCACCCTTGGGACCATGACTTCCATCACTTCTCCCTAAATATTTTTTTACAATTTTCAAACAAATTATTGTCCAGTAAGATACAGTGGGCATTGTAAAGCTCTCCTTCTATTCAGATATTGTATTTAATGGTCATATTGTGTATTTTAATTTTATTGTGTTGAAATTTATTGAATAATACCATTAGATGGCGCAATCAGGTGCTTTCTCACTTCTCCCAAACATTTGGGTCTAGCTGGAGCCTTTGCTAATAGTTATGTGTCCGGTTTCCTCTCACACGAATGACCACATATATACGCTTTCATCCGCGCCAACGAGAGTGATTAATATAAGTTGTTAGAACATGCTTCGCAATTGTTGTAAACTAAATGAAGTTTAAGCTTTAAAGAATTTCAGAAGTTAGTGAGTCAATAGTTTTGGATGTTAAAAAAAGAAAATGGTTAATAATTAAAGGAATATTTGAAGAAAGTTGAAGAACATGAATTAGAGTATTTGGATTGATTTTATCGGTCATCAGTAAGCTCCTAATGCATTTTATAATTGCAAAAACATAATTATATATTCTAACTGTTTGTTTACGTTTATTTATCGTTGCTACCGGTTGCCCATATGAGCGACGCCTCCTGAAGAGATTAGTTATTTTAGATTTTGGAGGATAGTGCATGATACAGACAGAGACCCATTCCAGAATCTCCTCTGGTTCTTTTACGTGCACGGTGTAAAGCACCGACACGAGACCTCGGTTTAACGTCACATCTGAAGGACTGTTAATTTTATTAGGGTCGTAGAAATGCCACATTGTCACAGTTACATTTATACACGTGACCTTCAAAATCATTGCTTCAATCCTCAATTACTTGTCTAGCCGTCTTCTGACCAGTCAATTTAATACCCAATCAATTCCGAGTGAGACCACTCAGGGTCACAGGTTCGAGCCCCGCTCAGGCCGTGTCTCATTTATATGAAAAAGTTGGCAGTTTCTTGCGAAGGTTGGTGCACCCAAGTACTTGTTAACCGCTGGAGCCTGCCCAGGAAAGGTGTTGTTAAGTAAACAGCCCACCGGCTATATAGCCCGAAATGGTGCTGATGCAGGCGTAAAACCCGAAATATAACGTAACTCAGTTATTCATTTAATCCTTTCCTTCATAGAGATTTATGTTAATATACTATTATATCTCCATACAAACTACAGCCATTTAGCTATGCAGTGGATAAGTAGTCGACATATCTATCCCACCACCATAGATATTACTGGGACTACATAGAGATTTAGGTTAATATACTATTATATCTCCATACAAACGACAGCCATTTAGCTATAATGCAGTGGATAAGTAGTTGCCATATATATCCCACCTCCATAGATATTACTGGGACTACATGAGACTTTGGCCTTTGCTATGAACATTGGTTTGGCTACTACATTGGCAATGTACGTCGTATTGGTAATGGCATCAAGAGGTGTTTCTATGATGGAAAGGGTTATGAACATTGGTTTGGCGACTACATTGTCAATGTATGTGGTATTGGTAATGGCGTCAAGAGGTGGTTCCATGCGGGAAAGGGTTATAAACATTGGTTTGGCTACTACATTGTCAATGTATGTGGTATTGGTAATGGCATCAAGAGGTGCTTCTATGAGGGAAATGGTTTATGAACATTGGTTTGACTACTACATTGTCGATGTATGTCGTATTGGTAATGGCGTCAAGAGGTGCTTCTATGAGGGAAAGGGTTATGAACATTGGTTTGGCTACTACATTGTCAATGTATGTGGTATTGGTAATGGCGTCAAGAGGTGCTTCTATGAGGGAAAGGGTTATGAACATTGGTTTGACTACTACATTGTCAATGTATGTTGTATTGGTAATGGCGTCAAGAGGTGCTTCTATGAGGGAAAGGGTTATGAACATTGGTTTGACTACTACATTGTCGATGTATGTCGTATTGGTAATGGCGTCAAGAGGTGCTTCTATGAGGGAAAGAGTTATGAACATTGGTTTGGCTACTACATTGTCAATGTATGTGGTATTGGTAATGGCATCAATAGGTGCTTCTATGAGAGAAAGGGTTATGAACATAGGTTTGGCGACTACATTGTCAATGTATGTGGTATTGGTAATGGCATCAATAGGTGCTTCTATGAGAGAAAGGGTTATGAACATTGGTTTGGCGACTACATTGTCAATGTATGTGGTATTGGTAATGGCACCAATAGGTACTTCTATGAGAGAAAGGGTTAATACCCAATCAATTCCACAGAAAGCAGATATCATTGTATTCAAACTGGAATTTATTGGGTCTTTTGATGTGTCCATCTGTTGCATCAGTTTTGTTTGCTCAATAGCATTTCAAGAAATTATATAACAAAACAATGTAATAAACATAGTGTTTTGTAAACTACATGCAGCCTGTGTCTTGTAGATAACAGGATAGCAGGAATGGTATCTCTGCATCTAGTGCATGGAATGTCACATATGGACATGTCATAAATTGTTTTGTATTTCCGGAACAATGTTTAGCTCCTTATAATATACTGTATATAATAATACCTGGCCATAAGTCGGCCGTATAAATTTGCCTCTAAAATTTAATGATTCTCTATAATTACTTATCGACTATTGACTCAGTAATAGATTACCGCCGAAATAGTGAGTTATAGAGTGCAATGTTGGTAAATTTAAAAGCAATCCAGTAATGCATTCTGAAGTTTGTCTGTTGTATTCCAGGTATCAGATGATCGGATGGGATTGATGTCCAATGTAAACCTAGACCTGGAGTCCGGCACAGTAAACACACGGTCAAATAGATTACCACCGGAATGGTGAGTTTTGTGATTGTTCTGTATATAAGCCGGTAACCTAGATCTGGAGTCCGGCACAGTAAACACACGGTCAAATAGATTACCACCGGAATGGTGAGTTTTGTGATTGTTCTGTATATAAGCCGGTAACCTAGATCTGGAGTCCGGCACAGTAAACACACGGTCAAATAGATTACCACCGGAATGGTGGAGTTCTGTTATTGTTCTGTATACAAGCCGGTAACCTAGATCTGGAGACCCGCATCGTAAGATCACGTTCTAATAGATTACCACCGGAATAGTGAGTTCTGTGATTGTTCTGTATACAAGCTGGTAACCTAGATCTGGAGACCCGCACCGTACGATCACGTTCTAATAGATTACCACCGGAATAGTGAGTTCTGTGATTGTTCTGTATACAAGCCGGTAACCTAGATCTGGAGACCCGCACCGTAAGATCACGTTCTAATAGATTACCACCGGAATAGTGAGTTCTGTGATTGTTCTGTATACAAGCCGGTAACCTAGATCTGGAGACCCGCACCGTAAGATCACGTTCTAATAGATTACCACCGGAATGGTGAGTTCTGTTATTGTTCTGTATACAAGCTGGTAACCTAGATCTGGAGTCCGGCATAGTAAACACACGGTCAAATAGATTACCACCGGAATGGTGAGTTCTGTTATTGTTCTGTATATAAGCCGGTAACCTAGATCTGGAGTCCGGCACAGTAAACACACGGTCAAATAGATTACCACCGGAATGGTGAGTTCTGTTATTGTTCTGTATACAAGCCGGTAACCTAGATCTGGAGACCCGCATCGTAAGATCACGTTCTAATAGATTACCTTCGGAATGGTGAGTTCTATGAGTGTTCTGTATACAAGCTGGTAACCTAGATCTGGGACCCGCACCGTAAGATCACCTAATAGATTAGTACCGGAATAGTGAGTTCTGTGATTGTTCTGTATACAAGCCGGTAACCTAGATCTGGAGACCCGCATCATAAGATCACGTTCTAATAGATTACCACTGGAATGGTGAGTTGTTCTGTATACCAGCCGGTAACCTAGATCTGGAGACCCGCACCGTAAGATCACGTTCTAATAGATTAGTACCGGAATGGTGAGTTGTTCTGTATACCAGCCGGTAACCTAGATCTGGAGACCCGCACCGTAAGATCACGTTCTAATAGATTACCACCGGAATGGTGAGTTGTTCTGTATACAAGCCGGTAACTTAGATCTGGAGACCCGCACCATAAGATCACGTTCTAATAGATTACCACTGGAATGGTGAGTTGTTCTGTAGACCAGCCGGTAACCTAGATCTGGAGACCCGCATCATAAGATCACGTTCTAATAGATTACCACTGGAATGGTGAGTTGTTCTGTATACCAGCCGGTAACCTAGATCTGGAGACCCGCACCGTAAGATCACGTTCTAATAGATTAGTACCGGAATGGTGAGTTGTTCTGTATACCAGCCGGTAACCTAGATCTGGAGACCCGCACCGTAAGATCACGTTCTAATAGATTACCACCGGAATGGTGAGTTGTTCTGTATACAAGCCGGTAACTTAGATCTGGAGACCCGCACCATAAGATCACGTTCTAATAGATTACCACTGGAATGGTGAGTTGTTCTGTAGACCAGCCGGTAACCTAGATCTGGAGACCCGCATCATAAGATCACGTTCTAATAGATTACCACTGGAATGGTGAGTTGTTCTGTATACCAGCCGGTAACCTAGATCTGGAGACCCGCACCGTAAGATCACGTTCTAATAGATTAGTACCGGAATGGTGAGTTCTGTGATTGTTCTGTATACCGGCCGGTAACCTAGGTCTGGAGACCCGCACCGTAAGATCACGTTCTAATAGATTACCACCGGAATGGTCAGTTGTTCTGTATACAAGCCGGTAACTTAGATCTGGAGACCCGCACCATAAGATCACGTTCTAATAGATTACCACTGGAATGGTGAGTTGTTCTGTAGACCAGCCGGTAACCTAGATCTGGAGACCCGCACCGTAAGATCACGTTCTAATAGATTACCACCGGAATGGTCAGTTCTGTGATTGTTCTGTATATAAGCCGGTAACCTAGATCTGGAGACCCGCACCGTAAGATCACGTTCTAATAGATTACCACCGGAATGGTGAGTTGTTCTGTATACAAGCCGGTAACCTAGATCTGGGGACCCGCACCGTAAGATCACGTTCTAATAGATTACCACCGGAATGGTGAGTTGTTCTGTATACAAGCCGATAACCTAGATCTGGAGACCCGCACCATAAGATCACGTTCTAATAGATAAGTACCGGTACCAGTCAAACCTGTCTTGAGCAGCCAGCTAAGGGAATCACAGCAATTGGCTGCACACATGTGACTGCTTAATAGAGGTAAAATGTATAATAAAACATATTGTGCATGGAAACTTGCTGCTTAATGGAGGTGACCACTAACACAGGTTTGACTGTATATAGATACTGCCCTGGCTGAAAGAGTTGCTGTCAACAGACAGAGACTGGTGCCCATTGTGAAGACCGTGTTGTTTTGTGGCAGACAGAACATTGCCCTCAGAGGCCATCTTGACAGTGATAAGCAGGCTAAAGCAAATCCAAACCATGGTAACTTCAGGGCTTTGCTGGAGTTCCGGGTTGATGCAGTAGACAGTAATCTTGCACATCACTTGGCCACAGCACAACGAAATGCTACATACACCTGTGCTAGAATCCAGAATGAGCTGATCAACATTATTGGTGACCTTATAAAAATTGAAATAGTTTTTGTCATTATTTCTCTCTTTATGAGATTTTAAACAAAAATTACAATACATGTATATCAAAATAAAGTTTAACTGGTCATTTCTAGTAATGTGTACACCCACGCTGTTTTAGCTCGGCCAGCCAATCTCGGCACCCCCCTCAGTAAATCCTGGGTACGCCCTGTATACTATTCATTCTGGGTAACCTTGTGCTTAACTGCATATCAATTTTCATATAAGTTAGGTAACCTAGTGCATAACTGCATATCAATTTTCATATAAGTTAGGTAACCTAGTGCATAACTGCATATCAATTTTCATATAAGTTAGGTAACCTAGTGCATAACTGCATATCAATTTTCATATAAGTTAGGTAACCTAGTGCATAACTTCTATTATATCAGGGTTGATGGTGTTGAAGAAATCCAGTACCAGATGGGCAGAATTAAATTAAAAAGTATGTACATTTTACATTTACCGAAAAGGCCTGTTATTTACCGGTACATATACCGAAAAGGCCTGGCAGTGTTGTGATTGTTATTTACATATACTGGAAAGGCCTGGCAGTGTTGTGATTGTTATTTACATATACTGGAAAGGCCTGGCAGTGTTGTGATTGTTATTTACATATACTGAAAAGGCCTGGCAGTGATGTGATTGTTATTTACATATACTGGAAAGGCCTGGCAGTGTTGTGATTGTTATTTACATATACTGGAAAGGCCTGGCAGTGATGTGATTGTTATTTACATATACTGGAAAGGCCTGGCAGTGTTGTGATTTTTATTTACATATACTGGAAAGGCCTGGCAGTGATGTGATTGTTATTTACATATACTGGAAGGCCTGGCAGTGTTGTGATTGTTATTTACATATACTGGAAAGGCCTGGCAGTGATGTGATTGTTATTTACATATACTGGAAAGGCCTGGCAGTGTTGTGATTGTTATTTACATATACTGGAAAGGCCTGGCAGTGATGTGATTGTTATTTACATATACTGGAAAGGCCTGGCAGTGTTGTGATTGTTATTTACATATACTGGAATGGCCTGGCAGTGTTGTGATTGGTATTTACATATACTGGAATGGCCTGGCAGTGATGTGATTGGTATTTACATATACTGGAAAGACCTGGCAGTGTTGTGATTGGTATTTACATATACTGGAAAGACCTGGCAGTGTTGTGATTGGTATTTACATATACTGGAAAGACCTGGCAGTGTTGTGATTGGTATTTACATATACTGGAAAGGCCTGGCAGTGATGTGATTGGTATTTACATATACCGACATAGGGATTGAGTTGTTGCTGTACGTGCGTATCTAAATGTGGCAGCTCTATCTGTGGGGATATCATAATTTTCTTGTACACGTATATTGTACGGTCAAGGTGGGATATATACACTAAGAATAGAACGTGGTCATTTCAGTGAAGGAGTTGGCAGCTCTGCATGACAAACATTTAACACGACCAGCGTTTGACGACAGCGTAGATGAAGAGCATGCCATAGAGATACAAACACAGGAAATCACACAGGTAATAAGCTATCCTGCTGGCACAAGGTCGGTGGGTTCGTTGAGCTGTCTGTCCGTACCCATTGTGACAAACCCTTAACGGACGTCTAGAATTGACTTCCATAATGCTGATAAAGTTATAAGCAACTATGTAATTTAAATTTACATATTATACATACATTTAAATTCCACGTTGCCTCTTCTCTCTCCCTCGTGGCGATGGGTTCCATCAGGAATGAGGTCTCTAGAGTGATTAATATAAGTTGTAAGAACTTGTTTCACAATCAAGCTTAAAAAAAATTGGTATAAATTAATTTTAATTTAATAACGATGTTTTCGTTATGGCTTGACATTTCAGGTTATTGCTTAAAATCACTTTAACCTAACCACGGTATGTTCTGAAATCACTTTAACCTAACCACGGGCTCCACGGTATGTTTTGAAATCACTTTAACCTAACCACGGTATGTTCTGAAATCACTTTAACCTATCCACGGTATGTTAGAATCCCACTGAGATTGTCAAATTGTGAGAAAGATGTCCTGGCCAGCAGAAGGTCAGTGGTTATCCCGGCTTATGCTTGAATTACTGCATGGAGTGGCAGATGTGTTCTTTTTACGTCAATAATAGACGGAAAATCGCCACACGACCCTAGTTGTCGATTCGGCTTTCAGTCCAAAAGACAAATTTCAGTTTTCCAATGACGGAAATTGCTGTATGGGATGTTATGCGGAATACACTACTACAGGTATTAGATAGAACATTCATACAGGTATTAGATAGAACATTCATACAGGTATTACATAGAACATTCATACAGGTATTAGATAGAACATTCATACAGGTATTAGATAGAACATTCATACAGGTATTAGATAGAACATTCATACAGGTATTAGATAGAACATTCACACAGATATTAGATAGAACATTCATACAGGTATTAGATAGAACATTCATACAGGTATTAGATAGAACATTCATACAGGTATTACATAGAACATTCATACAGGTATTAGATAGAACATTCATACAGGTATTAGATAGAACATTCATACAGGTATTAGATAGAACATTCATACAGGTATTAGATAGAACATTCATACAGGTATTAGATAGAACATTCATACAGGTATTAGATAGAACATTCATACAGGTATTACATAGAACATTCATACAGGTATTAGATAGAACATTCATACAGGTATTAGATAGAACATTCATACAGGTATTAGATAGAACATTCATACAGGTATTAGATAGAACATTCATACAGGTATTAGATAGAACATTCATACAGGTATTAGATAGAACATTCATACAGGTATTAGATAGAACATTCATACAGGTATTAGATAGAACATTCATACAGGTATTAGATAGAACATTCATACAGGTATTAGATAGAACATTCATACAGGTATTAGATAGAACATTCATACAGGTATTACATAGACCATTCATACAGGTATTAGATAGAACATTCATACAGGTATTACATAGAACATTCATACAGGTATTAGATAGAACATTCATACAGGTATTAGATAGAACATTCATACACGTATTAGATAGAACATTCATACAGGTATTAGATAGAACATTCATACAGGTATTACATAGAACATTCATACAGGTATTAGATAGAACATTCATACATGTATTAGATAGAACATTCATACAGGTATTAGATAGAACATTCATACAGGTATTAGATAGAACATTCATTAAACTGTGATTGTTTTCAGATGTTTGCCCATTGCCAGCGATTAATTCAACAGATCACAGCACGAAGCAGACGAGGCACGGATCAGGAAATGTTACTCTCACAGAACATGGTTATGTCCCTTGTTCGATCTATACAGGAAATGTCCAATAACTTTAGAAAAAGCCAGTCTACTTATTTAAGAAGTAAGTCGTTGCTTTTGCAGGAGTGACGTTGCGGCTGATCTGGCTCTATGTTCTTTGCAAATACTGCTTGAACGGTATCCAGAATCAAATGGGTTAAAGCCCCAAAGGTACTCGAACCGGGAAGTATGTGAGATGGTACAGTGGTCGCCAGATCGGACAGGTGGGTTTTCTCCGGGTACTCCGGTTTCCTCCAACACGAATGACCACATTTAAGCGTTCATCCGCGCCAACAAGAGTGATTAATATAAGTTGTTCAAACTTGTTTCGCAATCGTTGTAAAATAAATAAAGTTTAGATTAAACTACATGAATTACGATGAATAAACTTTAAACAAAAAATGAAGAGAATTGAACAAAATGTTTGTTAGACGAGGAACATATTAGAGATATAACGGTGAGTCATCATTACAATATAGCAACGTGACACGCACAAATTTCATGTTTCAGAATTACGCAGTCGAGAGGAGCGATCTCAGTATTTTGATGCGAATATAGGTCCCGATTCAGGGATGCTTCCAGAAGATGAGATGTACGCCAGTTATGATAAGGTAAACAGTGAGCCTATTTGTGCATGTCTTCATGTTCCACTTGGCTGATTTATTTTACAGAGTTATGGCCCTTTGTCTGATCTTCATCTTTATAACCCCTTGTCGGACTTTGATGAAACTTTACAGGAGTAATCAATATATGTCAAATGATAGGTGAAATGTTGCTCCTACTGAGGTCAAGGTTGAAAGTAAAAAATAACTAAGCATGGAGATTTTGCTCAATAATGTAATCAGATTTTGAACATTTACCAGGTTTTTATTGCAACTTCGCAGGGTTCCCACTGTCGGTCGCCAATGGCCCCAATTGCAAGAAAATATTGGCGCTAAATTTTGTTGGCACATATTTTGTCGAATACATGGCTTCAAATATTTATTTGTGAACTATATGGCTCTTAGTTGGCTCCAATTTTAAATTGGCTCCAGTGTTTTACAATTGGTGACAGAAGTGGCGCAGACAAACATTCAGACAGAGGGAACCCCGCTTCGTTTTGCAATGTGGTGTATATATAATATTATGACATTGGTGTTTTTTATGCCCCGAAGAAATTTCTTATTCGGAGGGCACTGTCTGTTCATCCATCCATCCGTGTCAATATCTCCGGTCGGGGCTGTATCTACTTCGGCTATTGAGGGATTTCAAACTAATGTGCCAGAAATGTTCACCATATCTTTGTCATGTATCGTACACAAGACCCATGTCTTCACGGTCAAGGTCATTATTGGAGGTTAAAGGGGAAATATAGATGCATATTTCCCGTCCCGTCTGCTCTTATTATTAAAATTTTAAAAGAGGATAACATTGTTTTTTCCCGGTTTCAGTGTTTTCTTGTTAGTCTTTTTTTAACTTTATTTATTTTTCAACAATTGCGAAGCAAGCTTTTACAACTTATATTAATCACTCCAGTTGGCGCGAATGAAAGCGTAAATATAGTCATTCGCGTGGCAGAAAACTCACCTGTCCAATCTGGCGACCACCGTACCATCTCACATACTTCCCGGTCCGAGGATCGAACCCTGGTCGCATTGGTGAGAAGCGAGCGCGCTAACCACTGCGCTAATCGGACAGACTTGTATCCTGTGTAATGCATTAGTCATCTATTAGATTGTAATATGTTACCCATACCAAGGCATGGCCAGGACACGGGATGCTTTATATTCATTATTTTATTTGCAGGGTTTCTCGTCGGAACAATTACAGCTTGTAGAAAGCAACACACAAATAGTAAACCAGAGAGATAAAGAAATTGCCCACATAGTACGCTCTATACAAGATTTGAATGATATCTTCAAAGATCTCTCACAGATGGTAGTTGATCAGGTAAATATCCTTCATTATAACGTTCATACAGCTGATCCTGTGTGATATCTTCAAAGATCTCTCACAGATGGTAGTTGATCAGGTAAATATCCTTCATTATAATGCTCATACAGCTGATCCTGTGTGATATCTTCAAAGATCTCTCACAGATGGTAGTTGATCAGGTAAATATCCTTCATTATAATGCTCATACAGCTGATCCTGTGTGATATCTTCAAAGATCTCTCACAGATGGTAGTTGATCAGGTAAATATCCTTCATTATAACGCTCATACAGCTGATCCTGTGTGATATCTTCAAAGATCTCTCACAGATTGTAGTTGATCAGGTAAATATCCTTCATTATAATGCTCATACAGCTGATCCTGTGTGATATCTTCAAAGATCTCTCACAGATTGTAGTTGATCAGGTAAATATCCTTCATTATAATGCTCATACAGCTGGTCCTGTGTATAGCGACCAGCCACGGGAGATCTTACTGAATATCCTTTACGATCTGGCGCAAACTTTATTACTTTGCCTAGACGCATACTCCAGATCTGTCATACCCAATTCAATAACATTATGGAATGACCTAGATATAACGATACGTAATGCTAACACACTCCAATCATTTAAGAATACATTGAGACGAAAATTCAAAGTTTCTGGAGGTCCTTCTTATTATTTAACTGGAGAACGATACTATACTGTAATGCAATGTCGTATCAGAAATCGATGCAGCAATCTAAACAATGATCTCTTCTTTAACCATTTGCGCGACTCACCTGTTTGTTTATGCAATCAAGGCATTGAAGATGCGGAACATTTCTTCTTCAAATGTAATAGATATAGAATTGACCGTCATTCACTGTTCATCAATACTCGTAGATTCCATCCACTAAGTTCAAATAAATTACTTTATGGTATAGAGTCACTAACAGATGAGGAGAACAATACTTTATTCTTGGAAGTGCAAACATACATAAAAAATTCTCGTCGTTTTTCGGCACTGCTCTCTTGATTATATATACGTTATTAGCTTGCGAGTTTGGGTCTGGGTTCGGGTCTTGGCGTTGTGTGGGGGAGCAATAGGTGGAATCGTGTGAAGCAGGTATCAATCTAAGCAATTTTTATATTTTTTTTGTAACAAGTTTGTCATCTTTTTCTTTAGTCCTTTGAATCATTTTATTTTCATTCTTTTTTGTGGTTTCTTTTCTAAAAAAACTTAGCTATTTAGTTTATTCAAACGTTATCTTGACTTCCTGGTGCGGGCCGTTGTCTAATGTTGTTAAAACTTGTGGCCCAAACCATTTGCATGTTCATATTATGTATTTTATCTGTTTATGCATGACATATATAATAATGATTTGCAATAAAATATGATTAAACTAAGCCACGGGAACGGCACAAAATGATTCTTGTTGACAGGCGGGAACGTCACTACGTGGAAATGAATAATCATTGATAATGGCTGGATGGGAGATCAAAATAGTTGTCATTGGAGACCAGTGGTCTTTATTTGGAGGGTGGAGGTGGTCTTTATTTGGATGTGGTCTTTATTTGGAGGGTGGTCTTTATTTGGATGTGGTCTTTATTTGGATGTGGTCTTTATTTGGAAGGTGGTCTTTATTTGGAGGGTGGTCTTTATTTGGAGGGTGGTCTTTATTTGGATGTGGTCTTTATTTGGATGTGGTCTTTATTTGGAGGTAGTCTTTATTTGGAGGGTGGTCTTTATTTGGAGGGTGGTCTTTATTTGGATGTGGTCTTTATTTGGATGTGGTCTTTATTTGGAGGGTGGTCTTTATTTGGAGGTGGTCTTTATTTGGATGTGGTCTTTATTTGGAGGTGATCTTTATTTGGATGTGGTCTTTATTTGGAGGGTGGTCTTTATTTGGAGGTGGTCTTTATTTGGATGTGGTCTTTATTTGGAGGGTCCTCTTTATTTGGAGGTTGTCTTTATTTGGGGCTGGTCTTTATTTGAAGCTGGCCTTTATTTGGAGGTGGTCTTTATTTGGAGGTGGTCTTTATTTGGAGGGTGGTCATTATTTGGAGGTGGTCTTTATTTGGAGGTGATCTTTATTCGGATGTGGTTTTTATTTGGAGGGTGGTCTTTATTTGGAAGTGGTCTTTATTTGGAGTGGTCTTTATTTGGAGGGTGTTTATTTGGAGGGTGGTCTTTATTTGGAGGTGGTCTTTATTTAGGGTGTCTTTATTTGGAGGGTGGTCTTATTTGGGGGTGGTCTTTATTGGAGGGTGGTCTTTATTTGGAGGGTGGTCTTTATTTGGAGGGTGGTCTTTATTTGGAGGGTGGTCTTTATTTGGAGGGTGGTCTATTTATTTGGAGGTGGTCTTTATTTGGAGGTGGTCTTTATTGGAGGGTGGTCTTTATTTGGAGGGTGGTCTTTATTTGGAGAAGGTGGTCTTTATTTGGAGGGTGGTCTTTATTTGGAGGGTGGTCTATTTTTATTTGGAGGGTGGTCTTTATTTGGAGGGTGGTCTTTATTTGGATGTGGTCTTTATTTGGAGGGTGGTCTTTATTTTGGAAGGTGGTCTTTATTTGGATGTGGTCTTTAGCACAGGGTTGACATTAATTCAAAGTGCAAAGCGTTTCGGCCAATTGATAAGACTGACAAATGTTCTTCCATAGAGAATATGACTATTTTGCATTTATTTTGGCTTTTTGTCGTGTTATGCCGGAAAGGCCCGGCTTTTTGTCGCTGTTATGCCGGAAAGGCCCGGCTTTTTGTCGCTGTTATGCCGGAAAGGCCCGGCTTTTTGTCGCTGTTATGCCGGAAAGGTCCGGCTTTTTGTCGCTGTTATGCCGGAAAGGCCCGGCTTTTTGTCGCTATTATGCCGGAAAGGCCCGGCTTTTTGTCGCTGTTATGCTTGAAAGGCCCGGCTTTTTGTCGCTGTTATGCCGGAAAGGCCCGGCTTTTTGTCGCTATTATGCTTGATCAGGAGTTTGCTGTATATCGGAACAGCAGTGTATTGTAAACTCATGTGAGGTATTGTTACCGCAATGTGTCTATGTCCATTGTCTGTCGTCCGTGAACATTTTCAAACGTCTTCTCCTCAGTAAACGTTGGGTCTTTAGCCACCATTTATGTTCAAGATTGCATAATTGTTAAAAGCACATCATTATGTAATCCAAGATAGCCGCTTTCTAAAAATAGCACAAATTCTTTAAAAAAACTGCCTTCCAGATTTTGTTCATTTTACCACAATATTACTTCGGGACATACACCAGCGCACCCCCCCCATCAGCATGTGCATCAAGTAATGGTCAGCTACGCCACTGAATGCATGCATTAATAAATTGATGTATGAAAAGGGACAAGAATGAATTAAATATCAATGGCATAGATGATAATTTCCATATGAGGCCAAAAAAAGTACCTGTGTTTCCTATTACCTCCCCCCCCAAAATAGGGTTGGTACTTAGGTTTTTTATTTTTTTGAGGGGGGTGGGACTGAACGTTTTATATACTATAAATGCTGAGTAAATTAAAATGACTGTAACACAAATTTGAATATTAAGAATGATGGATGCGATGCCATTATTCAATATCTTTGTCGGGAATCATTGGTATAAAGACGCCATCATGTCTTCAATGTTACGCGACGCGCTATTCAAGCGTCTGACTAATTTTAATACCGAAACGAGCGAAAACTAAAGAAAAGAAGCGAAAATAACGAAAAGTGAAAACAATTAATTAATTTTACCGATAAAACGTTTAGGGTTGGCGGGTATTAAAAATGGGGATGGTCGGGAATAGGAAACACAGGTACCTTTCTTTTTTGGCCTGATACTACCAGTGTAATTATATTGGTAATATCAGTATTGACCCATTCAACACCAAGTAACTGACATGGACTGGTGCATGATACATTTAGACCAATACATTAATAAGAAAATCACATTTGGACCAGTTCATTTATCAAAATGGTTAATTTTGTCTAAGAATAGTAATATTACTGGCAAATAGTGCAGATCCTGGTGAGACGTCTCGTCACGAGCTGCAACGATCCGGCTCATCTGGATCTACACTTTTTGTAAGCCTATTTAGAGATCTGTAGTGTTGAAAGGGTTATACTCGTCAAAGAAAAGTGGACCATGTCAGAATCAGATTATGTTCTTCTCGTTTGTGTTTCTTCCCAGTGCCGTCTGCTAATAACCGTAATTTTTATTTATTTTCAGGGAACAATTTTAGACAGAATAGACTACAATATAGAGCATGCCTCTGTACAGGTAGAAAAGGGCCTCCAACAATTACAAAAAGCGGAAAAATATCAAAAGAAAAATAGAAAAATGCATATTATTTTAATTTTAGCACTACTTATCATAATTCTGTTAATAATGTTAATAGTAACAAAAAGTTAGCAGTGGCACAAACTGCAGGAACTTATTTACATAACAGAATTACCGGTACCTTATATACTCGGCTATAAATCAATCCTATATGATATAAAATCGTCCCATTATCTTTTTGAAAATTTATTGTTGTATAAGTTTATTTTTAGAACTAAGCCACACCAATTCACAGGGATTCGGCGCATTTGGGGGTACTAGTACAGGAATCATTTTAGAGGGCGTTTGGGGAAATAGTCGCCCTAGGGACCTTGACTTCGTCCTCTGGGGGCCCCACTTCTCCCTAAAAAATTTGAATTTTACAATTTTCATACAAAATTTTGGCCAGTAAGATACACTTGCCCATTATAAAGCACTCCTTCTTTTATAATGTTGTTTTTAATGGTCATACTGTGCATTTTAACCATATTTCGTTGACATTTATTAAATAACACCATTTAAGGACGCGATCGCACGCTTTCTCACTTCTCCCAAAAATTCTGGTCTAGAATGAACCCTGCTAGTATATAAATTTAAGTACTTAAATTTATATACTAGTACCCCCAAACGCACCGAATCCCTGTGCACCAATGTTGTTATATTTCTTTCACCATTTGTTGATATTTGCTTCGAGATATTTTAATGAACAAAAATTTACTGGAAAAGTTACCTTTTTAAAAAATTTATTTAACCAGATTTTATTGCAAATTAATAGTACATATGTCATACACGTAAAGATACAATACATAGCATGAACATACAAATGGTTTGGGCCACAAGTTTTAACAACATTAGACAGACGACGGCCCGCACCAGGACAAGTTACCGAGATCATATATAAAATACATGTATCTACATTCTAGGCCCTAACAGACGGATATGTAGTCCAGTGGTAACACGCTGGACTGGTAATCCAGGGATCGCAGGTTCGATCCCCCGTCTGACCATAATAAAATGAACAGTCTTTCAGATGGGACGTTAAACCGAGGTCTTGTGTCGGTGCTTTACACCGTGCACGTAAAAGAACCAGAGGAGACTCTGGAATGGGTCTCTGTCTGTATCATGCACTATCCTCCAAAATCTAAAATAACTAATCTCTTCAGGAGGCGTCGCTCATATGGGCAACCGGTAGCGACGATAAATAAACGCAAAACACACACTCTAGGTCCTACCACCTCGACTTCTGAGTAAGGTTGATTTATGACCGAGTATCTACAGCACTTTATTTTATTTACAATGCTCCTCTTACAGTGTATATTGTGATTATTTTATTGTGTTTCTGGAGGACGGAGCTGCTATTTTCCAGTGTCGTTATTGAAGGTAAATGATAAAATCATTATTTTGACATTTAAATTTAATAACCCTCTTATTTCACAAAGCTTCGTTGATTGGTCATTATTTCCAATATAGAAAAGTGAATGTTTAAGTACCCAGACGGATCTGAAGTCCAGTGGTTAACACGTTGGACTGGTAATCCAGGGATCGCAGGTTCGACCCCCCCCCCCGTCTGACCCTAATAAAATTAACAGTCTTTCAGATGGGACGTTAAACCGAGGTATCGTGTCGGTGCTTTACACTGTGCACGTAAAAGAACCAGAGGAGATTCTGGAATCTCCAAAAATTTAAAATGACTAATCTCTTCAGGAGGCGTCGCTCATATGGACAAGCGGTATCGACGATAAATAAACATAAAACACAGTACCCAGTATTACTATGGCAGGTATTTATGTTGTACCTTTTCATACATTGTTCACGTAACAGCAGAGCTTTTAACTAGGTAAAAAAAAGGTTTTAATTTTGTCAACCATTTTATCCCTTCATATTCCAAAATAAAGAGATTGCATTACTGTAATACAGAAATTCAAGGTATATTTTTTTACCCCTTTCATTCTGGATACAATTAAAGGCTTTTGCAAACAACATAGATCCAGATCAGCCGCAGCGTGACGCTGCATGCTGATCAGGATCTATGTTGTTTGCTACATAGCCGAGTGTCTTAGCAAGATCATCTGAATAGCAAACAGCGGCTGATCTGGCTCTATGTTCTTTGCAAATACTGTTTAAACGGTATCCAGAATGAAATGGGTTAACCCTATGAAAACTATGTGCTGTAGAGTATTCCAACATCAATAGTGGGTGTGAGTCTGGTGGAAGACGATTTATCATTAAACATCCTGTCTAGTATTCCAAGGTATGATTGGGGAACTTGTTTCTGTACTTTCAGCGAAGATATTGGTTAGTTTCTGATCAGATCAATGCTCACTATGCTCTGGGTGGTTTATTAGTATCGGCAGCTCATCTTGTGTCTGGCCACAATTTTCATGAAACTTGGTATGATCAATTAAGCCAAAATCTTCAAAATCCATTTTTGACTTATCTATTGAACTGCTGGGTCTATTTCGGTACCACTGCTGGGGCCTAAAAAATGGTTTTGTTCGGGTAACATGCCCGAAATTGCTAAGTTAGGGTAGGTCGGATTTTTTTTTGGTCGTAGCGAAAAATCCAAATTAACGGTTCTTTTTCGGACCGGTCTCTAAAAACGCTAGGGTCGGCATGATTTTATAGGTAGGGTGGGGTTACCCGAATCAAACAATTTTTTTTCTTAGGCCTGGGTCTAGTTCGGTAAAATTTGGTATGGAGCATTTGGACAATCAGTAGAAGTAATTTCATTCTTCACATACATTTGTCTTCATTTCTCTATAGCAGTTCCAATCTACATACATAAATATTTATATAAATATAAAATCTACTAATATTATTATCAAAACTTCTAATTTCATTGTCTTTAGATTAATCTCTTCTTTGTCTGGGCTAAGTTCATTTTGAATAATATTTTCTACAATGGCCCTTGATTTCTTCAATTCTCTGTGAAAGTGCACAACCTTTTCTTCGTATATAGCCATTGTTTGTGGTCTATTGTCACACTCTTTTGGTACTACTCCCAACTATTTCCGACATGAAAAGTACTCCAGGGTTCCCTCTGTCTGAATGTTTGTCTGCGCCACTTCTGTCGCCAATTGAAAAACACTGGAGCCAATCAAAACTTTAATCTTCAAAATATACTTAATCTATAAATATATACACATACCTGAAAGCATAAATTTAAATTACCCGATAAACAGTCTCACTTTCCCGTTCTTCACCAGAGACATGTGCTCCCCGTGACCGATGGAGGCTCGTTCCAAGTGGAAGGCGGGTGGATCCACTTATAAAGTGAGATCTATCCATCGCATGTTCCACGTCTTGTGTCCGTTTTCCAGCATACTGTAGGAGATTAGTGTAGGCCAGTGTGACTGCGGTTCCGTCGCCGGTTGTAAAATCCATTTTCAGTGGATTACCACCCTGGATAGTCCGTCTGCGTACACGGCGATATGCTTGATGAACGGATTGGTACTGTAAGAACCTTTACATCTCTTTACGAATCCAATAATCACTTTTTGAGTAGCTCCACTAAAATATCCACGAGTATCCTTCCGATTTTGGAACTGGGCACAATGTATGTCCAATGGCGTCATGTGTATCCCATCGGCTAAAACCCGTATCATGCGTATACATGAAGATAGTTATCCCTCATATCCCATCGGCTAAAACCCGTATCATGCGTATACATGAAGATGGTTATCCCTCATCGGCTAAAACCCGTATCATGCGTATACATGAAGATGGTTATCCCTCATCGGCTAAAACCCGTATCATGCGTATACATGATGATGGTTATCCCTAATCGGCTAAAACCCGTATCATGCGTATACATGAAGATGGTTATCCCTCATCGGCTAAAACCCGTATCATGCGTATACATGAAGATGGTTATCCCTCATCGGCTAAAACACGTATCATGCGTATACATGATGATGGTTATCCCTCATATCCCATCGGCTAAAACCCGTATCATGCGTATACATGAAGATAGTTATCCCTCACCCGAAAACCTCAATTGTGACCGCTTTGAGCTCTTGTTGTTTTCAGCATTTTGACATAGGAGCTGTCATTCATTGTATGGACAGAGTTTTATTGTCTTCTTTAACCTTTCAACACTACTAAATAGACTTACAAAAAGTGTAGATCCAGATGAGCTGGCTCGTGCCATCTTAATAATGTCCTGCAAGTCTTAATAATGTCCTGCAAGTCTTAATAATGTCCTGCAAGTCTAATAATGTCCTGCAAGTCTTAATAATGTCCTGCAATGTACACTATTGAATTCTTCAATGCTTCTTTGACGCCATTCCTCTTCTTTGCAAGAGCAGTAAGTCTGGTTTTGGCAGCATCACGTTTAGATTTTTTTCCCAGAAACACTTGTCTCGCCCTCTTACAACTGCAGCTTCCTGGGTTTCCTTTTTGACTGCAGCTTGTGTTTTTGAATGCCAAGTGATAGTTTTTTCAGCTCTATTTCGCTTTTAGCACTGTCTTGTTCAGATTTAAATGATTGGTATGCACCGCTAATGTTTTGACACAGTTTGCCATCGACTGGCTCATGAATATAATCCTTCTTGCCAAAAAGTTCCACTGCAGTTTTGCCACTCGCCTTCATGGGATATCTGACACGCTGTATGGCACTGTAAGTCTTGATGCCCAATCAACTTGATTTGGCATCCAGTATATCTCCCATACTATTGAAGGAGCATTCCATTGAGGCCCATGGAAGCAACTTAATAGAGCTTTCACAATCTTGGAAAGGGTGGGGTAGTTGCCACACTCAAAACACATTTTCAGTCCACCATGTGTCCAAGTGGTATGGTCCTGTCGGTCTAACAATGTTGCCGCCAGTGTGCAATCTCCTAACCTCCAAATCATACATATTCTCTTCATCATTGGACAGGACTTCCTTCATATATGACTTTAGCTCCAACATGTGCTTGACAGTCACAGAGTGGCCCAGAGCTAACGGATCCAGGGCTGATGGGCATGTCAGAAGACTGTTGTTGACCGGCATTCTTTTCTGCAGCTGTTGACCAGTCTTGGTATGCCACTTTCACCTTCTGGAGGAAGGTGACCACCATGTTGTCAGATTTCTTCGCCTCCTGTACTACCTTGGTGTTCTGACTGCCGAGGAACATGTCTTTCGCCATCATCTGGTTGGCATCTGTCAGATCCAATTGCTGCAGCTTCCGGTCTGATGTACCAGAGACAACTTCAGCACGGATGAAGCACGAGAAGAAGTCTCGCAGCAACTGAACCTGTTCATCGTGCAGTTTGTGAACCATTGGCTCCTTCATCTCGAACATACTTCTTCAGCAACGGGAACACGTTGGCATAGAGACGCAAGTTCATCTTCATCAGCTTCCTTTCGAAGAACATAACTCGTAATTCGGTCTTTCCTGGCCTGCCCATCTGTTGTCAATTTTTTAGAGAACAGGGCCCCGTTTTATCAAGTCAGTCTTAGTTAAGATTATTGCTTAAGACCGAGTTACGCCGTCGTAACGTTTTAGTTAAGACCACGGTCCGTTTTATCAACAAAGTCGCAGCTAAGATATCGTAAATAAAGTCTTAACTTTACGACTGGTTCGATGCAGTCGCAACTTCAGAAAAAGTCTTAAAAATGGCGACCGAATCCGTGCAGCAGAGACGTGATGCAAGACTATTCAGGGCCGGAAACGTCGCAAGTAGCGGTCTTAAGATAAGACCGACTTGCGACCGACGTTGTTGATAAAACGGGGCCCAGAACTCTATGAAGCTCTCTGAAGCTGTGTTTTACTCAAATAAATGGCAACAATAAAGTTTCAAACGCCACTCAAACAATTGCAGTCTGTAGCTCTACCATGAAAGAAAATAAAATGATGCACATGCAAAAAATGGCAGTACAGATCAAAAAAAAAATTCGGCAATAAATACCTGTACTGTAATGTCTGTATCTACTTCGGGCCAAGCGCAAAATAAAGAATCCTCGAGATAATATGTATCACACTATTGCTGACAAACGTGTTTCAGAACCACAGAAAATGCCAGGCTTATGTAAAGTGAAATTCATAGAAGATGGATATTCATTGGCTGTATAGTGATGGAATTCCACTCGCATATCCAATCAAATTAACGGACACACTTTCCATTGTTATTAACCTGAAGCTGTCGATTTGCAATGCCAATGTGGCCGAAAACAATCAAGACTATGACTAATTTCGGCGTGAGTGTTCGCTGAACTTTGGTGAATGAGCTGTCAAATTGTGCCTACCCCCCCCCCCATATTTTCTCGGAAATCCGCCAAAAAACGGAGAATTCTCATCCCTGTACAATACCATTATGGTGATCAGTAGCTACGTCGTAATCTGTGGCGATAGGAACGCTCTCTGGTGAATTTAGCCAATACGGATTGGTTGTGTTCAATGACGGTGCCATCTGCATCACAGGGATTCGGCACGTTTGGGGGTACTAGTATATATATTTAAGTACAGGGATTCTACTCTGTGGGATGTCAGATTTCGCATCGATCAGTAAAATGGCCCTATCTGAAACAATTTTGTACAAAGCTGTCCAAATATAACGCCTATCCCGAGTCTTTATATTGTTCTTCAAATAAAACACAACTTTAAGCTGCATGCATGTATACTTTGCAAACAATTGCCACAAACATTGGCCATAGCAGGTCACATTTCCGTACTAGGACACGGGTTCTGTCAGCAACAAAAAAAAATCTTCGTCGGGAGAGTTTTAACTGTGAATAACATTATCAATAAAATGTGTTTCCACTAACCTGTAGGTTTATTCGGCAAAAATGTACGTCAAAAAGAGATTTCGTAGCATTTTCAATTTGTTTTGAAAAATTCTAAAGCGGCGCAATTCGCATTGAAACGAGCGTTCTGATTGGATTATGATTATTCTTCATATATAAAAAAACATCTTGTTTACATTCTAATAATCCAATCAGAACGCTCGTTTCAACGCGAATTGCGCCGCTTTAGAATTTTTCAAAACAAATTGAAAATGCTACGAAATCTCTTTTTGACGTACATTTTTGCCGAATAAACCTACAGGTTAGTGGAAACACATTTTATTGATAATGTTATTCACAGTTAAAACTCTCCCGACGAAGATTTTTTTTTGTTGCTGACAGAACCCGTGTCCTAGTACGGAAATGTGACCTGCTATGGCCAATGTTTGTGGCAATTGTTTGCAAAGTATACATGCATGCAGCTTAAAGTTGTGTTTTATTTGAAGAACAATATAAAGACTCGGGATAGGCGTTATATTTGGACAGCTTTGTACAAAATTGTCTCAGATAGGGCCATTTTACTGATCGATGCGAAATCTGACAGCCCACAGAGTAGAATCTCTGTACTTAAATATATATACTAGTACCCCCAAACGTGCCGAATCCCTGTGATCTGCATTGGCGAATGCAACTAATACTAAGCAATGCACATAAAACATATCAACTATGTCCGCCTCTTGTCGAGTGGTTGGTGTCGCCGACTAGTATACCACTGTAACATATCATCACTGATGGTCATGGGTTTGAGTCGCGTTCAGGCCGTGTCAGGTTGGGGCACTTAGTACTGGTTAACCGCTGGAGCCTGCCCAGGAAAGGTGTTGTTGGGTAAACTGCCCGCCGGCGATATAGCCTGACATGGTGCTGATGAAGGCATAAACCCTGAACAAACAAACAGCCCCTAATGTCTCCTTAGGAACTGATGTTGCCTCCTTCGTATCCCTTGTGTTGGTGCAGGTACGTGTGCTGCCTGTCTAACAACTCCTGAAAAGGATATATTCCTCGCGATAAAGGGACATTGTTGCCCGGCATGATCTACTCGAGAGCACTTTAGGCAAAGGTGGCCTGCCTGCCAAGCTCAGCAAGATCGCCATTCCACCGTAACATTTTAACATGTGTGGCATGGCAAGCTGCTGCCTTTCCCCGTCATCTCTAGTCACCCGTCTAGTGCCATTGGCTATCGTACTTTCTGCGTAGAACGTAGACAACATTTAACATCCTTCCATAATCTAAGAAGACTGTTCGTAAAAGAGAATAGGAAATATAGTGTGGCAACCAATGTACAATTACCCTTATGGTGGCTCAGTGCCATATTGTTGAACGTTAGATGTTTATATGTAAGTGTTTCAACTTGCCCGAGTCTTTCAACATCATCCTTTCGTTTCAAGGCCACGTAAGGCCAGTCCCTAAAACTTCCACATCCTTCGCCTTTATTCCATTTAGCACGTCAACTAAGGGGTCAGTCATGTGGACACTCCGTGGCCGTTTTTAGCCTTTTATATTGCCTGAACTATAATGCGTAAGACCACGAACATGGTTTACCTAGTTTCTGACAACAACCAATCTCGACCAAACTTCCACATCTTGTTCCATTGCATTGCTGATCAGTTCTTTGTATAATTATGAGAGAATGTTCTCCTTTTTTCCATCTACAGCACGGTTGCAAATTCTATAATCATATTGTCTCGCATGGTAAAAACAGGGGTGTGATAAAATGAAGGAACTTCATTGATCAATTAGCTCTGAAAATATCAGAGCAGCTTGACATGCATTCAACAGAATATTATTTTTGCAGCTTCAGCATTCAACTTTTCTTTCTCGAAATCAGTTTTTTCATCTGAAAAATTCCATTTGCAATGTAGCATTTGCGCACGTTTGTTATCAATGTGTTGTACGACGTCCCCAGTATCCGAGTCTGAAGGCCTATAGTTTTTGGAGTGTCCATCCCACTGGTGTAGTCATCATACAGTTTTATATGCAATTCAAATGAAACTTGGTATATTCTATCAGCATCAAGTGGTTAGATTGTTTTCAAATCTCAACTTATATGATTGGTCGAGCCTTCAGAGTTTCTCTGGACTCGACCAATCAGTGTTTGAGTTAGAAATTTGAGAAGAGTTTCATAACCTAGTCAAGACTAATGATGTACATGTTTTGACTAGGAAATTTAGACGACCGTCTTACCCATGAGTATGAGGTGAATAACAACACAATACAACACTGTAAGCACTTGCTTCATCTGTAAGTTTGGCATGTGTGTAGAGTGGTGGAATCTATGCTCGGCGTAAATCCTACATATCATGGCCTATAAAACAAGTTAAATGCACTTGCCGCCGTATATTATTTTCTTGGATCGTGAACACAACTTTCAAAAAATTGTTGTTGAAAATGTTAGCTTCATTACGTAACCATGCGCCTCAATACAGCTATCGCAACGGCACCTGTTTCCATGGGAAACTAGATACTTTAGGGCACCTATGTACATGAATTTTTTTATTTATGCATGGCTAAATGCTGAATATATTATTTTGATTTAGTAACATCAATAACTAACAATATTACAACTCGTAAGAAACCTTTTCTGGTTATTTGTACATTTTTCCCCAATTAAGATAGCCACCTGAAAAGATCATAAACCGCACATTTCGGTGGAAAAAAATTCTCCCAATAAGTTGTCTGTTTATATTCTGCTACTGAAGGTGACAGTTGCATTAGGTTACCGGTACGCACAACGGAATGCTATTGAACCATGCTTCACCTCTCAGTGAAAATAGAATAAAACTATTTAAATACGGATGTAAATGAAAAGCATACGCCGAGCATAGGAATACGCCGAGCATAGGTTCCACCACTCTTTATGTTTTGGTTCCATATCTCATATATTGTTATTTGGATGTAAACGAAATGTTAAAACAGGCCGTATGACCTGAATGGTGAATGTATGACCTGAATGTTGTTCAGCCATAAAACCATACTTCGCAACAAAAATGCCATAGCGTGTTCTGTTTTTGTCTCAAAATGGCAGTTTGTGTTGTTGTACCAATACAAAATGGCAGTTTGTGTTGTTGTACCAATACAAAATGGCAGTTTGTGTTGTTGTACCAATACAAAATGGCAGTTTGTGTTGTTGTACCAATACAAAATGGCAGTTTGTGTTGTTGTACCAATACAAAATGGCAGTTTGTGTTGTTGTACCAATACAAAATGGCAGTTTGTGTTGTTGTACCAATACAAAATGGCAGTTTGTGTTGTTGTACCAATACAAAATGGCAGTTTGTGTTGTTGTACCAATACAAAATGGCAGTTTGTGTTGTTGTACCAATACAAAATGGCAGTTTGTGTTGTTGTACCAATACAAAATGGCAGTTTGTGTTGTTGTACCAATACAAAATGGCAGTTTGTGTTGTTGTACCAATACAAAATGGCAGTTTGTGTTGTTGTACCAATACAAAATGGAACTTCTGTAATTATTATGTATTGTCAATAGTATTTCATCATTGTCTTATAATGTTAATTATTTATTGCATAACATTAATTATTTATTGCATAGTAAATGAACAAAATAAATGATAAAAATATGACTGGTGTTGATTGTCCGTTCTTAAAAATGACTGGTGTTGATTGTCCGTTCTTAAAAATATGACTGGTGTTGATTGTCCGTTCTTAAAAATATGACTGGTGTTGATTGTCTGTTCTTAAAAATATGACTGGTGTTGATTGTCGTTCTTAAAAATATGACTGGTGTTGATTGTCCGTTCTTAAAAATATGACTGGTGTTGATTGTCCGTTCTTAAAAATATGACTGGTGTTGTGGAATATATCTACCTGGATTGTATGTGGGATATATCTACCTGGATTGTATGTGGAATATATCTACCTGGATTGTATGGGATATATCTACCTGGATTGCATGTGGGATATATCTACCTGGATTGAATGTGGATTATATCTACCTGGATTGTATGTGGAATATATCTACCTGGATTGTATGTGGAATATATCTACCTGGATTGTATGTGGGATATATCTACCTGGATTGTATGTGGGATATATCTACCTGGATTGTATGTGGAATATATCTACCTGGATTGTATGTGGAATATATCTACCTGGATTGTATGTGGGATATATCTACCTGGATTGTATGTGGAATATATCTACCTGGTTTGTATGTGGGATATATCTACCTGGATTGTATGTGGAATATATCTACCTGGTTTGTATGTGGGATATATCTACCTGGATTGTATGTGGAATATATCTACCTGGATTGTATGTGGGATATATCTACCTAGATTGTATGTGGGATATGATTGACAACTGTGACTGGAAACTTTTCTCCAATCTCAAGCTTCTGATTGGCTCTGCCAGGTGTAAAACTCAAGACTCAACCAATCAAATTCCTAGAGTTTGAGATTGGAGAAAAGTTTTTTAACCTCGGGGCCTGGTCTATTCATACCAATTAAATGTGGCAATACATTGTACATGTATTATGACCTGTATATTTTGTTGAGCATTGGGTGTATTTTCAATCAAAACAGAGTTGTTAGTGGTCACCTCTTTCAAAGCAGCTAACCTTTATTTCTAATAAACAGTCAGCTTCTCTTACTGCCATTGTATTAAATACCGTAGTTGACCTCTACTAAGCAGTAACTTTCTGTATTCCACAACTGGCTGATTATCCCTTTGCCCCTCACAAGTATAACAACCGTGCCACTTCCGGGTTTGACTCTCTTCCAACAAAAACAATCTTACACTTGTGCGATTTCATACCATATTTTATGTAACTTTGATCAGGGTTCCCTCTGTCTGAATGATTGTCTGTGCCACTTCTGTCACCAATTGATAAACACTGGAGCCAATTTAAAAAACTTGGAGCCAACTAAGAGCCATATAGTTCACAAATAAATATTTGACGCCATGTATTTGACAAAAAATGTGCAAAAAATTTTTTTTTTAAAAAGGTTGCGCCAAATATTTTCGCCAATTCACAAATTTTAGCGCCAATATTTTTTTTTGGCCATTGGTGACCGACAGCGGCTAAAATGCTCTATTTCTTAATAGCCTAATTGCAAATTTCGTTCATAAAATATAGTGTGAAATTACTTGTATATATTACACACATTGCAGCACACTACCAGCTTACAAACTGTTTCACATGTCTTCAATTTTGTTGAATATAATTATTTTGAAATGACAAACTTTACATGTGTGCTCATAAGTTGGTGTTGCTAGGTCAATTAATCGAGCTGGACCGTTGGAAATATTTTTTAAGGAAAATGTGACTAATTTCCATGTCCTATAAACCTTTATTAAATGTCACAAATTCTCTATATATTTCATGTTTTTCTTCTTGTACTACGATAATATCAAACAGATCGTTTGCGTTTTCCTCTCTGGGTTGTGTTGTGACGCTTACGGTCTACTTCTATTACCTGAAAACCAAATGTAGAAAAATTATTATGTTCTAATACAAGATATAAACGATTGCAATATGGCAACACTGGTCCTTGCAATATGTCAATGCACACTGGTCCTTGCAATATGTCAATGCACACTGGTCCTTGCAATATGGCAATGCACACTGGACCTTGCAATATGTCAATGCACACTGGTCCTTGCAATATGTCAATGCACACTGGTCCTTGCAATATGGCAATGCACACTGATCCTTGCAATATGTCAATGCACACTGGACCTTGCAATATGGCAATGCACACTGGACCTTACAATATGGCAATGCACACTGGTCCTTACAATATGGCAATGCACACTGGACCTTACAATATGGCAATGCACACTGGTCCTTACAATATGGCAATGCACACTGGACCTTACAATATGGCAATGCACACTGGACCTTACAATATGGCAATGCACACTGGTCCTTACAATATATCACTGGACCTTACAATATGGCAATGCACACTGGTCCTTGCAATATGTCAATGCACACTGGTCCTTACAATATATCACTGGACCTTACAATATGGCAATGCACACTGGTCCTTGCAATATGTCAATGCACACTGGTCCTTACAATATGTCAATGCACACTGGTCCTTGCAATATGGCAATGCACACTGGTCCTTGCAATATGTCAATGCACACTGGTCCTTGCAATATGTCAATGCACACTGGTCCTTGCAATATGTCAATGCACACTGGTCCTGCTGTTATTGGTTATAGCATTTCCCTCATTGATTGATTCAACATCCGCTCTAGCAATTATGTGAAACAAAACGATTTGTGCGTGTCGGGCATATATAAATATATTTGTGCAAATAATCGGTTCCTTTTACCTGCTCTACCTGACTCTCGGCGATTTTCTTCATTTCATTTTTCAGATGTCTAGAATTCGGCAAATCCTACAAGAAATTATTAGATAGATACAATGTATGCTTGAGTAATAACATTTTCCCTTCACCTCACTACCCTGTGAAACCACAACATCTATTCCTTGTTGTAATAAAATGCCACAATACTTGTGTGTTAGATCGGCTATATTACTACCAAGTAACTGAAATCTCATTGAGATGAACCAAGGCACTGATTAATCTATGTGGAGAGGAACCAAGGTACTGATTAATCTCAGTGGAGAGGAACCAAGGCACTGATTAATCTCAGTGGAGAGGGACCAAGGCACTGATTAATCTCAGTGGAGAGGAACCAAGGCACTGATTAATCTCAGTGGAGAGGGACCAAGGCACTGATTAATCTCAGTGGAGAGGAACCAAGGTACTGATTAATCTCAGTGGAGAGGAACCAAGGCACTGATTAATCTCAGTGGAGAGGAACCAAGGCACTGATTAATCTCAGTGGAGAGGAACCAAGGCACTGATTAATCTCAGTGGAGAGGGACCAAGGCACTGATTAATCTCAGTGGAGAGGGACCAAGGCACTGATTAATCTCAGTGGGGTGGAACCAAGGTACTGATTAATCTCAGTGGAGAGGAACCAAGGCACTGATTAATCTCAGTGGAGAGGAACCAAGGCACTGATTAATCTCAGTGGGGTGGAACCAAGGTACTGATTAATCTCAGTGGAGAGGAACCAAGGTACTGATTAATCTCAGTGGAGAGGAACCAAGGCACTGATTAATCTCAGTGGAGAGGGACCAAGGCACTGATTAATCTCAGTGGAGAGGAACCAAGGCACTGATTAATCTCAGTGGAGAGGGACCAAGGCACTGATTAATCTCAGTGGAGAGGGACCAAGGCACTGATTAATCTCAGTGGGGTGGAACCAAGGTACTGATTAATCTCAGTGGAGAGGAACCAAGGCACTGATTAATCTCAGTGGAGAGGAACCAAGGCACTGATTAATCTCAGTGGGGTGGAACCAAGGTACTGATTAATCTCAGTGGAGAGGAACCAAGGTACTGATTAATCTCAGTGGAGAGGAACCAAGGTACTGATTAATCTCAGTGAGGTGGAACCAAGGTACTGATTAATCTCAGTGGAGAGGAACCAAGGTACTGGTTAATCTCAGTGGGGTGGAACCAAGGCACTGATTAATCTCAGTGGGGTGGAACCAAGGCACTGGTTAATCTCAGTGGAGAGGAACCAAGGCACTGATTAATCTCAGTGGAGAGGGAACCAAGGTACTGGTTAATCTCAGTGGAGAGGGACCAAGGCACTGGTTAATCTCAGTGGAGAGGGACCAAGGCACTGATTAATCTCAGTGGAGAGGGAACCAAGGTACTGATTAATCTCAGTGGAGAGGGACCAAGGCACTGATTAATCTCAGTGGGGTGGAACTAAGGCACTGATTAATCTCAGTGGAGAGGGACCAAGGTACTGATTAATCTCAGTGGGGTGGGACCAAGGTACTGATTAATCTCAGTGGAGAGGGACCAAGGCACTGATTAATCTCAGTGGGGTGGAACCAAGGCACTGATTAATCTCAGTGGAAAGGAACTGATTAATCTCAGTGGGGTGGAACCAAGGTACTGATTAATCTCAGTGGTGTGGAACCAAGGCACTGATTAATCTCAGTGGGGTGGAACCAAGGCACTGATTAATCTCAGTGGGGTGGAACCAAGGCACTGGTTAATCTCAGTGGAGAGGAACCAAGGCACTGATTAATCTCAGTGGAGAGGGAACCAAGGTACTGATTAATCTCAGTGGAGAGGGACCAAGGTACTGATTAATCTCAGTGGAGAGGAACCAAGGCACTGATTAATCTCAGTGGAGAGGGAACCAAGGCACTGGTTAATCTCAGTGGAGAGGGACCAAGGCACTGATTAATCTCAGTGGGGTGGAACCAAGGCACTGATTAATCTCAGTGGGGTGGAACCAAGGCACTGATTAATCTCAGTGGGGTGGAACCAAGGCACTGATTAATCTCAGTGGGGTGGAACCAAGGCACTGGTTAATCTCAGTGGAGAGGAACCAAGGCACTGATTAATCTCAGTGGAGAGGGAACCAAGGTACTGGTTAATCTCAGTGGAGAGGGACCAAGGCACTGATTAATCTCAGTGGAGAGGGAACCAAGGCACTGGTTAATCTCAGTGGAGAGGGACCAAGGCACTGATTAATCTCAGTGGAGAGGGAACCAAGGTACTGATTAATCTCAGTGGAGAGGGACCAAGGCACTGATTAATCTCAGTGGGGTGGAACCAAGGCACTGATTAATCTCAGTGGAGAGGGACCAAGGCACTGATTAATCTCAGTGGGGTGGAACCAAGGCACTGATTAATCTCAGTGGAGAGGAACAAAGGAACTGATTAATCTCAGTGGGGTGGAACCAAGGTACTGATTAATCTCAGTGGTGTGGAACCAAGGCACTGATTAATCTCAGTGGGGTGGAACCAAGGCACTGATTAATCTCAGTGGTGTGGAACCAAGGCACTGATTAATCTCAGTGGGGTGGAACCAAGGCACTGATTAATCTCAGTGGGGTGGAACCAAGGCACTGGTTAATCTCAGTGGAGAGGAACCAAGGCACTGATTAATCTCAGTGGAGAGGGAACCAAGGTACTGATTAATCTCAGTGGAGAGGGACCAAGGCACTGATTAATCTCAGTGGAGAGGGACCAAGGCACTGATTAATCTCAGTGGAGAGGGACCAAGGCACTGATTAATCTCAGTGGGGTGGAACCAAGGCACTGATTAATCTCAGTGGAGAGGAACCAAGGCACTGATTAATCTCAGTGGGGTGGAACCAAGGCACTGATTAATCTCAGTGGGGTGGAACCAAGGCACTGATTAATCTCAGTGGGGTGGAACCAAGGCACTGGTTAATCTCAGTGGAGAGGAACCAAGGCACTGATTAATCTCAGTGGAGAGGGAACCAAGGTACTGGTTAATCTCAGTGGAGAGGGACCAAGGCACTGATTAATCTCAGTGGAGAGGGAACCAAGGCACTGGTTAATCTCAGTGGAGAGGGACCAAGGCACTGATTAATCTCAGTGGGGTGGAACCAAGGCACTGATTAATCTCAGTGGAGAGGGACCAAGGCACTGATTAATCTCAGTGGGGTGGAACCAACGCACTGATTAATCTCAGTGGAGAGGGACCAAGGCACTGCTTAATCTCAGTGGGGTGGAACCAAGGCACTGATTAATCTCAGTGGAGAGGAACAAAGGAACTGATTAATCTCAGTGGGGTGGAACCAAGATACTGATTAATCTCAGTGGTGTGGAACCAAGGCACTGATTAATCTCAGTGGGGTGGAACCAAGACACTGATTAATCTCAGTGGGGTGGAACCAAGGCACTGGTTAATCTCAGTGGAGAGGAACCAAGGTACTGATTAATCTCAGTGGAGAGGGACCAAGGCACTGATTAATCTCAGTGGAGAGGGACCAAGGTACTGATTAATCTCAGTGGAGAGGAACCAAGGCACTGATTAATCTCAGTGGAGAGGAACCAAGGCACTGAATAATCTCAGTGGAGAGGAACCAAGGTACTGAATAATCTCAGTGGAGAGGAACCAAGGCACTGATTAATCTCAGTGGAGAGGGACCAAGGTACTGATTAATCTCAGTGGAGAGGAACCAAGGTACTGATTAATCTCAGTGGAGAGGAACCAAGGTACTGATTAATCTCAGTGAGGTGGAACCAAGGTACTGATTAATCTCAGTGGAGAGGAACCAAGGTACTGGTTAATCTCAGTGGGGTGGAACCAAGGCACTGATTAATCTCAGTGGGGTGGAACCAAGGCACTGGTTAATCTCAGTGGAGAGGAACCAAGGCACTGATTAATCTCAGTGGAGAGGGAACCAAGGTACTGGTTAATCTCAGTGGAGAGGGACCAAGGCACTGATTAATCTCAGTGGAGAGGGAACCAAGGCACTGGTTAATCTCAGTGGAGAGGGACCAAGGCACTGATTAATCTCAGTGGAGAGGGAACCAAGGTACTGATTAATCTCAGTGGAGAGGGACCAAGGCACTGATTAATCTCAGTGGGGTGGAACCAAGGCACTGATTAATCTCAGTGGAGAGGGACCAAGGCACTGATTAATCTCAGTGGGGTGGAACCAAGGCACTGATTAATCTCAGTGGGGTGGAACCAAGGCACTGATTAATCTCAGTGGGGTGGAACCAAGGCACTGATTAATCTCAGTGGGGTGGAACCAAGGCACTGGTTAATCTCAGTGGAGAGGAACCAAGGCACTGATTAATCTCAGTGGAGAGGGAACCAAGGTACTGGTTAATCTCAGTGGAGAGGAACCAAGGCACTGATTAATCTCAGTGGAGAGGGAACCAAGGTACTGATTAATCTCAGTGGAGAGGGACCAAGGCACTGATTAATCTCAGTGGGGTGGAACCAAGGCACTGATTAATCTCAGTGGAGAGGGACCAAGGCACTGATTAATCTCAGTGGAGAGGAACCAAGGTACTGATTAATCTCAGTGGAGAGGAACCAAGGCACTGATTAATCTCAGTGGAGAGGGACCAAGGTACTGATTAATCTCAGTGGAGAGGAACCAAGGTACTGATTAATCTCAGTGGAGAGGAACCAAGGTACTGATTAATCTCAGTGAGGTGGAACCAAGGTACTGATTAATCTCAGTGGAGAGGAACCAAGGTACTGGTTAATCTCAGTGGGGTGGAACCAAGGCACTGATTAATCTCAGTGGGGTGGAACCAAGGCACTGGTTAATCTCAGTGGAGAGGAACCAAGGCACTGATTAATCTCAGTGGAGAGGGAACCAAGGTACTGGTTAATCTCAGTGGAGAGGGACCAAGGCACTGATTAATCTCAGTGGAGAGGGAACCAAGGCACTGGTTAATCTCAGTGGAGAGGGACCAAGGCACTGATTAATCTCAGTGGAGAGGGAACCAAGGTACTGATTAATCTCAGTGGAGAGGAACCAAGGCACTGATTAATCTCAGTGGGGTGGAACCAAGGCACTGATTAATCTCAGTGGAGAGGACCAAGGCACTGATTAATCTCAGTGGGGTGGAACCAAGGCACTGATTAATCTCAGTGGGGTGGAACCAAGGCACTGATTAATCTCAGTGGGGTGGAACCAAGGCACTGATTAATCTCAGTGGGGTGGAACCAAGGCACTGATTAATCTCAGTGGAGAGGAACCAAGGCACTGATTAATCTCAGTGGAGAGGGAACCAAGGTACTGATTAATCTCAGTGGAGAGGAACCAAGGCACTGATTAATCTCAGTGGAGAGGGAACCAAGGCACTGATTAATCTCAGTGGAGAGGGACCAAGGCACTGATTAATCTCAGTGGAGAGGGAACCAGGTACTGATTAATCTCAGTGGAGAGGGACCAAGGCACTGATTAATCTCAGTGGGGTGGAACCAAGGCACTGATTAATCTCAGTGGAGAGGGACCAAGGCACTGATTAATCTCAGTGGGGTGGAACCAAGGCACTGATTAATCTCAGTGGAGAGGAACCAAGGCACTGATTAATCTCAGTGGGGTGGAACCAAGGCACTGATTAATCTCAGTGGAGAGGAACCAAGGCACTGATTAATCTCAGTGGGAGGAACCAAGGCACTGATTAATCTCAGTGGAGAGGAACCAAGGTACTGATTAATCTCAGTGGAGAGGAACCAAGGCACTGATTAATCTCAGTGGAGAGGAACCAAGGCACTGATTAATCTCAGTGGAGAGGAACCAAGGCACTGATTAATCTCAGTGGAGAGGAACCAAGGCACTGATTAATCTCAGTGGAGTGGAACCAAGGCACTGATTAATCTCAGTGGGGTGGAACCAAGGCACTGATTAATCTCAGGGGTGGAACCAAGGCACTGATTAATCTCAGTGGGGTGGAACCAAGGCACTGATTAATCTCAGTGGAGATGAACCAAGGCACTGATTAATCTCAGTGGGGTGGAACCAAGGCACTGATTAATCTCAGTGGGGTGGAACCAAGGCACTGATTAATCTCAGTGGGGTGGAACCAAGGCACTGGTTAATCTCAGTGGAGAGGAACCAAGGCACTGATTAATCTCAGTGGAGAGGGAACCAAGGTACTGGTTAATCTCAGTGGAGAGGGACCAAGGCACTGATTAATCTCAGTGGAGAGGGAACCAAGGCACTGGTTAATCTCAGTGGAGAGGGACCAAGGCACTGATTAATCTCAGTGGGGTGGAACCAAGGCACTGATTAATCTCAGTGGAGAGGGACCAAGGCACTGATTAATCTCAGTGGGGTGGAACCAAGGCACTGATTAATCTCAGTGGAGAGGGACCAAGGCACTGATTAATCTCAGTGGGGTGGAACCAAGGCACTGATTAATCTCAGTGGAGAGACTGATTAATCTCAGTGGAACCAAACTGTAATCTCAGTGGGTGGAACCAAGGCACTGATTAATCTCAGTGGGGTGGAACCAAGACACTGATTAATCTCAGTGGGGTGGAACCAAGGCACTGGTTAATCTCAGTGGAGAGGAACCAAGGTACTGATTAATCTCAGTGGAGAGGGACCAAGGCACTGATTAATCTCAGTGGAGAGGGACCAAGGTACTGATTAATCTCAGTGGAGAGGAACCAAGGCACTGATTAATCTCAGTGGAGAGGAACCAAGGCACTGAATAATCTCAGTGGAGAGGAACCAAGGTACTGAATAATCTCAGTGGAGAGGAACCAAGGCACTGATTAATCTCAGTGGAGAGGGACCAAGGTACTGATTAATCTCAGTGGAGAGGAACCAAGGTACTGATTAATCTCAGTGGAGAGGAACCAAGGTACTGATTAATCTCAGTGAGGTGGAACCAAGGTACTGATTAATCTCAGTGGAGAGGAACCAAGGTACTGGTTAATCTCAGTGGGGTGGAACCAAGGCACTGATTAATCTCAGTGGGGTGGAACCAAGGCACTGGTTAATCTCAGTGGAGAGGAACCAAGGCACTGATTAATCTCAGTGGGAGGGAACCAAGGTACTGATTAATCTCAGTGGAGAGGGACCAAGGCACTGATTAATCTCAGTGGAGAGGGAACCAAGGCACTGATTAATCTCAGTGGAGAGGGACCAAGGCACTGATTAATCTCAGTGGAGAGGGAACCAAGGTACTGATTAATCTCAGTGGAGAGGGACCAAGGCACTGATTAATCTCAGTGGGGTGGAACCAAGGCACTGATTAATCTCAGTGGAGAGGAACCAAGGCACTGATTAATCTCAGTGGGGTGGAACCAAGGCACTGATTAATCTCAGTGGGGTGGAACCAAGGCACTGATTAATCTCAGTGGGGTGGAACCAAGGCACTGATTAATCTCAGTGGGGTGGAACCAAGGCACTGGTTAATCTCAGTGGAGAGGAACCAAGGCACTGATTAATCTCAGTGGAGAGGGAACCAAGGTACTGGTTAATCTCAGTGGAGAGGGACCAAGGCACTGATTAATCTCAGTGGAGAGGGAACCAAGGCACTGATTAATCTCAGTGGAGAGGGACCAAGGCACTGATTAATCTCAGTGGGGAGGAACCAAGGCACTGATTAATCTCAGTGGAGAGGGACCAAGGCACTGATTAATCTCAGTGGAGAGGAACCAAGGCACTGATTAATCTCAGTGGAGAGGAACCAAGGCACTGATTAATCTCAGTGGAGAGGAACCAAGGCACTGATTAATCTCAGTGGAGAGGAACCAAGGTACTGATTAATCTCAGTGGAGAGGAACCAAGGCACTGATTAATCTCAGTGAGGGAACCAAGGTACTGATTAATCTCAGTGGAGAGGAACCAAGGACTGATTAATCTCAGTGGGAGGAACCAAGGCACTGATTAATCTCAGTGGAGAGGAACCAAGGCACTGATTAATCTCAGTGGAGAGGAACCAAGGTACTGATTAATCTCAGTGGAGAGGAACCAAGGCACTGATTAATCTCAGTGGAGAGGGACCAAGGCACTGATTAATCTCAGTGGAGAGGGACCAAGGCACTGATTAATCTCAGTGGAGAGGAACCAAGGCACTGATTAATCTCAGTGGAGAGGACCAAGGCACTGATTAATCTCAGTGGAGGGACCAAGGCACTGATTAATCTCAGTGGGGTGGAACCAAGGTACTGATTAATCTCAGTGGAGAGGAACCAAGGCACTGATTAATCTCAGTGGAGAGGAACCAAGGCACTGATTAATCTCAGTGGGGTGGAACCAAGGTACTGATTAATCTCAGTGGAGAGGAACCAAGGTACTGATTAATCTCAGTGGAGAGGGACCAAGGTACTGATTAATCTCAGTGGAGAGGGAACCAAGGTACTGATTAATCTCAGTGGAGAGGAACCAAGGCACTGATTAATCTCAGTGGGGTGGAACCAAGGTACTGATTAATCTCAGTGGAGAGGAACCAAGGTACTGATTAATCTCAGTGGAGAGGGACCAAGGCACTGATTAATCTCAGTGGAGAGGAACCAAGGTACTGGTTAATCTCAGTTGAGAGGAACCAAGGCACTGATTAATCTCAGTGGAGAGGGACCAAGGTACTGATTAATCAAAGTTGAGAGGGACCAAGGCACTGATTAATCTCAGTTGAGAGGAACCAAGGCACTGATTAATCTCAGTGGAGAGGGACCAAGGTACTGATTAATCTCAGTGGAGAGGAACCAAGGCACTGATTAATCTCAGTGGAGAGGAACCAAGGCACTGATTAATCTCAGTGGAGAGGAACCAAGGCACTGATTAATCTCAGTGGAAAGGAACCAAGGCACTGATTAATCTCAGTTGAGAGGAACCAAGGCACTGATTAATCTCAGTGGAGAGGGATCAAGGTACTGATTAATCTCAGTGGAGAGGAACCAAGGCACTGATTAATCTCAGTGGAGAGGAACCAAGGCACTGATTAATCTCAGTGGAGAGGAACCAAGGCACTGATTAATCTCAGTGGAGAGGAACCAAGGCACTGATTAATCTCAGTGGAGAGGGACCAAGGTACTGATTAATCTCAGTGGAGAGGAACCAAGGCACTGATTAATCTCAGTGGAGAGGAACCAAGGCACTGATTAATCTCAGTGGAGAGGAACCAAGGCACTGATTAATCTCAGTGGAGAGGAACCAAGGCACTGATTAATCTCAGTGGAGAGGAACCAAGGCACTGATTAATCTCAGTGGAGAGGAACCAAGGCACTGATTAATCTCAGTGGAGAGGAACCAAGGCACTGATTAATCTCAGTGGAGAGGAACCAAGGCACTGATTAATCTCAGTGGAGAGGAACCAAGGCACTGATTAATCTCAGTGGAGAGGGAACCAAGGCACTGATTAATCTCAGTGGAGAGGGAACCAAGGCACTGATTAATCTCAGTGGAGAGGGAACCAAGGCACTGATTAATCTCAGTGGAGAGGGAACCAAGGCACTGATTAATCTCAGTGGAGAGGAACCAAGGCACTGATTAATCTCAGTGGAGAGGAACCAAGGCACTGATTAATCTCAGTGGGGTGGAACCAAGGTACTGATTAATCTCAGTGGGGTGGAACCAAGGCACTGATTAATCTTGCACATACCATGACAAACAGCTTGGTGACCTTGAACAGCCTTGTAGAGCAGGACTTGTAGATGGGATCTGAACTTGTCACACCCTTGTCAGCAAGCACTCCATCCACTATATCCTGCAGTCTCTGAAACACAATCAGAGCAGTGCACATACCCTTTGTTTTGTATCATGTAAGATTATAATGCAATACAAGATACATGTAGTAAATCATATTCTAACACGACCCAGCTAATAACATACATACTTGTAGAGTAAAATCTACCTCGGGTTATTCTGCGATATACCTACCTTGAACTATGCTGCGCGCGAACCGTGTTTTGGCTATTCCATGTATACAATGCGTGTAAAGTTTTATGAATGAAAATCACATGATGTTTGTAAATACTATCGTGTGAATTCGCAGATGTGAGCTATTTTTAGAATCAGATAATCTCTTGTCCGTCTTGTTTTTCTGTTAAGTAACGTTTCAGTTACTATTCTGTACAGTTTTATTTGACAAAATAAATAAAATTATTGATCAGTTACAAATGTTGTTCATTTATGCACTAGATTGATATTTTCCATAAAAAATCAAACTTTTGTATCATACCATTGTGTACAATTGTTGTTTGTGTATATAACTATGTAATATGTACAATTGTTTGAATAAAAAACATTGAAATTCCAAAAAATAATGTCATCACCCCTTACGCGGGAGGAAATTTGCAGCGGAGTAGCACATTTGAAGAAAATACTCCTTTGATTCTCGTCTAAAATTATTAGAAATAAGTCGTGTTAGAATCGAAATAATAAGTATCAACCATGGTATATCGCAGAATAACCCTCGTTTGTCGTTCTTATGCGTAGAAATATATCACTCAGGCCGAAATAATACATTAACAAACATGTCATCGAAATGTTAATACCCGACTACATTGTATTATGGTGTATTGTGAAAAATATCATAAAATAAAGTGTTCTGTGAAGTGTGAATTAATTATTAACAGTCTTTCAGATAGGACTTTAGACATGAGATCCAGAGGAGACTCTGGAATGGGTCTCTGTCTGTATCATTGCACTATCCTCCAAAGATCTAAAATGACTAATCTCTTCAGGAGGCGTTGTTCATATGGGCAACCGGTAGCGACGATAAATAAACGTAAAACACACACACAAAACCAAGGTGCTCTCTGGACGACATTATAAACTATGCTGTTATGTGAATGACTTCATATTATACCATTCTGTGAGATAGTGTCACTAATTAAGGGCAATAACTCAGGTGTTACTGTTGCAATCTGGTTGATTATAGTATATCTGCGTAATCCTTTGGTTTAAACAGTATTTAGATAAAAATCACATATAACATACAACGACATTCATAATACAAGGATCAAGTAGGAAGCTAAAACTAGCTTTTATAAAAAACTTTCTCTAGGCTGTCTGATTAGCGCAGTGGTTAGCGCGCTCGCTTCTCACCAATGCGACCCGGGTTCGATCCTCGGACCAGGAAGTATGTGAGATGGTACGATGGTCGCCAGATTGGACAGGTGGGTTTTCTCCGGGTACTCTGGTTTCCTCCCACACGAATCACTACATTTACGCTTTCATCTGAGCCAACGAGAGTGATTAATATAAGTTGTTAAAGCTTGTTTCGCAATCGTTGTAAAATAAATAAAGTTTAAACTTTAAAGATGCGTAATCCTTTAAAAGATCTGAACAACTTAAGATTTAAACTAGATCATGTAAATCAACATTCTCTATTACCGTAATGTTTACCGTTACTGTTATCATTAAAGTGTGTGCGTTTATTTATCATTGTGACCAGGGTCAGAGGTTATAAAACTGTTCTCAAATCTCAAACTCAAGTGATATGATTGGTCGAGTCTGATATTTACACATAGCTGAACCAATCAGAAACTTGAGACTGAGTCCGAGATTGGAGAATAGTTTTATAACCCCCAGGCCAGTTGCCCATATGAGCGCTGCCTCCTGAAGATATTAGTCATTGTGAGTCTAATGCAATAAAAATGTTTAATACTTTACCCTTTTATGCCTCTCAGACCGTGACTCTTTCTGTCCACTCTGTGACTGAGGTGCAGCAAATGATGAGTCACCATCTGTCTCTCGGCGTAACACATCCACCTGTCTCGCCACTGGTGCCCGGCTCGTACCAGCATCTGAACTCCTACGCTGTGTATCAAATTCCTGTACACGGTAAATGAAATTGCTAAATAAATCGGGTGAAACTTGATGCTAAATAGACCGAGAATTTCTACTTCCGGCTTGCGATGGTGTGAGCTGGGAAAAGTTATTTATATTGGTATTTTCCTGTGTGTGAGTGTGCATGCGAGCGTTGAGTACATGTGTTTGTTCTATGAACATTCGTACGTCGTTCTTTACTTAACCCATTCAACCCCAAATAACTGACATGGACTGGTGCATGATATTTAACCCATTCAACCCCAAATAACTGACATGGACTGGTGCATGATATTTAACCCATTCAACCCCCAGTAACTGACATGGACTGGTGCATGCTATTTAACCCATTCAACCCCCAGTAACTGACATGGACTGGTGCATGATATTTAACCCATTCAACCCCCAGTAACTGACATGGACTGGTGCATGATATTTAACCCATTCAACCCCAAGTAACTGACATGGACTGGTGCATGATATTTAACCCATTCAACCCCAAGTAACTGACATGGACTGGTGCATGATATTTTTAGACCAATAAATTATTAAGAAAATTACTTTTGGACCAGTTCATTTATCAAAATGGGTAATTTTGTCTAAAAATAGTAATAATTATTACTGGCAAAAAGTGCAGATCCTGATGAGACGGCTCGTCACGAGCCGACTCATCTGGATCTACACTTTTTGTAAGTCTATTTAGAGGCCTGTAGTGTTAAACTTGTTTATACACTGTTAGTTTGTGTTCCAGCCTGTATTTATCTACACTATATATCTAGGTTACATTTCCCTACTACGTAATTAACCTCCTTGCGTTAGAACCACCATCTCCAGGAGGTCCACAATGTCCACTAGAGCCACCAGTCTCCGAGGACCACATCTTGTAATGTCAAACTGGACTCCCTGAGACGTGCAAAAAAGTCATCTCTAACCACGATTGCCCTCCTAATTTACGTTCCTTAACCCTTTCCTTCATAGAGATTTAGGTTAATATACTCTTATATCTCCAAACAAACGACAGCCATTTAGCTATAATGCAGTGGATAAGTAGTCGCCATATCTATCCCAACTCCATAGATATTACTGGGACTACATGCGATTTAGGTTAATATACTATTATATCTCCATACAAGCAACAGCCATTTAGCTATCATGCAATGGATAAGTAGTGGCCATATCTATCTCACCTCCATAGATATTACTGGGACTACATAGAGATTTAGGTGAATATACTATTATATCTCCATACAAACGACAGCCATTTAGTTATCATGCAATGGATAAGTAGTGGCCATATCTATCCCACCTCCATGATATTACTGGGACTACATGAGATTCTGAAATTTATTATGAACATTGGTTTGGCTACTACATTGTCAATGTATGTGGTATTGGTAATGGCGTCAAGAGGTGCTTCTATGAGGGAAAGGGTTATGAACATTGGTTTGGCTACTACATTGTCAATGTATGTGGTATTGGTAATGGCGTCAAGAGGTGCTTCTATGAGGGAAAGGGTTTATGAACATTGGTTTGACTACTACATTGTCAATGTATGTGGTATTGGTAATGGTGTCAAGAGGTGCTTCTATGAGGGAAAGGGTTATGAACATTGGTTTGGCTACTACATTGTCAATGTATGTGATATTGGTAATGGCATCAATAGGTGCTTCTATGAGGGAAAGGGTTATGAACATTGGTTTGACTACTACATTGTCAATGTATGTGGTATTGGTAATGGTGTCAAGAGGTGCTTCTATGAGGGAAAGGGTTATGAACATTGGTTTGGCTACTACATTGTCAATGTATGTGGTATTGGTAATGGTGTCAAGAGGTTCTTCTATGAGGGAAAGGGTTATGAACATTGGTTTGGCTACTACATTGTCAATGATGTCGTATTGGTAATGGTGTCAATAGGTGCATCTATGAGGGAAAGGGTTAACTACACACTCTAGAAATGAAATTACGGTCTCTTAAAAGACAAGGACTCTGGAGCAAGATTGAATGGATATGGTAATACTAGTGTCACCTGTGTGGAGGACCTGCCGGCTGGGTGAGGAGGAAGCATTTGTGGTGTGGAGAATCTACGACGAGAATCCTTCTCAGCAATTGTAGCCAATGGTGTTTGCGAATCAGAAAACCGTCCACGACTGCTGCAGTAGAGAAAAATAGTTATACATGCATCTGTGTCGAGAGCACAGTATTAGGCAGAGAGCCTAATAAGACGGTCAATTATATTGGCGACGGTTACCGACGGTCAGTTAAAAAAATGGCTGATAAGTTGTTTTTTTTTCTTTCTCCGAGACCTCACTAGGTTTGTTAACATATATATGCAGCTGTAAAACAATGACAAGAACTGGACCCTATAATAGGCTAATATTGTTCGCAATTCCTTTTTGGAGTGGCTTTCCCACCCGGGCTTTCCCAGTTTCTGCCGCATTTCGATCACGTCAGTTCGCCGTTCTCACATCGAGTCCGTGCGGCAATTTCCGTCATCATTCGGGTCCCGCTCTGGGGCTGGACTTATTTTTTTAGACTCCCATTTTGATATTTCTGCCTAATACTATGGTCGAGAGTGGCAAGTTGTTAAACTTATGTATCCCACTCTGAGTAGCTGACAACTATTATATATGTTATATTTCGGGTTTTACGCCTGCATCAGCACTATTTCGGGCTATATCGCCAGCGGGCAGTTTACTTAACAACATCTTTCCTGGGCAGGCTCCAGCGGTTAACCAGTACTTGGGTGCACCAACCTCCATAAGAAACTGCCAACTTTTTCATATAAATGAGACACGGCCTGAGCGGGGCTCGAACCCGTGACCATCAGTGATGATAGATTACAGTGGTATACAAGTCAGCAACCTTAACCACTACAACTATTATATTGTAAGCCAACATTCCAGTGATTTATCACTCATGAAAAACTGCTTCCTGACTTCATGTCTGTCGACACTGATGCTTCTGTAGTTACAATGGTTTGTAATTTTTCTCTCGTTAAATAAAGTCTTTATTATTATAGTTTGTAATGTCACTTTACCTACAAGATGTGGCTGACTAAAGATGCAAAGCTTTCTGAGCAGTGAGTCAAGCACAACGATACAGTCATTCTTATGGTTTCTGCAAGCGCTGCTCAACCGTAATCGTATAGTAAACGTTCCAAGTCCAATTTTATAACACAAGTATTTATTTTACATTAAATTGTTACTATATGCATAAGCACAATACGGCGCTTTCAAAATCCCAGTTCGTCTCCCTCTAATCTAAATTTATCTCATCTTTTATAAGAGAAGCAAGCTTGGACATGTATTCCATAAAATGGAAACTACAGATGTTCCAGTAAACATGGTTGGTATAACTGTCATGCAATATATCAATTCTAATATATTGTTGTGGTGCAAACACCTGCTTGTACGGACCATAACACGTTCAGGCCCGTCGCTGGGCATACGCAAGTACGCACGTGCGTATCATTGGTCTCAGAAAATGAAATCTCCAAAAATGCAATAAAACCCATCTCGAAATTTAGTTTGTGCTATTTTACGTGGTAATTGATAAGGGCGATAGATCATGTATATTATACAGCTAGCCTTAATTTATACCTTGATACGGCTTGTCGTAAGAACTTTAGTCCTGAAATTGTATGTTACAAAATGCATTGAAATGCAGGAAATTGCTTCCTCATTTCAAAAAATCTCCCCCTAGCGTACTCGCTCGTTAGGCTCACTCGACAAACAAGCATGTACAAACAAACAATAGCCGTGTGTATCATCAAAATAGCTCCAGCGACGGCCCTGACGTTAACATTTTAGAATTGTACTGTTTAAACTTGAACATTAGAGTACATTTCTGATGTAATAGAGCACATGTGTGGGAAAACCTTTAATATGCTGATCAGGCATACATGTAAGGGACGTCCACGCCAAGTATACTTGTTTCTCTGCCAAATGTACTTGCTTCTCTGCCAACATAAACAGTTAGTACAGTTCCATGTATAATTGCCTTGTATAACGATCGTATACAGCATTATTAGAAATTGACCAATACTCATGAACACGTATCAATAATATACTATACAACTAATTATGGAGGTAATTAATTAACATAATCAACATATAACCCCATTATGTTAGACAGCATATGGTGCTTAAACTTTGTGGATGACCGTGAATAAGGGAAGATGGAGACACCATGAACAATACACCCTATACAGTGCCATATATGTACGCTGCATTATCAACTATATGCCTTACCTTTTGGTTTTCAATCGTGTAATTGGTTTTTTCTCATCAAACATTGATCTTGGATTCTTTTTCCTTGGAGATCTTCGCAGCTCAACGTCGTCACTGATTGGTCGTTTCTTTGTTGCCCTTGGAAACAGAACAACTTGAGAGAGACAGGAGCTATATGTCTCCTCCTTCACATATTTCTCCTGTATTTTGTTGAGATGTGCGTTCAACTTTTCTGTCCTGTTGTCAACGTTGTAACTACAAGTATCATCAGTATTGTAAATATTCCTACGTTCAGATTACTAAATGTATGTTCAATATTCCTACGTTCAGATTACTAAATGTATGTTCAATATTCCTACGTTCAGATTACTAACTGTACGTTCAATATTCTTACGTTCAGATTACTAACTGTACATTCAATATTCTTACGTTCAGATTACTAAATGTACGTTCAATATTCTTACGTTCAGATTACTAAATGTACGTTCAATTTTCTTACGTTCAGATTACTAACTGTACGTTCAATATTCTTACGTTCAGATTACTAAATGTATGTTCAATATTCTTATGTTCAGATTACTAAATGTACATTCAATATTCTTACATTCAGATTACTAACTGTACGTTCAATATTCCTACGTTCAGATTACTAAATGTACGTTCAATTCAATAAAGTGGATGCACATTCGCTTCAGGTGCGAAAATATTTGTTGATAGAATAAGTAAGGTCTTCCGGTCGAGACCACAAGGGCATATCAGTGATCTGGTCGTTTTTACCTAGTTTTTCTAGTCGATGTTTCTGCATGCATGTTTCATTTCCGTTGGTTGCCTTTAGTAAACATTACTTACTATATGACCATAGGGCAAAAAAACAATTTGTGTCTTGTGCCTGTGGACGGTACTAGACCTGTACACTTACTAGACATCATGGGCTGGTACATCCTTACTCTCTGGCCAGGAGGGCAGGTGTGTACTGGTGGTATCAGGTGTGCACATCCTACTCCTCGTTCTACCGGGATGCTGAAAGTCACAAATATTTATAACAAATTATGAAGTTGGACTAAAATGGAGGTGACGTAGAGATGTTGAAGAAATCAAATCAAACAGTTGTAACAAAGAACGGTGGTTCAACATCATAGTAATTCTATTGATAGCGACGGTATAAACAAGTCTCAGCGCATTAGCGCAGTGGTTAGCACGCTCGTTTCTCACCAATGCAACCCGGGTTCAATCCTCGGACCGGGAAGTATGTGAGATGGTATAGTGGTTGCCAGATCAGACAGGTGGGTTTTCTCCGGGTACTCCAGTTTCCTCCCACACGAATGACCACATATAAGCTTTAATCCGCACCAACGAGAGTGATTAATATAAGTTGTTAAAACTTGCTTCGCAATCGTTGTAAAAATAGATCTTTAGAGGATAGTGCAATGATGCAGACAGAGACCCATTCCAGAGTCTCCTCTGGTTCTTTTACGTGCACGGTGTAAAGCACCGACACGAGACCTCGGTATAAAGTCCCATCTGAATGACTGTTAATTTTTATTATGGTCAGACAGGGGATTGAACCTGCGATCCATGGATTACCGGTCCAACTGGACTACAGATTTGCCTGTAAAAACTCAAGTAGGCTAAATCGGGTGTAGTATATAAATGAAAACTATTAAAGATGTGATATACAAACTATAATACACCACATACCCTTCTACGAACTGGAGACAGGTTAGTAGCAGTTGCCGATATTAAAGATGTGATATACAAACTATAATACACCACGTACCCTTCTACGAACTGGAGACAGGTTAGTAGCAGTTGCCGAACCATCAGGTAGGAAGAACTTGAGGAAGCTGTCGATGTTAATGTTTGTACTCACTGAAAGCAGCATATATACTTATTATATTTATTGTGCAACCTTCCACTAACTCCATGAGGCAAAGGCGGTCATGTGGTTACCCTACATGGGACTGTGCAGGGTCAATAAATATCTCATGTTGGGTCAGTAGAAAAAATGGCTGCTTTCTAAATCAATTCAGAATTTTAAAAGTAATTTCAAAGTTGTAATAATTCCAGTATTTTGTTTATTAAATTTTAATGGTGATCGATGAAATCAATTTGTTATTGTGTTTGCTGCTGACCCTTCACGGAATTATGGGATGATATAAACATACCTTCACATGGCTGTACCGGGGATATAAACATACCTTCACACGGCTGTATTGGGGATATAAACATACCTTCACATGGCTGTATCAGGGATATAAACATACCTTCACACGGCTGTATTGGGGATATAAACATACCTTCACATGGCTGTATCGGGGATATAAACATACCTTCACATGGCTGTATCGGGGATATAAACATACCTTCACACGGCTGTATCGGGGATATAAACATACCTTCACATGGCTGTACCGGGGATATAAACATACCTTCACACGGCTGTATCGGGGATATAAACATACCTTCACATGGCTGTATCGGGGATATAAACATACCTTCACACGGCTGTATTGGGGATATAAACATACCTTCACACGGCTGTGTCGGGGATATAAACATACCTTAACACGGCTGTGTCAGGGATATAAACATACCTTCACATGGCTGTATCGGGGATATAAACATACCTTCACACGGCTGTATTGGGGATATAAACATACCTTCACACGGCTGTGTCGGGGATATAAACATACCTTAACACGGCTGTGTCAGGGATATAAACATACCGTCACACGGCTGTGTCAGGGATATAAACATACCTTCACACGGCTGTATCGGGGATATAAACATACCTTCACACGGCTGTATCAGGGATATAAACATACCTTCACACGGCTGTATCGGGGATATAAACATACCTTCACACGGCTGTATTGGGGATATAAACATACCTTCACACGGCTGTGTCAGGGATATAAACATACCTTCACACGGCTGTGTCAGGGATATAAACATACCTTCACACGGCTGTGTCAGGGATATAAACATACCTTCACACGGCTGTACCGGGGATATAAACATACCTTCACACGGCTGTACCGGGGATATAAACATACCTTCACACGGCTGTGTCAGGGATATAAACATACCTTCACACGGCTGTACCGGGGATATAAACATACCTTCACACGGCTGTACCGGGGATATAAACATACCTTCACACGGCTGTACCGGGGATATAAACATACCTTCACACGGCTGTACCGGGGATATAAACATACCTTCACACGGCTGTACCGGGGATATAAACATACCTTCACACGGCTGTGTCGGGGATATAAACATACCTTCACACGGCTGTATCGGGGATATAAACATACCTTCACACGGCTGTATCGGGGATATAAACATACCTTCACACGGCTGTATCAGGGATATAAACATACCTTCACACGGCTGTATCGGGGATATAAACATACCTTCACACGGCTGTGTCGGGGATATAAACATACCTTAACACGGCTGTGTCAGGGATATAAACATACCTTCACATGGCTGTATCGGGGATATAAACATACCTTCACACGGCTGTATTGGGGATATAAACATACCTTCACACGGCTGTGTCGGGGATATAAACATACCTTAACACGGCTGTGTCAGGGATATAAACATACCGTCACACGGCTGTGTCAGGGATATAAACATACCTTCACACGGCTGTATCGGGGATATAAACATACCTTCACACGGCTGTATCAGGGATATAAACATACCTTCACACGGCTGTATCGGGGATATAAACATACCTTCACACGGCTGTATTGGGGATATAAACATACCTTCACACGGCTGTGTCAGGGATATAAACATACCTTCACACGGCTGTGTCAGGGATATAAACATACCTTCACACGGCTGTGTCAGGGATATAAACATACCTTCACACGGCTGTACCGGGGATATAAACATACCTTCACACGGCTGTACCGGGGATATAAACATACCTTCACACGGCTGTGTCAGGGATATAAACATACCTTCACACGGCTGTACCGGGGATATAAACATACCTTCACACGGCTGTACCGGGGATATAAACATACCTTCACACGGCTGTACCGGGGATATAAACATACCTTCACACGGCTGTACCGGGGATATAAACATACCTTCACACGGCTGTACCGGGGATATAAACATACCTTCACACGGCTGTGTCGGGGATATAAACATACCTTCACACGGCTGTATCGGGGATATAAACATACCTTCACACGGCTGTATCGGGGATATAAACATACCTTCACACGGCTGTATCAGGGATATAAACATACCTTCACACGGCTGTATCGGGGATATAACATACCTTCACACGGCTGTATCGGGGATATAAACATACCTTCACACAGCTGTGTCAGGGATATAAACATACCTTCACACGGCTGTATCGGAGATATAAACATACCTTCACACGGCTGTGTCAGGGATATAAACATACCTTCACACGGCTGTGTCAGGGATATAAACATACCTTCACACGGCTGTACCGGGGATATAAACATACCTTCACACGGCTGTATCGGGGATATAAACATACCTTCACACGGCTGTGTCAGGGATATAAACATACCTTCACACGGCTGTATCGGGGATGAGATAGACATACTTTCGGTAGACTGTATACGGGACAGAGATCGTTTCTGCGACTCCATATACTGTTGCACAAGTCGCTCCGGCCATTCATATGAATTCTCCATTGCCTCTAAAATAATATAGATCGTGGATTTGTTTTAGCATACAAACATACACAAGTCCTGAGCATAGGACATCACCCCCGGACCTAATCTCCTACATGTTTTCCGACATAGGACATCACCCCCGGACCTAATCTGCTACATGTTTTCCGACATAGGACATCACCCCCGGACCTAATCTGCTACATGTTTTCCGACATAGGACATCACCCCTGGACCTAATCTGCTACATGTTTTCCGACATAGGTGAACATCCCCCCATATAAAAACCCCAGGTATGACATAATCACCCATTCAGGTAGGACCCAAACCCTTAGTTACCCTGGATGGTGAGATTTTGTTTCCTCCTGTGCTACAAACATGGGGGGGGGGTGATGTCCGTATCCTACCAGTCCTGTCATCCACAATGTTTGCCTGCTTCATGTCGCTACAACTATACACCGTCATTGAAAGACTGTAAAACACTTATCATTTTACTTTACGTAAAACTTTATTTCGCGATTTTCACGATTTTGAAAATTTTCAATTAATTTGGAGCGTTTTGAATTCGTGCATCCGTGGTGTATCATGAAATATAAAATCCAGAAGCAGATTTGCTTTAAAGCGACATTATATCACAAAAAGCAAATCAAGTGCATTTTTTCACATATAAATGCATTGCTACTACACATTTTTCTGAATACATTCGAACACTAACATTGAATCAATAAACAGTGTTTTTGTGGTATACAAACTTTCAAAAGTGAAAGTAGGATTTCATAACGGTCATCCACGCTCCTGAATTGTCGTTTGTTGTCATTGAAGTCAATACTAAAGATGAGATCATTTAACTAATGGCGTCAATTGCGACAAAAAACAAATACTGGCGCTAAATTTTGAGAATTGGCGAAAATATTTGGAGCACCTTTTTTTAGTCAAAGTAAATGTTTCAAATATTTATCTGTGAACTATAGTTGACTCCAAGTTTTTCAAATTGCTCCAGTTTTTTTCAATTGGCAACAGAAGTGGCATAGGCAGACACATATACAGACAGAGGGAACCCTGCCTAATCTTACTGCAACAGTACAAGTCTATGCTGCAGATTTTAACTCTATATCAGGGATCATTCTAGAGGGCGATGTGGGGCCCCACTTCTCCCTAAAAAAAAAAATAAAATTGTCTAGTAAGATACACTGGCCCATTATAAAGCACTCCTTCTATTCAAATGTTGTATTTAATGGTTGTACTGTGCATTTTAACCCTATTTTACAGAAGTATATTAAAGAACACCATTTAAGGAAGCGATCACGCGCTTTCTCACTTCTCCCAAAATTCTGACCTAGAATGAACCCTGCTATATAGCTTACCATACACTATCTTCTTCAGACGTAACTTCAAGTCAGGCTGCGTTGTCTTGCAGGCGTGTAGCTTGTCTTTCAGCATGGCTACATACTTTAGCGTAACCTCGGACAGGTACAACACAAGTTCTTGTCTCTCAAATTCTGTAGATTCATGTCTAGCTCGTTTTTTATCTGTTATAAATAGAATTTTATATCTCCATTGGAAATTATGGAAAATCGTGTAGCGAAAGATGTAATAGCGCAGTGGTAGAGAGAGAGAGAGCGCGAGAGAGAGAGCGCGAGAGAGAGCGAGAGAGAGAGAGAGAGCGCGAGAGAGAGAAAAGAGAGAGAGAGAGAGGAGGCAACATGGAATTTAAATGCCTTGCCTAAGGGCAAAATCGTAACGGCTCCAGTGGGGCTCGATCTCCGGGCCTTTCCCACACAATACCACTGCGCTATAACGACAATAAGTAATTTAAAGGTGTTCTTTTAAATTAACCTAGTGACCTAAATTTTCACAACAATATCAGCATTTCTACAAATATTGTAGAGATTGGTGAAAGGATACGATACATCAAATATGGTGAACCCTGTTCTTCAACTCGTTGAACCAATTAGTAGAGGGATCGAACCTGCGATCCCGGATTACCAATCCAGCATGTTACCACTGGACTATAGATCCGTCTGTTGAATCAGTATGATATAAAGAAGCAGATGTATAACGCATGCTCTGATCGCAGGTTCGAACCCACCGTCTGACAATAATAAAATTAACAGTCTTTCAGATGGGATGTTAAACCGAGGTCTTGTGTCGGTGCTTTACACCGTGCACGTAAAAGACGAGAGGAGACTCTGGAATGGGTCTCTGTCTGTATCATTGCACTATCCTCCAAAATCTAAAATGACTAATCTCTTCAGGAGGCGTCGCCCATATGGGCAACCGGTAGCGACGATAAATAAACGTTAAACACACGCATGCTCTGATGCGCTTTTGGAGAAACAATACTTACCTATCAATCTTTGAATCATTGTCCTCTGTAGTAAGACAATATCCTGCTCAACATTTCTAATTGTATCCCAGCTTAGGCAGGGGAGACTACTCAGATCAACTTCTGAATCATTACCTCCCTTGACAGGGCACATGGCCTGGTGATACATGCTGGTTACCATGGCACCATTCAGGTGGTAGGGATGCTGCAGAAGATGAGCTTGAGCTACAAAGTTCTCCGGCGTCCTGTGTTTATCAAGGAAGGTAATTATGAAGTATAAGAACTCAAAGTTGTCATGTAGATCCTCCTCTGGTTCTGTGAACAAAAGAAAATAGATCCAAAAACCTGAAATTTCACCCTATCTTAAGCAGCCAGCCAGGGAAATAGCACAAGTGGCTGCTTAACCCATTCAACACCAAGTAACTGACATGGACTGGTCAATGATATTTTTAGACCAATAAATTAATAAGATAATTACATTTGGACCAGTTCATTTATTAAAATGAGTAATTTTGTCTAAAAATAGTAATACTGGCAAAATCTACACTGTTAATAAATTGTAGGCCTATTTAGCGGTCTGTGGTGTTGAAAGGGTTAATAGAGGTCAAATGTATAATAAAACAACATATTGGGAATCTGGAAACTGGCTGCTTAATACAGGTTGGCTGCTCAATTGAGGCAACCACTAACACAGGTTTGACTATATATCTCATATTTCACTACTCGAAAAAATTGTCTTAAAATCCACTGGTTGAAGACTCCGAACAAGTATGACTTTAGGGAACAGTGTCAGGCATGACAGGTTAATGTACATTCTCGACTAGTCTTCGTAAGGTGGTCCGATTTCTGGATAATGTCCTTGCTTTTATCAGGCACGACAGGTTTATGTGTGTTCTCGTCTCGTCCGTGTAAGGTGGTCCGATTTCGGGACCATTGTCCTTGCTTTTATCAGACATGACAGGGTGGCTTCAGAAATGGCTATTATACTAATGCTCTCTGTCATTCTGAGAGCTCAACAATTTCTCAATCACTTCAAAAATTCTCTTTCTCAATAAGTAGTATGTTGGATATACTTCTACATTTCCATATTGGCTTTAAGTGCCTTTCACTGGATAAACCCTTTAAAAACATGAACAAAGGTGAGGTTCCTGTGTCCATCAACACAAATCATAAGGATAAACCAATCCACATACCTTGTACATATTGTATATCCATCCATATACCTTGTACATATTGTATATCCATCCACATACCTTGTACATATTGTATATCCATCCACATACCTTGTACATATTGTATATCTGTCCACATACCTTGTACATATTGTACATCCATCCACATACCTTGTACATATTGTATATCCATCCACATACCTTGTACATATTGTATATCCATCCACATACCTTGTACATATTGTATATCCATCCATATACCTTGTACATATTGTATATCCATCCACTTACCTTGTACATATTGTATATCCATCCACTTACCTTGTACATATTGTATATCCACCCACATACCTTGTACATATTGTATATCCGTCCACATACCTTGTACATATTGTATATCCATCCATATACCTTGTACATATTGTATATCCATCCACATACCTTGTACATATTGTATATCCGTCCACATACCTTGTACATATTGTATATCCGTCCACATACCTTGTACATATTGTATATCCGTCCACATACCTTGTACATATTGTATATCCGTCCACATACCTTGTACATATTGTATATCCGTCCACATACCTTGTACATATTGTATATCCGTCCACATACCTTGTACATATTGTACATCCATCCACATACCTTGTACATATTGTATATCCATCCACATACCTTGTACATCCATCCACATACCTTGTACATATTGTACATCCATCCACATACCTTGTACATATTGTATATCCATCCACATACCTTGTACATATTGTACATCCATCCACATACCTTGTACATATTGTATATCCATCCACATACCGTGTACATATTGTACATCCATCCACATACCTTGTACATATTGTATATCCATCCACTTACCTTGTACATATTGTACATCCATCCACATACCTTGTACATATTGTACATCCATCCACATACCTTGTACATATTGTATATCCGTCCACATACCTTGTACATCCGTCCACATACCTTGTACATATTGTATATCCGTCCACATACCTTGTACATATTGTATATCCATCCACATACCTTGTACATATTGTATATCCATCCACATACCTTGTATATCCATCCACTTACCTTGTACATATTGTATATCCATCCACATACCTTGTACATATTGTATATCCATCCACATACCTTGTACATATTGTATATCCATCCACTTACCTTGTACATATTGTATATCCATCCATATACCTTGTACATATATCCATATACCTTGTACATATGTATATCCATCCACATACCTTGTACATATTGTATATCCATCCACATACCTTGTACATATTGTATATCCATCCACATACCTTGTACATATTGTATATCCATCCACATACCTTGTACATATTGTATATCCATCCACATACCTTGTACATATTGTATATCCATCCACATACCTTGTACATATTGTATATCCATCCACATACCTTGTACATATTGTATATCCATCCACATACCTTGTACATATTGTATATCCATCCACATACCTTGTACATATTGTATATCCATCCACATACCTTGTACATATTGTATATCCATCCACATACCTTGTACATCCATCCACATACCTTGTACATATTGTATATCCATCCACATACCTTGTACATCCATCCACATACCTTGTACATCCATCCACATACCTTGTACATATTGTATATCCATCCACTTACCTTGTACATATTGTATATCCATCCACATACCTTGTACATATTGTATATCCGTCCACATACCTTGTACATCCATCCATAAACCTTGTACATATTGTATATCCATCCACATACCGTGTACATATTGTATATCCGTCCACATACCTTGTACATATTGTATATCCGTCCACTTACCTTGTACATATTGTATATCCATTCACATACCCTGTACATATTGTATATCCATCCACATACCCTGTACATATTGTATATCCGTCCACTTACCTTGTACATATTGTATATCCGCTATTATATTCTCCTTCCAAGCCTCTGTTGATAAACCAATCTCTCCACAAGATGGTGGAGTCTTGTCACTAGGATAAACAGGTAACCGTGCCAACATGCCTGTCTGTAACATGTCACAACATTGAAGTTTATATCATGTCTGTGTTTTTGTGTCATGCTGCCTTCATATTTCTATTCCTTATGTTTGTTTTTATTTAATTAACAATAGGTGCAGGGATCATTCTAGGTCAGAATTTTTTGGAGAAGTGAGAAAGCGCGTGATCGCTTCCTTAAATGGTGTTCTTTAATATACTTCTGCAAAATAGGGTTGAAATGCACAGTACAACCATTAAATACAACATTTGAATAGGAGTGCTTTATAATGGGCCAGTGTATCTTACTAGACAAAATTTTGTTTGAAAATCGTAAAAACCCAAAAATATTTTTTTTTTAGGGAGAAGTGGGGCCCCCAGAGGGCGAAGTCAGGGTCCCTAGGGCGACAATTTCGCCCACATCGCCCTCTAGAATGATCCCTGAGGTGTACCCGATATACATCTTAAAGCGACACTACATCAATAAAAATGCAAATTTCTACAGAATGTATTTTCCTATTATATGGTATAATTTATTTCCAAATATTTGCCTCAAAAACTGAGTATTTCAACTAATAAATAAACGTCGTATACATCTGGTTTGTTTACATAACAAAATAATGTAAATAGGGTCGACATGCATGCGTAATGCAATGCGTGTATCCTGAATAACAATGCACATTAGTTGTGAAATCCCTATATTGCCAACAGAGTTACAGCCCGGACAGGAAATGTTATACATATATTTCCAATGTAACCTGATAGTGTGACCTTGAAGCTACGGATGTAGGTCTTGTGTACAATACATCACCTATTTTGAAATCCCTCTATAGCCAATAGAGTTACAGCCCGACAGGAAATGTTGACTCGGAACGGATGCACACACGCACGGACAGTGCGAAAACTATTTGCCCCCTCGAAGAAGAAATTCTTCAGGGGCAGAACTATGAAGGTGATGAATACCCATAGATGGAGCTTTGATACAGGATGCCAGTATGAGCAATGCGTGATGCTGCGTGCTGATAAGGATCTATGTTGTTTGCTACATAGCCAAGTGTCTTAGCAAGATCATCTGAATAACAAACAGCATAGAGCCTGATCAGACGGTACCTTCCGTGGCGGCTGATCTGGCTCAATGTTCTTTGCAAATACTGTTTGAACGGTATCCAGAATCAAATGGGTTCATAAATGGAACATTGGATTTTGAAACTGGCAGTGGTTTTAGCAATTTAACATGAAAATGAAAATCCATGTACAATTACTAAGATCACACATTTGAAATTGTTGTGTTTTTACGTTAATTTATCGTCGCTACTGGTTGCCCATATGAGCGACGCCTCCTGAAGAGATTAGTCATTTTAGATTTTTGGAGGATAGTGCAATGATACAGACAGAGACCCATTCCAGAGCCTCCTCTGGTTCTTTTATGTACACGGCGTACAGCGCCGACACGAGACCTCGGTTTAAAGTCCCATCTGAAAGACTGTTAATTTTATTAGGGTCAGACGGGGGATCGAACCTGTGATCCCTGGATTACCAGTCCAGCTACTATCTTAGGGTATAATAAAACACACAAGTCTATAATACTGAACAAGAGCACAGTGGGAGAGACAGCGATATCCCAGAAACTGAAAAAGAGCACAGTGGGAGAGACAGCGATATCCCAGAAACTGAACAAGAGCACAGTGGGAGAGACAGCGATATCCCAGAAACTGAACAAGAGCACAGTGGGAGAGACAGCGATATCCCAGAAACTGAACAAGAGCACAGTGGGAGAGACAGCGATATCCCAGAAACTGAACAAGAGCACAGTGGGAGAGACAGCGATATCCCAGAAACTGAACAAGAGTACAGTGGGAGAGACAGCGATATCCCAAAAACATGCCTGAAAGACACCTTAATATGCAAAACTTGAGATAATTGTGCAATATTTGTTTCATCAACTTCTATGCTACATGTACATACAGAAAGACAGACAGACAGACAGACACAGACAGACAGACAGACAGACAGACAGACAGACAGACAGACAGAATGACAGACAGATATACAGAATGAGAGGTATACAGAATGACAGGCATACAGAATGACAGGCATACAGAAAGAGAGGCATACAGAATGACAGGCATACAGAATGACATACATACAGAATGACAGACATACAGAATGAAAGATATACAGGCATACAGAATGACATACAGGCATACAGAATGACATACATACAGAATGACATACAGGCATACAGAATGACATACATACAGAATGACATATATACAGAATGACAGGCATACAGAATGACAGATATACAGAATGACAGGCATACAGAATGACATACAGGCATACAGAATGACAGACATACAGAATGACAGGCATACAGAATGACATACAGGCATACAGAATGACAGGCATACAGAATGACAGGCATACAGAATGACAGATATACAGAATGACAGGCATACAGAATGACAGGCATACAGAATGACAGATATACAGAATGACAGGCATACAGAATGACATACATACAGAATGACATACATACAGAATGACAGGCATACAGAATGACATATATACAGAATGACAGGCATACAGAATGACAGGCATACAGAATGACAGGCATACAGAATGACATGCATACGGAATGACAGACACACAGAATGACAGGCATACAGAATGACAGACACACAGAATGACAGGCACACAGAATGACAGACATACAGAATGACAGACATACAGAATGACAGACATACAGAATGACATACATACAGAATGACAGGCATACAGAATGACAGGCATACAGAATGACAGATATACAGAATGACAGGCATACAGAATAACAGGCATACAGAATGACAGATATACAGAATGACATACATACAGAATGACAGGCATACAGAATGACAGACATACAGAATGACAGACATACAGAATGACATACATACAGAATGACAGGCATACAGAATGACAGATATACAGAATGACAGGCATACAGAATGACAGGCATACAGAATGACAGACATACAGAATGACAGACATACAGAATGACATACATACAGAATGACAGACATACAGAATGACAGACACACAGAATAATAGGCATACGGAATGACAGACATACAGAATGACAGGCATACAGAATGACAGGCATACGGAATGACAGGCATACGGAATGACAGGCACACAGAATGACAGGCATACAGAATGACAGGCATACAGAATGACAGGCATACAGAATGACAGGCATACGGAATGACAGACACACAGAATGACAGGCATACAGAATGACAGGCATACGGAATGACAGACATACATAATGACAGACATACATAATGACAGACATACATAATGACAGACACACAGAATGACAGACATACAGAATGACATACATAATGACAGACATACAGAATGACATACATAATGACAGACATACAGAATGACAGACATACAGAATGACATACATAATGACAGACACACAGAATGACAGACACACAGAATGACAGACATACAGAATGACAGACACACAGAATGACAGGCATACAGAATGACAGGCATACGGAATGACAGACATACATAATGACAGACATACAGAATGACAGACATACATAATGACAGACACACAGAATGACAGGCATACAGAATGACATGCATACGGAATGACAGACACACAGAATGACAGACACACAGAATGACAGACACACATAATGACAGGCACACAGAATGACAGACATACAGAATGACAGACATACAGAATGACAGACATACAGAATGACAGACATACAGAATGACAGGCACACAGAATGACAGACATACAGAATGACATACATACATAATGACAGACACACAGAATGACAGACATACAGAATGACAGACATACAGAATGACAGACATACATAATGACAGACATACATAATGACAGACATACAGAATGACAGGCATACAGAATGACAGACATACATAATGACAGACATACAGAATGACAGGCATACAGAATGACAGGCATACAGAATGACATGCATACGGAATGACAGACACACAGAATGACAGGCATACAGAATGACAGACACACAGAATGACAGACATACAGAATGACATACAGAATGACAGACATACAGAATGACAGACATACAGAATGACATACATAATGACAGACATACAGAATGACAGGCATACAGAATGACAGGCAGACATAATGACAGACATACAGAATGACAGACATACAGAATGACAGACATACAGATTGACAAACATCACAATACAACTACTTACTTGAGTATTTTGTTGCACATAGTTCATCAACACTTGAGAATACGGATGTTTCTGATACAGACACCTAATACTGATGTAAGAAACAACTTAAAACTCATGTAATCAGCTTGGGTACATTTTTCAGGGTTCCTGCTGTCGGTCGCCAATGGCACCAATTGCAACAAAAAACAAATATTTGCACTAAATTTTGTGAATTGGCGAAAATATTTGGCGCAACTGTTTTTTTAAATTTTCATGTTTTGTCAAATTCATGGCTTCAAATATTTATTTGTGAACTATATGGCTCTTAGTTGGCTCCAAGTTTTTTAATTGGCTCCAGTGTTTTTCAATTGGCGACAGAAGTGATGCAGAAAAACATTCAGACAGAGGGAACCCTGCAATTTTCCAAGTGCTTAGTCAAATAGCAAAGATATGGAGATAATCATAATAAGCTTTAAGCTTCCGATTTAAGCTTCGTTTGTATAGCTATACAATAGATATGTACTGTACATAATGAACGTTTGTATAGCTATACAATAGATATGTACTGTACATAAGCTTGTTTGTATAGCTATACAATAGATATGTACTGTACATAATGAACGTTTGTATAGCTATACAATAGATATGTACTGTACATAATGAACGTTTGTATAGCTATACAATAGATATGTACTGTACATAATGAACGTTTGTATAGCTATACAATAGATATGTACTGTACATAATGAACGTTTGTATAGCTATACAATAGATATGTACTGTACATAATGAACGTTTGTATAGCTATACAATAGATATGTACTGTACATAATGAACGTTTGTATAGCTATACAATAGATATGTACTGTACATAATGAACGTTTGTATAGCTATACAATAGATATGTACTGTACATAATGAACGTTTGTATAGCTATACAATAGATATGTACTGTACATAATGAACGTTTGTATAGCTATACAATAGATATGTACTGTACATAATGAACGTTTGTATAGCTATACAATAGATATGTACTGTACATAATGAACGTTTGTATAGCTATACAATAGATATGTACTGTACATAATGAACGTTTGTATAGCTATACAATAGATATGTACTGTACATAATAACGTTTGTATAGCTATACAATAGATATGTACTGTACATAATAAAGCTATCTTTGTATAGCTATACAATAGATATGTACTGTACATAATGAACGTTTGTATAGCTATACAATAGATATGTACTGTACATAATGAACGTTTGTATAGCTATACAATAGATATGTACTGTACATAATGAACGTTTGTATAGCTATACAATAGATATGTACTGTACATAATGAACGTTTGTATAGTAATATGTATGTACATACTTTGTATAGCTATACAATAGATATGTACTGTACATAATGAACGTTTGTATAGCTATACAATAGATATGTACTGTACATAATGAACGTTTGTATAGCTATACAATAGTACTGTACATAATGAACGTTTGTATAGCTATACAATAGATATGTACTGTACATAATGAACGTTTGTATAGCTATACAATAGATATGTACTGTACATAATGAACGTTTGTATAGCTATACTGAACGTTTGTATAGCTATACAATAGATATGTACTGTACATAATGAACGTTTGTATAGCTATACAATAGATATGTACTGTACATAATATGTATAGCTATACAATAGATATGTACTGCTAATGAACGTTTGTATAGCTATACAATAGATATGTACTGTACATAATAGATACGTTTGTATAGCTATACAATAGATATGTACTGTACATAATGAACGTTTGTATAGCTATACAATAGATATGTACTGTACATAATGAACGTTTGTATAGCTATACAATAGATATGTACTGTACATAATGAACGTTTGTATAGCTATACAATAGATATGTACTGTACATAATGAACGTTTGTATAGCTATACAATAGATATGTACTGTACATAATGAACGTTTGTATAGCTATACAATAGATATGTACTGTACATAATGAACGTTTGTATAGCTATACAATAGATATGTACTGTACATAATGAACGTTTGTATAGCTATACAATAGATATGTACTGTACATAATGAACGTTTGTATAGCTATACAATAGATATGTACTGTACATAATGAACGTTTGTATAGCTATACAATAGATATGTACTGTACATAATGAACGTTTGTATAGCTATACAATAGATATGTACTGTACATAATGAACGTTTGTATAGCTATACAATAGATATGTACTGTACATAATGAACGTTTGTATAGCTATACAATAGATATGTACTGTACATAATGAACGTTTGTATAGCTATACAATAGATATGTACTGTACATAAGCGTTTGTATAGCTATACAATAGATATGTACTGTACATAATGAACGTTTGTATAGCTATACAATAGATATGTACTGTACATAATGAACGTTTGTATAGCTATACAATAGATATGTACTGTACATAATGAACGTTTGTATAGCTATACAATAGATATGTACTGTACATAATGAACGTTTGTATAGCTATACAATAGATATGTACTGTACATAATGAACGTTTGTATAGCTATACAATAGATATGTACTGTACATAATGAACGTTTGTATAGCTATACAATAGATATGTACTGTACATAATGAACGTTTGTATAGCTATACATAGATATGTACTGTACATAATGAACGTTTGTATAGCTATACAATAGATATGTACTGTACATAATGAACGTTTGTATAGCTATACAATAGATATGTACTGTACATAATGAACGTTTGTATAGCTATACAATAGATATGTACTGTACATAATGAACGTTTGTATAGCTATACAATAGATATGTACTGTACATAATGAACGTTTGTATAGCTATACAATAGATATGTACTGTACATAATGAACGTTTGTATAGCTATACAATAGATATGTACTGTACATAATGAACGTTTGTATAGCTATACAATAGATATGTACTGTACATAATGAACGTTTGTATAGCTATACAATAGATATGTACTGTACATAATGAACGTTTGTATAGCTATACAATAGATATGTACTGTACATAATGAACGTTTGTATAGCTATACAATAGATATGTACTGTACATAATGAACGTTTGTATAGCTATACAATAGATATGTACTGTACATAATGAACGTTTGTATAGCTATACAATAGATATGTACTGTACATAATGAACGTTTGTATAGCTATACAATAGATATGTACTGTACATAATGAACGTTTGTATAGCTATACAATAGATATGTACTGTACATAATGAACGTTTGTATAGCTATACAATAGATATGTACTGTACATAATGAACGTTTGTATAGCTATACAATAGATATGTACTGTACATAATGAACGTTTGTATAGCTATACAATAGATATGTACTGTACATAATGAACGTTTGTATAGCTATACAATAGATATGTACTGTACATAATGAACGTTTGTATAGCTATACAATAGATATGTACTGTACATAATGAACGTTTGTATAGCTATACAATAGATATGTACTGTACATAATGAACGTTTGTATAGCTATACAATAGATATGTACTGTACATAATGAACGTTTGTATAGCTATACAATAGATATGTACTGTACATAATGAACGTTTGTATAGCTATACAATAGATATGTACTGTACATAATGAACGTTTGTATAGCTATACAATAGATATGTACTGTACATAATGAACGTTTGTATAGCTATACAATAGATATGTACTGTACATAATGAACGTTTGTATAGCTATACAATAGATATGTACTGTACATAATGAACGTTTGTATAGCTATACAATAGATATGTACTGTACATAATGAACGTTTGTATAGCTATACAATAGATATGTACTGTACATAATGAACGTTTGTATAGCTATACAATAGATATGTACTGTACATAATGAACGTTTGTATAGCTATACAATAGATATGTACTGTACATAATGAACGTTTGTATAGCTATACAATAGATATGTACTGTACATAATGAACGTTTGTATAGCTATACAATAGATATGTACTGTACATAATGAACGTTTGCATAGCTATACAATAGATATGTACTGTACATAATGAACGTTTGCATAGCTATACAATAGATATGTACTGTACATAATGAACGTTTGCATAGCTATACAATAGATATGTACTGTACATAATGAACGTTTGCATAGCTATACAATAGATATGTACTGTACATAATGAACGTTTGTATAGCTATACAATAGATATGTACTGTACATAATGAACGTTTGTATAGCTATACAATAGATATGTACTGTACATAATGAACGTTTGTATAGCTATACAATAGATATGTACTGTACATAATGATCGAATAAATATGTTTAAACCAAATCCATTTTCGTTTGTATAGCTATACAATAGATATGTACTGTACATAATGAACGTTTGTATAGCTATACAATAGATATGTACTGTACATAATGAACGTTTGTATAGCTATACAATAGATATGTACTGTACATAATGAACGAATAAATATGTTTAAACCAAATAGCAAAGGTCAAACAGTAGCTTTCCAGTTGTAAGTGGCACAGGGATATATCCAAGGTATCCCTGCAGGATGGACACCCCAAGTAGAAGCATAAACCTTCTGCAACCCAGCTGGATGGCTTCCTCACACGGTATAATCAACCTCGAATCAACAGCAGTCAGCGCTCAAGTGGTAAGAGAGTCGACAATGGTAACCATTTGGCCATGTATACACTATACGAACGTCTGGATTTTCCCAGGTTTATATAACATAATGTCATGCCCACCAATATGTTACGGGTTCAAGCTGATATAGAAATCTAGATATTAACACCAATCTGAGTAATGTATAATGTATTATTTACAGAGAGAGTGAAGGATACAAGTTTGTCGACAACAGTAACTATTTGGCAATGTATACACTATAGATACGTCTGGGTTTTCCCAGATTTATATAACATAATGTCATGCCCACCAATGAGTGAAGGATACAGTTTGTATACATGTGCAGTTTTCAGCACAGAAGGCACTGTACAGAGACTGACTTCATCAAGAACTTCAAACATACGACCCAGAAAACATGTCTCCTGAAATACACAGAGAGATGAGTAACATGAAACGGCATTAATTAAAAACCATCAAAATGAGATGAAACAATTGTTATTCAATATATGCACAATTACGAAACTGGAATTGAAATTATCTATTGGCTGTTTTGTTCAGTTTGTACAAATTTATTTTAGCTCAATTGCGAAACAAGTTCTTACAACTCTCGAGACCTCTTTCCTGATGGAATGCATCGCCACGAGGGAGAGAGAAGAGGCAACGTGGAATTTAAATGCCTTGCCTAAGGTCACAATCGTAACGGCTCTAGCGGGGCTCGAACTCCGGACCTCTCAAACCTGATGCACACCTGCGCTATCACAATGGCCATGATAACGTAGATCTCCAATACATCTTCACATACGCAAATACTCGTAGAAACATGGCAACACGGTCAAGGAGAGGACAACAATAAGCTGTATAGCTTTCTGTCCAATTCCTTATTTCAATTGTTGTAAATAATCATGTACATGATAGAAAATAAATATGTTTAAACCAACACGGTCACTGGTGCCCTCACTTTGTGCTACTCACAACACGGTGCCCTCACTTTGTGCTACTCACAACACGGTACCCTCACTTTGTACTACTCACAACACGGTCACTGGTGCCCTCACTTTGTGCTACTCACAACACGGTCACTGGTGCCCTCACTTTGTGCTACTCACAACACGGTCACTGGTACCCTCACTTTGTGCTACTCACAACACGGTCACTGGTGCCCTCACTTTGTGCTACTCACAAACACGGTCACTGGTGCCCTCACTTTGTGCTACTCACAACACGGTCACTGGTGCCCTCACTTTGTACTACTCACAACACGGTCACTGGTGCCCTCACTTTGTGCTACTCACAACACGGTCACTGGTACCCTCACTTTGTGCTACTCACAACACGGTCACTGGTGCCCTCACTTTGTGCTACTCACAACACGGTCACTGGTGCCCTCACTTTGTGCTACTCACAACACGGTCACTGGTGCCCTCAATTTGTGCTACTCACAACACGGTCACTGGTACCTTTAACTTTATTTATTTTACAACGATTGCAAAGCAAGATTTAACAACTTATATTAATCACTCTCGTTGGCGCGGATGAAAGCGTATATGTGGTCATTCGTGTGGGAGAAAACCCACCTGTCCGATCTGGCGACCATCATACCATCTCACATACTTCCCGGTCCGAGGATCGAACCCGGGTTGCATTGGTGAGAAGCGAGGGTTACACACTGCATGCATGACCATCTGTGATAGCTTTAACATAGTTTGCCCAACACTGAATGAGGAGTTCATTATCAATGTTTTGTGGACAGGATGTGTGACGAAACAGGGGGCAAATCTATATGCCGAAATTGTTTAAGTGGGTGCAGAAAAAATGATTCTACTTATACTAAATAGGTTACCTGAGTGGGATTCCTCGATTTATTTAGAAGTGGGTACTGTAAGTTAGTCGTGTCATCTGATAGTCTATGAAGACTTATACCTGGGATTGTCAACCCTTGGTTCTCCTTAAAAGTACAACAGAGTTTTTTTAAATACAAGTCAACAAACAATGTTATGTTATATTTCGGGTTTTACGCCTGCATCAGCACCATTTTGGGCTATATCGCCGGTGGGCAGTTTACCTAACAACACCTTTCCTGGGCAGGCTCCAGCGGTTAACCAGTACTTGGGTGCACCAACCTCCGTAAGAAACTGCCAACTTTTCATATAAATGAGACACGGTCTGAGCGGGGCTCGAACCCGTGACCATCAGTGATGATAGGTTACAGTGGTATACAAGTCAGCGACCTTAACCACTAGACCACGGAGGCGGACAGTCAACAAACAAACTATCCACTAATAGATACCGCAATATTATTAAATAATACGGTATGTGATTAAAAAAAAAGAAGGGTTTTTTAAGCATAAGTAATTTCTGAAATCCGATCATTTGTGGCCAAAATTCAACTCCCATGGCCTCTATTGTGGGTGGGACTTTTTAGGGGCGGTGGGGGGGGGGGAGTAACAAACCCTAAAAAGAAGAATATATCAAAGTAATATATTTGACTTTTTTTTTAGTTATATGCAAATATGTAATTGTTGACGGCGCAGTCACCGCGGCCGCTGTCACGAGACTGTTGGCTGATTAGTCTCACTTTCCACTGGGCGAGACAAAAATTAATCCAAACCCATTTCCAAATATAAGTAAAAGGGACACACAGGATTAAGGAAAGGGATTCGAATAAGTTACTATGTAACGTTCCCCCCAATCCTAACTGTGCTATTGCAACTATTCCTATGTTATGTACCATTCTCCCCAATCCTAACTGTGCTATTGCAACTATTCCTATGTTATGTACCATTCTTGCCAATCCTAACTGTGCTATTGCAACTATTCCTATGTTATGTACCAGTCTTGCCAATCTAACTGTGCTGTTGCAACTATTCCTATGTTATGTACCAGTCTTGCCAATCCTAACTGTGCTATTGCAACTATTCCTATGTTATGTACCATTCTCCCCAATCCTAACTGTGCTATTGCAACTACTCCTATGTTATGTACCATTCTTGCCAATCCTAACTGTGCTATTGCAACTACTCCTATGTTATGTACCATTCTCCCCAATCCTAACTGTGCTATTGCAATTATTCCTATGTTATGTACCATTCTTGCCAATCCTAACTGTGCTATTGCAACTATTCCTATGTTATGTACCATTCCCCAATCCTAACTGTGCTATTGCAACTATTCCTATGTTATGTACCATTCTTGCCAATCCTAACTGTGCTATTGCAACTATTCCTATGTTATGTTACCATTCCCCAATCCTAACTGTGCTATTGCAACTATTCCTATGTTATGTACCATTCCCCAATCCTAACTGTGCTATTGCAACTATTCCTATGTTATGTACCATTCCCCCAATCCTAACTGTGCTATTGCAACTATTCCTATGTTATGTACCACCATTCCCATTCTTGCCAATCCTAACTGTGCTATTGCAACTATTCCTATGTTATGTACCAGTCTTGCCAATCCTAACTGTGCTGTTGCAACTATTCCTATGTTATGTACCAGTCTTGCCAATCCTAACTGTGCTATTGCAACTATTCCTATGTTATGTACCATTCTTGCCAATCCTAACTGTGCTATTGCAACTATTCCTATGTTATGTACCATTCCCCCAATCCTAACTGTGCTATTGCAACTATTCCTATGTTATGTACCAGTCTTGCCAATCCTAACTGTGCTATTGCAACTATTCCTATGTTATGTACCATTCTTGCCAATCCTAACTGCAACTATTCCTATGTTAAACATTGCAACTATTCCTATGTATGTACCAGTCTTGCCAATCCTAACTGTGCTATTGCAACTATTCCTATGTTATGTACCATTCCCCCAATCCTACAACCACACCAACATAACTGTGATTGCAACTATCCCTATGTTTGTACCATTCTCCCCAATCCTAACTTGCAAATATTACCTATATTATGTACCATTCTCCCCAATCCTAACTGTGCTATTGCAACTATTCCTATGTTTGACCATCCCCCCAACCAAACACCAACCACAAAAACCAAACCAACCAACCAAACACCTATGTATGTCCCCAATCCTAACACTGTGCTATTGCAACTATTCCTATGTTATGTACAAGTCTTGCCAAATCCTAACTATTGCAACTATTCCTATGTTATGTCCCCAAATCCAACCATACCTTCCTGCCAATCCTAACGTGTGCTATTGCAACTATTCCTATGTTATGTACCATCCCCCAATCTAACTGTGCTATTGCAACTACCTATGTTATGTACCATTCTTGCCAATCCTAACTGTGCTATTGCAACTATTCCTATGTTATGTACCATTCTGCCAATCCTAACTGTGCTATTGCAACTATTCCTATGTTATGTACCATTCCCCCAATCCTAACTGTGCTATTGCAACTATTCCTATGTTATGTACCATTCTTGCCAATCCTAACTGTGCTATTGCAACTATTCCTATGTTATGTACCAGTCTTGCCAATCCTAACTGTGCTATTGCAACTATACCTATGTTATGTACCAGTCTTGCCAATCCTAACTGTGCTATTGCAACTATTCCTATGTTATGTACCATTCTTGCCAATCCTAACTGTGCTATTGCAACTATTCCTATGTTATGTACCATTCTCCCCAATCCTAACTGTGCTATTGCAACTATACCTATGTTATGTACCAGTCTTGCCAATCCTAACTGTGCTATTGCAACTATTCCTATGTTATGTACCATTCTGCCAATCCTAACTGTGCTATTGCAACTATTCCTATGTTATGTACCAGTCTTGCCAATCCTAACTGTGCTATTGCAACTATTCCTATGTTATGTACCATTCTCCCCAATCCTAACTGTGCTATTGCAACTATCCTAGTTATGTACCATTCTTGCCAATCCTAACTGTGCTATTGCAACTATACCTATGTTATGTACCATTCTCCACAATCTAACTGTGCTATTGCAACTATTCCTATGTTATGTACCATTCTCCCCAATCCTAACTGTGCTATTGCAACTATTCCTATGTTATGTACCATTCCCCAATCCTAACTGTGCTATTGCAACTATACCTATTTATGCAACTATACCATTCTTGCCAATCCTAACTGTGCTATTGCAACTATTCCTATGTTATGTAGTCTTGTTATGCTATTACCATTCCCCAATCCTAACTGTGCTAGTCTTGCAACTATTCCTATGTTATGTACCATTCCCCAATCCTAACTGTGCTATTGCAACTATTCCTATGTATGTACCATTCCCCCAATCCTAACTGTGCTATTGCAACTATTCCTATGTTATGTCCCCCAATCCATTCTTGCCAATTCTTGCCAATCCTAACTGTGCTATTGCAACTATTCCTAACTGGTTTTATGTACCAGTCTTGCCAATCCTAACTGTGCTGTTGCAACTATTCCTATGTATGTACCAGTCTTGCCAATCCTAACTGTGCTATGTTTGCAACTACTATCCTATGTTATGTACCATTCTTGCCCATCCTAACTGTGCTAGTCTTGCAATCCTAACTATTCCTATGTTATGTACCATTCCCCCAATCCTAACTGTGCTATTGCAACTATTCCTACTGTTATGCAACTACCAGTCTTGCCAATCCTAACTGTGCTATTGCAAGTATTAAACTGTGCTATGTTATGTACCATTCTTGCCAATCCTAACTGCAATCTATTCCTATGTTATGTAACATTGCAACTATTCCTATGTATGTACCAGTCTTGCCAATCCTAACTGTGCTATTGCAACTATTCCTATGTTATGTACCATTCCCCCAATCCTATGCTATTACCATTCAGTCCAATCATAACTGTGATTGCAACTATCTCTATGTTTGTACCATTCTCCCCAATCCTAACTTGCAAATATTACCTATGTGTATGTACCATTCTTGCCAATCCTAACTGTGCTATTGCAACTATTCCTATGTTTGACCATCCCCCCAATCCAAACTATCCTAACTGTGCTTATGGCAAAATATTCCTATGTTTATGTATGTGCCAATCCTAATGCTGTTGCAAACTATTCCTATGTTATGTCCCCAATCCTAACACTGTGCTATTGCAACTATTCCTATGTTATGTACAAGTCTTGCCAAATCCTAACTATTGCAACTATTCCTATGTTATGTCCCCAAATCCTAACTGTGCTATACCTTCCTGTGTCCAATCCTAACTGTGCTATTGCAACTATTCCTATGTTATGTACCAGTCTTGCCAATCCTAACTGTGCTATTGCAACTATTCCTATGTTATGTACCAGTCTTGCCAATCCTAACTGTGCTATTGCAACTATTCCTATGTTATGTACCATTCTTGCCAATCCTAACTGTGCTATTGCAACTATTCCTATGTTATGTACCAGTCTTGACAATCCTAACTGTGCTATTGCAACTATTCCTATGTTATGTACCAGTCTTGCCAATCCTAACTGTGCTATTGCAACTATTCCTATGTTATGTACCAGTCTGCCAATCCTAACTGTGCTATTGCAACTATTCCTATGTTATGTACCAGTCTTGCCAATCCTAACTGTGCTATTGCAACTATTCCTATGTTATGTACCAGTCTTGCCAATCCTAACTGTGCTATTGCAACTATTCCTATGTTATGTACCATTCCCCCAATCCTAACTGTGCTATTGCAACTACTCCTATGTTATGTACCATT
>CM026395.1:26144184-26214004 GCA_014843695.1 Archivesica marissinica | reverse complement strand
TATGTTATGTACCAGTCTTGCCAATCCTAACTGTGCTATTGCAACTATTCCTATGTTATGTACCATTCTTGCCAATCCTAACTGTGCTATTGCAACTATTCCTATGTTATGTACCATTCTTGCCAATCATAACTGTGCTATTGCAACTATACCTATGTTATGTACCATTCTTGCCAATCCTAACTGTGCTATTACAACTATTCCTATGTTATGTACCATTCTTGCCAATCCTAACTGTGCTATTGCAACTATACCTATGTTATGTACCATTCTTGCCAATCCTAACTGTACTATTGCAACTATTCTATGTTATGTACCATTATTGCCAATCCTAACTGTGCATTGCAACTATTCCTATGTTATGTACCATTCTTGCCAATCCTAACTGTGCTATTGCAACTACTCCTATGTTATGTACCATTCCCCCAATCCTAACTGTGCTATTGCAACTATTCCTATGTTATGTAACATTCCCCCAATCCTAACTGTGCTATTACAACTATTCCTATGTTATGTAACATTCCCCCAATCCTAACTGTGCTATTGCAACTACTCCTATGTTATGTACCATTCCCCCAATCCTAACTGTACTATTGCAACTACTCCTATGTTATGTACCATTCCCCCAATCCTAACTGTGCTATTGCAACTACTCCTATGTTATGTACCATTCTTGCCAATCCTAACTGTGCTATTGCAACTATTCCTATGTTATGTACCATTATCCCCAATCCTAACTGTGCTATTGCAACTATTCCTATGTTATGTACCATTCTCCCCAATCCTAACTGTGCTGTTGCAACTATTCCTATGTTATGTACCATTTCCCCCAATCCTAACTGTGCTATTGCAACTATTCCTATGTTATGTACCATTCTCCCCAATCCTAACTCTGATATTGCAACTATTCCTATGTTATGTACCATTCTCCCCAATCCTAACTGTGCTATTGCAACTATTCCTATGTTATGTACCATTATTGCCAATCCTAACTGTGCTATTGCAAATATACCTATGTTATATACCATCCCAACCAACCACAACACCAACCATATTGCCAATCCTAACTGTGCTATTGCAACTATTCCTATGTTATGTACCATTCTTGCCAATCCTAACTGTGCTATTGCAACTATTCCTATGTTATGTACCATTCTTGCCAATCATAACTGTGCTGTTGCAACTATTCCTATGTTATGTACCATTCTTGCCAATCCTAACTGTGCTATTGCAACTATTCCTATGTTATGTACCATTCTTGCCAATCCTAACTGTGCTATTGCAACTATTCCTATGTTATGTACCATTCTCCCCAATCCTAACTGTGCTATTGCAACTACTCCTATGTTATGTACCATTCTTGCCAATCCTAACTGTGCTATTGCAACTACTCCTATGTTATGTACCATTCTCCCCAATCCTAACTGTGCTATTGCAATTATTCCTATGTTATGTACCATTCTTGCCAATCCTAACTGTGATATTGCAACTATTCCTATGTTATGTACCATTCCCCCAATCCTAACTGTGCTATTGCAACTATTCCTATGTTATGTACCATTCCCCCAATCCTAACTGTGCTATTGCAACTATTCCTATGTTATGTACCATTCCCCCAATCCTAACTGTGCTATTGCAACTATTCCTATGTTATGTACCATTCCCCCAATCCTAACTGTGCTATTGCAACTATTCCTATGTTATGTACCATTCTCCCCAATCCTAACTGTGCTATTGCAACTATTCCTATGTTATGTACCAGTCTTGCCAATCCTAACTGTGCTATTGCAACTATACCTATGTTATGTACCATTCTTGCCAATCCTAACTGTGCTATTGCAACTATTCCTATGTTATGTACCATTCTTGCCAATCCTAACTGCTATTGCAACTATTCCTATGTTATGTACCAGTCTTGCCAATCCTAACTGTGCTATTGCAACTATTCCTATGTTATGTACCAGTCTTGCCAATCATAACTGTGCTATTGCAACTATACCTATGTTATGTACCATTCTTGCCAATCCTAACTGTGCTATTGCAACTATTCCTATGTTATGTACCAGTCTTGCCAATCCTAACTGTGCTATTGCAACTATACCTATGTTATGTACCATTCTTGCCAATCCTAACTGTGCTATTGCAACTATTCCTATGTTATGTACCAGTCTTGCCAATCCTAACTGTGCTATTGCAACTATTCCTATGTTATGTACCATTCTCCCCAATCCTAACTGTGCTATTGCAACTATTCCTATGTTATGTACCATTCTCCCCAATCCTAACTGTGCTATTGCAACTACTCCTATGTTATGTACCATTCTCCCCAATCCTAACTGTGCTATTGCAACTATTCCTATGTTATGTACCATTCTCCCCAATCCTAACTGTGCTATTGCAACTATTCCTATGTTATGTACCATTCCCCCAATCCTAACTGTGCTATTGCAACTATTCCTATGTTATGTACCATTCCCCCAATCCTAACTGTGCTATTGCAACTATTCCTATGTTATGTACCATTCCCCCAATCCTAACTGTGCTATTGCAACTATTCCTATGTTATGTACCATTCCCCCAATCCTAACTGTGCTATTGCAACTATTCCTATGTTATGTACCATTCCCCCAATCCTAACTGTGCTATTGCAACTATTCCTATGTTATGTACCATTCTTGCCATCCTAACTGTGCTATTGCAACTATTCCTATGTTATGTACCAGTCTTGCCAATCCTAACTGTGCTGTTGCACTATTCCTATGTTATGTACCAGTCTGCCAATCCTAACTGTGCTATTGCACTATTCCTATGTTATGTACCATTCTTGCCAATCCTAACTGTGCTATTGCAACTATTCCTATGTTATGTACCAGTCTTGCCAATCCTAACTGTGCTATTGCAACTATACCTATGTTATGTACCATTCTTGCCAATCCTAACTGTGCTATTGCAACTATTCCTATGTTATGTACCAGTCTTGCCAATCCTAACTGTGCTATTGCAACTATTCCTATGTTATGTACCAGTCTTGCCAATCCTAACTGTGCTATTGCAACTATTCCTATGTTATGTACCATTCCCCCAATCCTAACTGTGCTATTGCAACTATTCCTATGTTATGTACCAGTCTTGCCAATCCTAACTGTGCTATTGCAACTATTCCTATGTTATGTACCATTCTCCCCAATCCTAACTGTGCTATTGCAACTACTCCTATGTTATGTACCATTCTTGCCAATCCTAACTGTGCTATTGCAACTACTCCTATGTTATGTACCATTCTCCCCAATCCTAACTGTGCTATTGCAACTATTCCTATGTTATGTACCATTCTTGCCAATCCTAACTGTGCTATTGCAACTATTCCTATGTTATGTACCATTCCCCCAATCCTAACTGTGCTATTGCAACTATTCCTATGTTATGTACCATTCTTGCCAATCCTAACTGTGCTATTGCAACTATTCCTATGTTATGTACCATTCCCCCAATCCTAACTGTGCTATTGCAACTATTCCTATGTTATGTACCATTCCCCCAATCCTAACTGTGCTATTGCAACTATTCCTATGTTATGTACCATTCCCCCAATCCTAACTGTGCTATTGCAACTATTCCTATGTTATGTACCATTCTTGCCAATCCTAACTGTGCTATTGCAACTATTCCTATGTTATGTACCAGTCTTGCCAATCCTAACTGTGCTGTTGCAACTATTCCTATGTTATGTACCATTCTTGCCAATCCTAACTGAGCTATTGCAACTATTCCTATGTTATGTACCATTCTTGCCAATCCTAACTGTGCTATTGCAACTATTCCTATGTTATGTACCATTCCCCCAATCCTAACTGTGCTATTGCAACTATTCCTATGTTATGTACCATTCTTGCCAATCCTAACTGTGCTATTGCAACTATTCCTATGTTATGTACCAGTCTTGCCAATCCTAACTGTGCTATTGCAACTATTCCTATGTTATGTACCATTCTTGCCAATCCTAACTGTGCTATTGCAACTATTCCTATGTTATGTACCATTCCCCCAATCCTAACTGTGCTATTGCAACTATTCCTATGTTATGTACCATTCTTGCCAATCCTAACTGTGCTATTGCAACTATTCCTATGTTATGTACCAGTCTTGCCAATCCTAACTGTGCTATTGCAACTATTCCTATGTTATGTACCATTCTTGCCAATCCTAACTGTGCTATTGCAACTATTCCTATGTTATGTACCATTCTTGCCAATCCTAACTGTGCTATTGCAACTATTCCTATGTTATGTACCATTCTCCCCAATCCTAACTGTGCTATTGCAACTATTCCTATGTTATGTACCATTCTCCCCAATCCTAACTGTGCTATTGCAACTATTCCTATGTTATGTACCATTCTTCCCAATCCTAACTGTGCTATTGCAACTATTCCTATGTTATGTACCATTCTCCCCAATCCTAACTGTGCTATTGCAACTATTCCTATGTTATGTACCATTCTCCCCAATCCTAACTGTGCTATTGCAACTATTCCTATGTTATGTACCATTCTCCCCAATCCTAACTGTGCTATTGCAACTATACCTATGTTATGTACCATTCTCCCCAATCCTAACTGTGCTATTGCAACTATTCCTATGTTATGTACCAGTCTCGCCAATCCTAACTGTGCTATTGCAACTATTCCTATGTTATGTACCATTCTCCCCAATCCTAACTGTGCTATTGCAACTATTCCTATGTTATGTACCATTCTCCCCAATCCTAACTGTGCTATTGCAACTATTCCTATGTTATGTACCAGTCTTGCCAATCCTAACTGTGCTATTGCAACTATTCCTATGTTATGTACCATTCTCCCCAATCCTAACTGTGCTATTGCAACTATACCTATGTTATGTACCAGTCTTGCCAATCCTAACTGTGCTATTGCAACTATACCTATGTTATGTACCAGTCTTGCCAATCCTAACTGTGCTATTGCAACTATTCCTATGTTATGTACCATTCTCCCCAATCCTAACTGTGCTATTGCAACTATACCTATGTTATGTACCAGTCTTGCCAATCCTAACTGTGCTATTGCAACTATACCTATGTTATGTACCAGTCTTGCCAATCCTAACTGTGCTATTGCAACTATTCCTATGTTATGTACCAGTCTTGCCAATCCTAACTGTGCTATTGCAACTATTCCTATGTTATGTACCAGTCTTGCCAATCCTAACTGTGCTATTGCAACTATTCCTATGTTATGTACCAGTCTTGCCAATCATAACTGTGCTATTGCAACTATACCTATGTTATGTACCATTCTTGCCAATCCTAACTGTGCTATTGCAACTATTCCTATGTTATGTACCAGTCTTGCCAATCCTAACTGTGCTATTGCAACTATACCTATGTTATGTACCATTCTTGCCAATCCTAACTGTGCTATTGCAACTATTCCTATGTTATGTACCAGTCTTGCCAATCCTAACTGTGCTGTTGCAACTATTCCTATGTTATGTACCAGTCTTGCCAATCCTAACTGTGCTATTGCAACTATTCCTATGTTATGTACCATTCCCCCAATCCTAACTGTGCTATTGCAACTATTCCTATGTTATGTACCAGTCTTGCCAATCCTAACTGTGCTTTGCAACTATTCCATGTTATTACCATCCCAATCCTAACTGTGCTATTGCAACTATTCCTATGTTATGTACCAGTCTTGCCAATCCTAACTGTGCTATTGCAACTATTCCTATGTTATGTACCAGTCTTGCCAATCCTAACTGTGCTATTGCAACTATTCCTATGTTATGTACCAGTCTTGCCAATCCTAACTGTGCTATTGCAACTATTCCTATGTTATGTACCAGTCTTGCCAATCCTAACTGTGCTATTGCAACTATTCCTATGTTATGTACCAGTCTTGCCAATCCTAACTGTGCTATTGCAACTATTCCTATGTTATGTACCAGTCTTGCCAATCCTAACTGTGCTATTGCAACTATTCCTATGTTATGTACCATTCTTGAATAAAATATTGTTTAAACAAAATATAAGTGATATGAACTACCTATCAATGAGGGTTCAATAAAAGGTTGAAGTAAAAATCAATTACAGAAATAGACATCATAGAAGGAATATGATAGACACTGCATCTGAGCGAAACCCACGAGGGGTTTGACATCTAAGGAAGATTTAAGAGGGGTTTGACATCTAAGGAAGATTTAAGAGGGGTTTGATATCTAAGGAAGATTTAAGAGGGGTTTGACATCTAAGGAAGATTTAAGAGGGGTTTGACATCTAAGGAAGATTTAAGAGGGGTTTGACATCTAAGGAAGATTTAAGAGGGGTTTGACATCTAAGAAAGATTTAAGAGGGGTTTGACATCTAAGGAAGATTTAAGAGGGGTTTGACATCTAAGGAAGATTTAAGAGGGGTTTGACATCTAAGAAAGATCTAAGAGGGGCTTGACATCTAAGGAAGATTTAAGAGGGGTTTGACATCTAAGGAAGATTAAGAGGATATTTGTTTGTTTCAGTGTATGAAGGAATTATATTTCATCGAATGAACATTGAAAGCATTATACCACGAATAGGTAGTGACTATAGCTTTCTATGTTCATAAGTGAAATATTATTCGATCATTCACTTAAGCAAACAAAGACTGAAGTATTTGCAACTGTGTGCTAAATAGCTCTAGAACGTCATATTTAGACGACCAAAAATGACTTCACAAACAACTACGTCCGAAATGGTTCGCGTTGACAACATTTCAAAATGTAGCGGCTAGATACCACATGTGCAAAGCAGTTAGAAATAAAAGGTGTGTTATTCCACGGATATCATTATTCCACGGATATCATTATTCCACGGATATCATTATTCCACAGATATCATTATTCCACGGATATCATTATTCCACGGATATCATTATTCCACCGATATCATTATTCCACTGATATCATTATTCCACTGATATCATTATTTCACTGATTTCATTCCAAATTATAAAATAAAAATAGATAGAATGACAACAACGAGAAGAGATCAGACCCACAAAACAACATATGTCCTGGTATTGTAGATTTGTAAATATTATCGGCAATCGCCCGGATTTCTTACCTCGCCTGTTTCCGGACATTTGTTTGTTCACATGATTTTGTTTACTTGCGGAACGCGAACGACTGGAACTCTACACTTACTATTCTATCGCAGATTGATACTTTTCCTCGCCATAACAGGTCATTGTTCCCCGTCACATTGAAACTATCACTTTGTACATGTATATCAGCAGACAGAAACTTCTGTAGGAACTCGATGTCGGGAGTCGGGTCGGAGTCGAAGATGACGACCCTGGCATTGTGCCAATCTTTCAATCGTCGTAGAGCACCAAGAAAGAGTACATAGTCACTGCAAAACAAACAAACAATTATGAATGAATAGAATTTATGTTTTATAACCTGTTGGTGATTGTGAGTTCATTTAAAGCGACATTACATTGCAAAAAACAAATAAAGTGCATTTTTTCACGTATAAATGCATAGTTACTACACATTCTTCTGAATACATTCGAACACTATCATTGAATCAATAAACAGTGTTTTTGTGGAATGCAAACTTTCAAAAGTGAAAGTAGAATTTCATATACCGTATTTAGCTGTGTATAGTGCGCACATTTCTTACTGAAATCCTCATCCATTTGATCTACTGCGCATTATACACCAGTACAGACATCAGGACATTTTTTTCCGGACCAAAATTGACCAATATTTCGTGAAATTCGACCCGAACGGGTCCCACAGTCATTCTATAATTTGTTACATTCGACAAACGTTATAAACTAGCTATTAAAACCAGTTGCCGATAGTCTATATAAATAAATGAAATGAATAAGACCACAAAATTAGCATATACTGCGTTAATTTTGGCAAACTTTGAAGAATTTAATTGAAATTAGTAAATGCATAAAAATGGCGATTTGATAACATTACGTGGTTTTATCGTATGTAATATTTGCCGTACTTTTCGCGTACTTCGCCGCATAAAGCGACGCTGCAATCGTACGATATCATAGAGATAAAGAAACTTTGTAATAATAGTTTATTTGATTTAATATACCGTATGTTTCTAAATACGACATGATTAAAGACACGATGTGTTGGTTATTTTTACGGGAAATATTTACTATGTACAATGCATTGCATAAAAAAAACAACTTTTTTTGGCTGCAGTATTTCAATTATTTGTAGCGATAATTAATTTCGACAAACCTTTCACAATGGGTCCCAGTTAATTAGGTAGGCTACACGTGTTGAGAAGTTTGAGCATCTGCTGACATGTTTGAGAACATGTTGAGATGTTTGAGAACGTGTTGAGATGTTTGAGAACGTGTTGAGATGTTTGAGAACGTGTTGAGAAATTTGAGCAGGTGTTAAGTTTGAGAAATTAATTATCGCTCAACTTGTCAATTTAATGCCATGTCATCGCCCACCAACAGACGACACCTACGACGAGCACGATTGCTACTACGACACGACACCAAATGGCCTCACCGATGCCGACGTTCAAAGACTATTCGACGATGATGACAGTGACGAGGAGTTCGAGGGATTCACGCCCGAGGACTGCCGACAATAAATATATTATGAGAGAGTTTGACACCAACAGTCCTTTTCAGGACTAACCATATATTTCGAAAGAAATATCCCAGAATTGTCTTATCATAAACTTGTGTGTTGTTTTCTTTTATGCAACATTTCCCGAAACGTGTATTTCTGCACGTACGCATCCACGATATGCATGTAATTTTCATGAAATCATGCCTGAGTGCGTTACCGTTCCTCGATGAGGTATCTTGAGTGATTACTATAAGTTGTAAAAATCACGGAGCACAATTTTTAGCGATTCTTGAGAAATGTTAAATTTTGACTTGGAAAATTGCGTTTTTCACGTGTGCAGTATACATCGGAACTCAGTTTTCCCCCCGATTTTCGTGCCAAATCGTGGGTGCGCATTATACACGATAGCGCACTATACACAGCTAAATACGGTAACGGTCATCCACTCATTTGTTTGTCATTGCATGAGTCAATACTAAACGTGCGATACTTTCGATTAGAGATACTTTAACTAAGATTAGTCTACAAATAAATATGCATTACTAGACTAGACTAAACAATGTGTGTGACATTACATACGTGACCTGACAAAGTATCGAACCTGGGACCATTCGGTTCCAAATCCAACGCTCTACCACTGGCCCACGGATGCCACACTGTACGTGACATATGTAGACAAAACATACACAAAACGAACATACAGGTAAAGTTTAAATATCAATTATTCTAATTTAAAATACTCTCAAATAATTTTCCGTGGACCAATCAGTGCTCACAATTTCTATAAACTTACATGATGTCACTGGTGGTGCTCCATTATAAGAACGTTTCACGATTTCTGTAAATAATTTCTACAGAAAAAGCAAAGGGAAAGTCTTTCTCCATTTCCCCCCCCCCCCCCCCCCCCCCCCCCCCCCCTCCAGCAACACCTGAATGATCATTGTGTGAACAAAATCATTTACTTTGTTTGTTTGTTCAAGTTTTACGCCTGCATCAGCAACATTTTGGGCTAAATCGCTGGCGGGCAAGTTTACCTAACAACACCTTTCCTGGGCAGGCTCCAGCAGTTAACAAGTACTTGGTGCACCAACCTCCATAAGAAAATGCCAACTTTTTCATATAAATGAGACACGACCTGAGCGGGGCTCGAACCCGTGACCATCAGTGCTGATATGTTACAGTGGTATACAAGTCAGCGTCCTTAACCACTTGACCACGGAGGCGGACATTTATTACATAATAACAATAACTAACAGCATCACCTATATTTTGACCAGATAATTATTCTTATTTGCTTTGGTTTAAACAGTATTTATTCCAATAAATTTACATGTATAACACAAACAATGTTACAAATTACATAAATTGTGAATGGTTTGGATTGGAAAACAAGTTTTCAGAAAACTTATATTAATTCCTCTCCAATTCCTCTTCCTTATTTGCTTTAACCCTTTCCTTCATAGAGATTTAAGTTAATATACTATTATATCTCCATACAAACGACATCCATTTAGCTATCATGCAGTGGATAAGTAGTCGCCATATCTATCCCACCTCTATAGATATTACTGGGACTACACGAAATTCTGGCCTTTATTATGAACATTGGTTTGGCTACTACATTGTCAATGTATGTTGTATTGGTAATGGCATCAAGAGGGGCTTCCATGAGGGAAAGGGTTAAGTACCTGTATGCAACAGTGAAGTTTACCTTTGATCAGGATTATTTGGCGGCCACAGATACACATCCATGATAAACCCTGGAAACAAAGGTACAATGGTTAAACATAAACTGTAGAACAGGACACAAGCTTATTATTTTGCATCCAAAAGTTTATAAATGTACATTGTACATATCGTTTTGTAATTCATTCTCAGACAGAAGCTTGCAACTTTTTCTAGTCCTGCTTTTATACAGTTAAAAGTTTAAACTTTATTTATTTTACAACTATTGCGAAGCAAGTCTTAACAACTTATATTAATCACTCTCGTTGGCGCGGATGAAAGCGTAAATGTGGTCATTCGTGTGGGAGGAAAGCGAAGAAAACGCACCTGTCTGATCTGGTGACCACCGTACCATCTAACATATTTCCCGGTCCAAGAATCGAACCCGGGTTGCATTGGTGAGAAGCGAGTATGCTAACGACTACGCTAATCGGACAGTACAGTGTATGTAATACAGTGAAACCCCTGAAAACTGGAATTCCCTCCAAACCAAATAAATTTCTTGGTCCCGAATATTTCTGTTCTTTGTTCATTGTAATAAAACATCCGTAAACCGGAACCCCTCTTTAGCCAGATTTTATTAAAAATATGTGAATTTCAACTGTAAGTTAACCCTGTAAACCTAACAGCAAATTGTTTCCATCACATATAAAACTGACTGTATTCTTTTAAACATGCAACTTTCGTTTATTTTCAGAATATTGTAGGGTACTTTTGTACATTCAAAATGAATCATTTCTTTACTAACTGCCAAACAATAAACATTGCAGAGTTGAATTGTTTGCTTAAGAGAAATGTAGCCCACTGTGAAACCACATCTAAACTGTAAACCCCACAAAAACCAAACTTTACCTCTGGTCCGGTGGCCGTTCGAATTAGAGGGGTTTATGAAGGGGTTCTATACTAAATACTCAACAATAAACAAGATTTGTTGACCCCGATAGATGAACAGGAGCTTGGTAATTTTGATATTGTTGTGGATCACAGGAGCCTGTAAAATGAATAATCTCTTCAGGAGGCGTCGCTCATATGGGCAACCGGTAGCGACGATAAATAAACGTAAAACGCACATACATCACAGGAACCGGTCACAATCTATTGAAATTGTAATATTTAAAATCCATTTTTTTAATATTCGAATACGATTTTAACATTCAAATATTCGGACGTTTGAAAGAATATTCGAACATTCGTTGCCAAGCCTAGATAAAACAAGGATCTTAGACTTGTGGTAAAAGGTTTGCTCAATAGCAAAATTATAAAAAATATGGTATGAAATCAACAATCGTGTAAGATCCTATATATATAGAATCTCAAACAGTTTATGACTTGGTCTCAAGGTTATAAAACTTTTCTCAGATCTCAAACTCAAGCAGTGGAAAGAATTACCTTAAGCTTTTAGCTTTCAGTTCAATCCACATATCACGATATAAATGTATGTTTCTGTATATTTCTCAATGTATATTACATGTATCCTGATAAATAAATATGTTTTGAGATTGGAGAAAAGTTTTATAACCTCGGGGCCAGCTCCCGTGTTGTGTAGTACATTACCTGATGCAGGTAGGCTATCTGCAGCCAGGTGGAGTACCTCTGATGTTGTCTTCAAATTGTCCTCGGTAAAACTGAATTAACATAATACAGTACTGGTACATTGCATTCATTCAATTCTTGGTTACCATGGTTACCATGCCAACTATCAAATATTCCAAGGAATGTATCTGATTGGTTGTGTGCAATTTATTATTCAAAAAGACTGATCCTTATAAAATAGTTCTTTAAACTTTATTTATTTTACAACGATTGCGAAGCAAGTCTTAACAACTTATATTAATCACTTTCGTTGCCACGGATGAAAGCATAAATGTGGTCAATAGTGTGGGAGGAAACCGGAGTACCCGGAGAAAAACCCACATGTCCGATCTGGCGACCACCGTACCATCTCACATACTTCCCGGTCTGAGGATCAAACCTGGGTTGCATTGGTGAGAAGCGAGCGCACCAACCACTACGCTAATCGGACAGCCTTATATTATTAAAATTGTTATCAATAGCTAAATATCTGGTACTAGTAAACAGAAACTAGAGTATGCAAAAAATGACTACAGTTTGTATTGAAATAGTACAATGTCTATCTATGTCAAGTATATGTGTTGGTCTGGCAGCAGGACATAGTACAATGTGTATCTATGTCAGGTATATGTGTTGGTCTGGCAGCAGGACATAGTACAATGTCTATCTATGTCAGGTATATGTGTTGGTCTGGCAGCAGGAAATAGTACAATGTGTATCTATGTCAGGTATATTGTGTTGGTCTGACAGCAGGAAATAGTACAATGTGTATCTTTGTCAGGTATATGTGTAGGTCTGGCAGCAGGACATAGTACAATGTCTATCTATGTCAGGTATATGTGTTGGTCTAGCAGCAGGATATAGTACAATGTCTATCTATGTCAGGTATATTTGTTGGTCTGGCAGCAGGAAATAGTACAATGTGTATCTATGTCAGGTATATGTGTTGGTCTGGCAGCAGGACATAGTACAATGTCTATCTATGTCAGGTATATGTGTTGGTCTGGCAGCAGGAAATAGTACAATGTGTATCTATGTCAGGTATATGTGTTGGTCTGGCAGCAGGATATAGTACAATGTCTATCTATGTCAGGTATATTTGTTGGTCTGGCAGCAGGAAATAGTACAATGTGTATCTATGTCAGGTATATGTGTTGGTCTGGCAGCAGGACATAGTACAATGTCTATCTATGTCAGGTATATGTGTTGGTCTGGCAGCAGGAAATAGTACAATGTGTATCTATGTCAGGTATATGTGTTGGTCTGGCAGCAGGATATAGTACAATGTCTATCTATGTCAGGTATATTTGTTGGTCTGGCAGCAGGACATAGTACAATGTCTATCTATGTCAGGTATATGTGTTGGTCTGGCAGCAGGACATAGTACAATGTCTATCTATGTCAGGTATATTTGTTGGTCTGGCACTAGGAAATAGTACAATGTGTATCTATGTCAGGTATATGTGTTGGTCTGGCAGCAGGAAATCAAAACAAACCTCAATATGATGAAGCTTTAAATGCAGGGTTCCCTCTGTCGGTCGCCAAAGGCGCAAATTGAGACAAAAAATAAATATTGGCTCTAAATTTTGTGAATTGGCGAAAATATTTGGCGCAACCATTTATTTTTAATTGTTTATATTTTGGGACATGTTATGTCAAATATATGGCTTATTTATTTGTGAACTATATGGCTCTTAGTTGGCTCCAAGTTTTTTAAATTGGCTCCAGTGTTTTTCAATTGGCGACAGAAGTTGCGCAGACAAACATTCAGACAGAGGGAGCCCTGTAAATGGCTTATGCTGAAATATTTAAAATAGCAATGACAAGAAATGTTTCATACTTTTTTATCTTATGCTACTAATCATATTTAAACTACTGCATTGCTAATGTGTTTTACGTTTATTTATCGTCGCTACCGGTTGCCCATATGAGCGACGCCTCCTGAAGTCATTTTAGTTTTTGGAGGATAATGCAATGATACAGACAGAGACCCATTCCAGAATTTCTTCAGGTTCTTTTACGTGCACGGTTTAAAGCATCATGAGACCTTGGTTTAAAGTTCAATCTGAAAGACTATTTTATTAGGGTCAGACGGGGGATCGAATCTGCGATCCATGGATTCTGCGCTGCTAGTGAAAATGTTCCTTCTTACATTGCTTTGACAGTGATCAAAATACATTTAACAACGCCATCGTCCCACGTGTGTCTCGCCACGGTTGATTGCCTGTATACCAATCATCTTGACTCAAGCTGTAATGATGTGACTCAGAATTGTCCGCAAGTAAATCAATGAGAAAGCTTAACACAAGTTGAAGTTATGTGACACTGTGAGGGTAAGAATTGCCCTCAGTACAATCAATGAGAAATCTTAACACAAGCTGTAGTTATGCGACTGTGAGCCTAAGAATTGCCCTCAGTACAATCAATGAGAAAGCTTAACACAAGCTGAAGTTATGTGACACTGTGAGGGTAAGAATTGCCCTCAGTACAATCAATGAGAAATCTTAACACAAGCTGTAGTTATGCGACTGTGAGCCTAAGAATTGCCCTCAGTACAATCAATGAGAAATCTTAACACAAGCTGTAGTTATGCGACTGTGAGCCTAAGAATTGCCCTCAGTACAATCAATGAGAAAGCTTAACACAAGCTGTAGTTATGCGACTGTGAGCCTAAGAATTGCCCTCAGTACAATCAATGAGAAATCTTAACACAAGCTGTAGTTATGCGACTGTGAGTCTAAGAATTGACCTCAGTACAATCAATGAGAAATCTTAACACAAGCTGTAGTTATGCGACTGTGAGCCTAAGAATTGCCCTCAGTACAATCAATGAGAAAGCTTAACACAAGCTGAAGTTATGTGACTGTGAGCCTAAGAATTACCCTCAGTACAATCAATGAGAAAGCTTAACACAAGCTGAAGTTATGTGACTGTGAGCCTAAGAATTGCCCTTAGTACAATCAATGAGAAAGCTTAACACAAGCTGAAGTTATGTGACTGTGAGCCTAAGAATTGCCCTCAGTACAATCAATGAGAAAGTGTAAGTTATATATAACTCAAGCTGCAGTGATATGACTGCAGATATACATGTATGTTCACATCAATCAGTAGGCTTATGATTGAGCTTGATATTGAAGTACATGTATTTATACAGGGATCATTCTAGAGGGCGATGTGGGCGAAATTGTCGCCATAGGGACCCTGACTTCGCCCTCTGGGGGCCCCACTTCTCCCCAATTTTTTTTTTTTACGATTTTCAAACAAAATTTTGTCTAGTAAGATACACTGGCCCATTATAAAGCACTCCTTCTATTCAAATTTTGTATTTAATGGTTGTACTGTGTATTTTAACCCTATTTTGCAGAATTATATTAAAGAACACCATTTAAGGAAGCGCGATCACGCACTTTCTCACTTCTCCCAACAATTCTGACCTAGAATGAACCCTGCATACAGATGGATGTTACCTCTCATTATGCTCCAGCTGAGTATTTATATCTGCTGCAAGTTGTTCCAGTGGAAGCCATTTCACAAGACCAGCTTCATCCACACTCTGGTGAAAAACAAACAGATATTATCGAATTTTATATTTTGTCATGCAAAACAAACAATACGATCACAAGAGTACAAAAACTAAAGTACTATTATAATGGTGGTTAAGGCGTCCGCCTATGGGAATGCCCTCATATACAACATTTTTGGTCACATCTAGATATGTTCTTTGCGAGTCAAAAATGTAACATTAAACTATCAAAATATAAGCTTTGGTTATAAATATATCTCAAATGACCAAATAATGTCGATAGTGAATTTTATTATTTTAGCAAAATTCTTTATCTTCAAAAATAAACTCAACCACACAACTCCTATGTTTGAAGTGTTCGTTTGTTACCTGAGGAAACGAAAGGAAGTAGAAAGACATATTGCAATAATAAAGGACAAAATTGCTACTCATAATAAAAAATGGGATCAAATACAGCTGTAGGACAGTTTCTCAAAACCGTTTGTTTTTTTCCCTTTGTTTTGTTGCTGTTTTTTCCCTTTGTTTTTGCTCCGTTAAATGTAATGGAAGAATCTACTCTTTTAACTCTATTTAAATCTATTATCACTTCCTTCTATAAAAAACATCTTATTCTTTGTGACCTTTCATGACATATTATTCTTAATCACTAACTGAAATATTTAATACGTGCATGTATGTGTATGTATGTATATATGTATATGTGTGTAATTTGTTCTTGTAATGACATGAAAAGGAAAATAAAATATATTAATACAAAAACAAAAAAAGCACTATTATCATAGTGGTTAAGGCGTCCATCCGCCTATGGAGTGGGAGGTTGAAGGTTCGATCTCGTCAGGGGTTCCTTCTGATATGGCCGGTTGGTGAGCCGCCAGCTAGTTAAATAATGGTTACCGACTGCCTACCAGCCTGGCGCCTGGCATACAAGCATAAGATTCGGGAAATACTGATGTTCATAAAAAGAGGTGTCTCATAAGTCAGAAATGGCTGGTCCTTTAAATAGGGGTGAAACTATAATAAACAAACACTTTACTTTTATAATACAATTGTTCTAATGATCTCCTATAAGATATTATGTTAGAAAATCGAGTCTGATGTTAAACTCAAGCGTAAACATGTTCTAAAATAGCATGAACGTGAAACGGAAACTTACAACACTGTTATTGCACATGAATATACTGAGGATAATTTGCACAAAATACAAACTTGATATTTTACAATAGAAACACTGTGGCGTCCGTGGTCCAGTGGTAGAGGGTCGGATTTGGAATCGAATGGTAACAGGTTTGATACTCAGTCAGGCCACATATGTAGTGTCATTGAGCAAGGCGCCTTACACACATTGCTTAGTACAAGTTAACCGCTTAGGTCGGCTTAGTCTGCCCAGGAAAACATGTCTAGGTCCCTGCAAGGGGTTTGACATTAATGGAACATACATGTACATTGTTTTAACATTACACGGAATTACATGCCTCTATAATTGCCTGCCCCACTCTACATTAACAATAGATCAGAGTCGGTCTAATGATGTAGAACACTGAGCATACCTTATGGCTGTAATGAACACACAAACACTGACATGTAGTCTGTCCAGTCTGTCCAGTCTGTCCCAACTTCTGCACAATAACCGATACATCAGCTGTAACTAAACCAAACATACCCGTTATAGTATTCTGTACACCATCATAAATGATTATTTTAGCAATAATTACTAATGCTATAAATGATAACAGAGCTCTGTGTACAGGTTACTGGAAGAGACGAAAGCCTTTCTGCAGAAGCACTACTGGAATACGTCGGGGATAAAAACGACTCTATGGTAGTGTAGAGTTATATAGGGAGACTTATACTGTCTCGCTATAGAGCTAGCTTTTATAGCGACGCGGTAGTGTTCGCCTCCAGGTAATGGAGGATCAGGCAGTCGTGGGTTCGAACCCCGACTTGGGCTTGATTACTTTAATGGTGTCAGAAGTGTTTTTCGGGTCCATGTTTGACTACTCTGTTGAATTTCTGATGTCTGGATTCAAAAGATATGAAGAGGGGAGGAGTTTAGTGGTATATAGGGAGACTTGTGCTTTCTCGCTAGAGAGCTAGCTTTTATAGCGATGCGGTAGAGTGTCCGCCTCCAGGTAATGGAGGATCAGACAGTCGTGGGTTCGAACCCCGACTTGGGCTTGGTTATTTTAGTATTGTTACTGGTATAAACTTACGTGATGAAATTTAGTTATTTACATTGTCACCGATCATTGGTATCAACGCGTAAATAAAACATAGAGGCCAGTGCTGTTGCTTTCACTTTGTACACAGGTTATTGCTTATGTCACTGGTAATTGGTATATTATACCCACGATATTGATGATTATGATATTCGAGCTGGTAGGTTGGCAACATTGGCCATGTTGGTTTTCTCCCGCATGAATGACCACAAATACGCTATCAATCGCGCCAACGAGAGTGATTAAATATACTTTGCTACAGCTTGTTTCGCAATCGTTGTAAAATAAATACAATTTATATCCCGGTGTTACTGGTTTCCGACGATGTAGTACATAACGGACTCCTATAGGTTTAGAATGGTCATACACTGCAAACAATTTTATGTCACCAAATAAACAATATGTTACCATTCATCCACAAAAATCTCGAAGATAATCGAATGTTTACTTTTTGAGAAAAGTTGACAAAATAGCGGTACCTCATTCTCAGTAATCCGGAATGACGTCACATGTTTTCGCCTAACTGTGGAAATTGTCTACAGCGCCACCATTAGTATGTAAGCAACAGTTCTTTTTTAACAAAACAATAAACTAAGGAAGACTTACTTTAATAAGAGGCTTAATTTATCATTTTCACTCAAAATTCATTTGTTGGACAGCATTTTGTCTATATACTGTATCTAAAACACTAACATTTAATTTAACTAGGTCAAACACACGGGGCATAAGAAGTCGTCATCCCTCCTAATTACTCTGACTAAATGCAGAACCGTAAATGGACCCATCCATCGAACACATCACACGGTGCCCAACAAAGAAAAACTAGGTTTACACAACCATATATATCAGTTGGAGAACCTCTGTGACAACCCGTGGACCTGAAGGTGAAACACGGTGAAAATCGATATTATTAATAAGGACCCCTTGTGTGTAATAACGGACATAACTCATAAACACGGAGCAGTGAGACTATAATGACATTTTTATTCGTAAATATATTGGCGTGGCAGACGATGCATATGTCATTTTGGAGAAAAAATTGCCAATTTCTTTAAAAAATTATATTTATATGGTGACATAAAAAATGATAAATTGGAAGTGCACAAGGTATGCTTATTTATAATTCCGGTAACTGGAGCGTGAAATATTGCGTGATCTCTCGCGACTTGCTATTTCCACAGTTGGGCGAAAACCTGTTCTGGGCGAAAACTCTTCACGCCGGGATACTTTGTTTGTCAGTTTTTGTGTCGCGAAAACTAACGATTATTCATTACTGAATAAACAATGAAATACAAATTTATTCTAAAGTATTATAACTGTTATTACATTTCTGGCTGATAAATAATGAATATGACATCTCAATCTGTAACTTGTTTGAAATGCTTCAAATGTTCATATTTTCCTCTCTTCCACTGGAACTCTTCAATTGAAAACAAGCGGGTAACTGGTAGAGGGCGTAAATGCCATACACAAATCATAAGGATTTACCTCCCTTTACCTGTATAACGTATAGACCATAGTGGGACTGCATCCGTGGTCGTTGATGGATCTGTAGTCCAGTGGTAACACGCTGGACTGGTAATCCAGGGAACGATCCCCCGTCTGACCCTAATAAAATGAACAGTATTTCAGATGGGACATTAAACCAAGGTCTCGTGTTGGTGCTGTACACCGTGCACACGTAAAAGAACCAGAGGAGGCTCTGGAATGGGTATCTGTCTCTATCATTGCACTATCCTCCAAAAATCTAAAATGACTAATCTCTTCAGGAGGCGTCGCTCATATGGGCAACCGGTAGCGACGATGCACGTAAAAGAACCAGAGGAGACTCTGGAATGGGTTTCTATCTGTATTATCCTCCAAAAATCTAAAATGACTAATCCCTTCAGGAGGCGTCGCTCATATGGGCAACCGGTAGCGACGATAAATAAACGCAAGACACACCAAGTCTAATCATTAGGATAACGGTAACACGAGAACAATATACTGATGGATTCGTCTGCGTTTCTCTATATATTCAATGCGTCTGCAATAAAACAATTTTACTATATGTTCAACTCGTCTGCGTTTTCGCTATATATTCAATGCGTCTGCAATAAAACAATGTTACTATATGTTCAACTCGTCTGCGTTTCTCTATATATTCAATGCGTCTGCAATAAAACAATTGTACTATATGTTCAACTCGTCTGCGTTTTCGCTATATATTCAATGCGTCTGCAATAAAACAATTTTACTATATGTTCAACTCGTCTGCGTTTCTCTATATATTCAATGCGTCTGCAATAAAACAGATAAATTTACTCTATGTTCAACTCGTCTGCGTTTTAGCCCCCGTGTTGTATACTCTCCTCTATTTAGTAAGCTTTAATAAGTTTATTACGATAGTGTGGCGGCTACTAACACCTTTAACACAATAAAGCCATCTGGAATACGCAGGAAGTCACAATGTTGATTGTTGTATAGTGTCAACAAATAGTTGAATCTTATTAAAAATTGAGGGAATTTCGTTTTATTTTTCATTATAAAGATATTACGGAAAGACAAGAGAATATATGCATGCGTTCTATAATTAAATAAATACACTTATCATTTTTGGTTTTACTTACCGAAAAGAAGGGTACAACATCGAATATAACTTCCTCTTGTAAGAACTGGCGTAAGCGATATCCTGAATATGGAAAAACACTATAACGCTCCTTACTCAGACGTTCTGACACGAACTTTGTCTGGCTATGTCCTACAACAAGCGGCATTGTAAAATATCGCTATGAATATCGCAGAAATAACGATATTAACAAGTAAGGACGCTGCACAGATATAACTTATTATATTCCACAATATCACAATTACACAATTATAAATTATTATATTCCACAAGATCACAGTTGCACAAATAGCAATTATTATATTCCACAAGATCACAATTACACAATTATAAATTATTATATTCCACAAGATCACAGTTGCACAAATAGCAATTATTATATTCCACAAGATCACAATTACACAAATATAAATTATTATATTCCACAGTATCACAGAGCAATACTTATATTTCACAAGATCATGTATGTCTGATATATAAACCTTCAGAAATTTAAAACATAATATTCATTTTTACTATTTATACTTACCAGTTTACTCATATATTACAGTTAGTAAGAAGTGATGGTACTATCAAAGGGGATTAATTACTGGCTGTTTTCACATATATCAATAGATATTTAAATAATCCGATAGATATAACATGATTAAAGGACAATACTAATGATCGGATCTTATTATCCTTACTTGTATATTTAAATGTCGACCTTTGATCATTTCAACTGTTTGTGTCTAACTAATTACTAACACATAATTTCTTATTATGTTTTGTCACGTAAACAATTTCCACTAATAAGGTCATTATTAGTAAAATAAGTGCATACACAAGGATACATTTTATGTCTGCGTATTAAAACCATTTTACTATATATTCAATGTGTCTGCATTAACACAGATAAATAAAACAATTTTAATATATATTCAACTTGTCTGCATTTTCTCTATATATTCAATGCGTCTGCATTAATACAAGTTTACTCTATATTCAACTCGTCTGCGTTTTCTATATATATTCAATGCGTCTGCAGTAAAACAGATAAATTTACTCTATGTTCAACTGGTCTGTGTTTTCCCTATATGTTGCTTTCGTCTGCGTTTTCTGATATCACTATATACCTTTGTTGTCTGCGTTTTCCTATACATTACATATCGTCTGCATAAGCGTCTGCGTTTTAGTCTGACCCTAAAATCGTATGGTTATTTCCCTTGTCTATCAAATAGACATTTGCTTAGCTAATTTGTTAGTTAACATTTTCGTTGAGTTCTGTTGAGCATAGACTTGTGATATAGAAGTTAATATGTCACTGTGGAGTGCAGGACTATTCACAATTCATTGTTTGATCAAACACCGTATATCCGTGGTAAATGACATGCACGTCCTCATTTTGAAACTGATAAAGTTCATCATAAAGACATAAACAGTGATAAACGCCCCCCACTGGACAAATGTTTAATTTTGTCCAATTTTATTATAAAACATATTCTCTTAGGTCATCCAAATCACTCTCTCTCTCTCTCTAAATATCCACCACCCAACCTGAAGAAAAATCCTTTTAATTAATTCTTCCCCAAATACCCCCCCCCCCCCCCCCCGGACAACTTGTCTGAACACATCCCTATTGACAAACAAATTCCTTTCTTAGTGGCGGATGGAAGCAAACAAAATGAAACTGAACAACCAATTCTAGTCCTATCTTCCTCTGATGTGGAACCGCTCGCGTGGATGTAGACATGTCCTATTTTATCAATTAATCTGAATCGTTACCATTGGACTACAGAAAGTCGAACTGGGAGGTGTCAAGTCGACTCAAGACGAAGTAGCCTACTCTCCAGTTTCCCACAATGCACATTGTTACGCCCGCTACTCTTCCTAGCCTAGCGAGAGGTTCAACATTACAGGAAGATAGATAGCCTACATAAACTGAATTATAATTGGCATTTTAATTACCCCTTTTGGAGACTCACTATCGGCATTTAACTTCCTTGATATGGCTGCTTTGTGTTTATCGATATATATGACAAACTGGCGTATTTATTGATGTAAAACAAATGACCATGCAACATAAACTTTTGAAGTTATGATGAAAAACATTGTTTTTTTTATGTAAAATGGTCGGTAACCAGTAGCTTTGCAGAGCGCCTACCTTTACATTTAACCCTTTCAACACTACAGGCCTCTAAATAGACTTACAAAAAGTGTAGATCCAGATGAGCAGGCTCGTGATGAGCCATCTCATCAGGATCTGCACTTTTTGCCAGTAATAATTATTACTATCTTTAGATAAAATTACACATTTTGATAAGTGAACAGGTCCAAAAGTAATTTTCTCATTAATTTATTTGTCTAAACCTTTCATGCACCAGTCCATGTCAGTTACTTGGGGTTGAATGGTTTAATGGCTTCAAGTGTCACAAAATTCTGAGCATCCACTTACGAGACACAGCAGTCTTTTAAAGATATATCAGCTCTTATCCAGGAAGAAGAGAAAAAAGTCCTGTTTAACCCTTTCAACCCCACAGGCCTCTAAATAGGCTTATGAAAAGTGTAGATCCAGATGAGCCGGCTCGTGACGAGCCGTCTCATCAGGATCTGCACTTTTTGCCAGTAATAATTATTACTATTTTTAGATAAAATTACCCATTTTTATCAATGAACTGGTCCAAAGGTAATTTTCTTATTCATTTATTGGTCTAAAAATATCATGCACCAATCCATGTCAGTTACTTGGGGTTGAATGGGTTAATATATGGGAATGCTCACAGAAATAGCAAAGTTATTTACCTCATTCATAAGGATTATACAATTGTGCAACTGCGACATCATCTATGTCTAGCCTGGAGCAAGATCTCTCCAAGTCACCTCAGGACACTTATTTATTTTCCAAATCAAAACTCAGTTGTTTGGATTGTTTAATTAATGACCTCCTGAAAATAGGAGTTGTTTGGTTGTTTAATTAATGACCTCCTGAAAATAGGAGTTGTTTGGTTGTTTAATTAATGACCTCATGAAAATAGGAGTTGTTTGGATTGTTTAATTAATGATCTCCTGAAAATAGGAGCAGACTTTTTGCACACCCTTTACACAGGTGCATCTTGAAGCGTAAAGTAGAGATTAATGGGTGGGGTAATTTCTATGACAGTTACATTTAACGCATACATTGTGTATGTACAAAAATGATAATGTTGTTCTTCTTGTTTTAATCACTATTGATGAGTGCAGATATATTTGTGTGCTTTAGATGTTGCTGTTACTGTCCGTCATGCTGCTCGGTGTCACGGCAGCTCATGTACCTGATTCAGATGTTACCAATACTGACATAAAACAGTTGCACATCATCTTCATGAACCATCTTGGTAAGTTCATCGGTTAGGTGACTATTAGTTTATAGGACCACTATTTTGAGGGGCAACGTTACCCGGTCAGCTAACAAATCGAGTTATATACCAAAAATGTTTGTAAATGTCTGAAGTTTGTCACACATGCGGCATAAATTGGCATAAATCGTGGCGGTCAGAGAAATCCAAGATGGCGTCCAAAATGGCCGTCATAAATTGATAGTCCACTTAAAGGACTATAAATGGTCCAGAAGTTTACATTTTGTGATTTTATTTCATTTTTTTGTATTCATGTGTAAGAATATACATTGTCAATTGGATTTTATGCCATTTGCACATGTATTCACAGCTTTCTACCATTTTATTTAAGTTCCATATCGTTTTGTAATTCATTCTCAAACAGAAATCGTTCATCTCTTTCTGCACCCTAGTCCTGCTTAGTGCCATTTTATACTGATTAATTATAGTTGTTTTAATACACCTGTAACAATGTCTGAGGCAGAACTTACTGCTCATGTAGTAGTTTGTGTTACTAGAAATCCATGATTAGTTTAATCATATTTTAGTTTATACAAATTTATTTTAGCTCGATTGCGAAACAAGTTCTTTCAACTTATATTAATCACTCACAAGACCTCATTCCTGATGGAATCCATCGCCACATGGGAGAGAGAAGAGGCAACGTGGAATTTAAATGCCTTGCCTAAGGCCACAATCTTAATGGCTCCAGCGGGGCTCGAACTCCGGACCTTTCGCACCTGAAGCGAACGCGCATCCACGGCGCTATCACGACTTCCACAATAACCATGGTGGTGTCCTTAAATCCACGTTGTCTCTTCTCTCTTATTTCGATCGATTCCATCAGGTTTTCCCATGGTATGCTCAGATGTCTCCCCCACGTTATTGCTCAGTTGTTGTGTTTCCCTCATTACGGCACAGATGCTTGTTTCCTTCAGTACGGTTCTGATGTTTGTTTTCCCACATTATGTCTCTGATGCTAGTTTTCCCTCATTGCGACTCAGATGCATATTTTATGATTTCAGATGTCGGTTATTCGTTACCGTCAACTCCTGGGTATCTCGGTGATGTACTGAACACATATTTCAACGAGTTCTTTCCTCGGGCAATTAAAGTGGCCTTGGACCTGATCGTGCTTGGCTATGAAGAGAGATTTATCTACACCACTCATCCATGGCTTGTCAGTCTATATTTAGATTGCCCGCCCAATTTGGTACTGCCCTCCGGTATAAAGCTACAGGTGAGTGATAATTTCATATATGCAAATTATCTATATCTTTATTTTTATTACAGACGGATCTGTAGTCCAGTGGTTAATACGTTGGACTGGTAATCCAGGGATCGCATGTTCGATCCCCCGTCTGACCCTAATAAAACTAACAGTCTTTCAGATGTGACTTTAAACTGAGGTCTTGTGTCGGTGCTTTACCCGTGCACATAAAAGAACCAGAGGAGACTCTGGAATGGGTCCCTGTCTGAATCACTATCATTGCACTATCCTCTAAAACTCTAAAATAGCGCGTTCGCTTCAGGTGCGAAAGATCCGGAGTTCGAGCCCCGCTTGATCCGTTATGATTGTGCCCTTAGGCAAGGCATTTAGATTCCACGTTGCCTCTTCTCTCTCCCTCGTGGCGATGGATTCCATCAGGAATGAGGTCTCGAGAGTGATTAATATAAGTTGTAAGAACTTGTTTCGCAATCGAGTTAAAATAAATTTGTATAAACTAACTTCGGGATGAGGCGACAGCCGTGTTGTGTAATAAATTGTTCTTGGTATTTAAAATGTTCTATCATCTTATTTGCAGTGCCCAGATGCTCAAAACAGATCCGACTTCATACAAGCTGTAAATAACAAACTCATAACATGGCATGCTGGCCCAATGAACATGGAGTTTGAAATGCTGGACGAGTCAATGAATGAGTTTGCAATTCAGATGAGCTTAGACCTTGACAAGCGGTTTGGTATTGTTAGAAAGTACCGGACTGTCAGCCAGAGGGATGTGCCAGGTACCAGCAGCTTATTTCACCTATATTACACATACATATAACACAGGTATATGCCAGGTACCAGTAAATTATGTCAAATGACAAATGGATCTGTAGTCCAGTCCAGTGGTTAACACCACGTTGAACTTGTAATCCAGGGATCACAGGTTCGATCCCCGTCTGATCCTAATAAAATTAACAGTCTTTCAGATGGGACATTAAACCGAGGTCTCGTGTCGGTGCTGTATACCGTGCACGTAATAAAACCAGAGGAGACTCTGGAATGGGTCTCTGTCTATATCATTGCACTATCCTCCAACAATCTAATATGACTAATCTCTTCAGGAGGCGTCGCTCATATGGGCAACCGGTAGCGACGATAAATAAACGTAAAAACACAACAATTTCAAATGTAATTGTACATGGATTTTCATGTTAAATTACTAAAACCACTGCCAGTTTCAAAATCCAATGTTCCATTTATTAACCCATTTGATTCTAGATACCGTTCAAACAGTATTTGCAAAGAACATAGAGCCAGATCAGCCGCCACGGAAGGTACCGTCTGATCAGGCTCTATGCTGTTTGTTATTCAGATGATCTTGCTAAGACACTTGGCTATGTAGCAAACAACATAGATCCAGATCAACATGCAGCGTCACGCTGCGGCTGATCTGGATCTATGTTGTTTGCAAAAGCCTTTAAATGTATCCAGAATGAAATGTGCTAATATAATCATTATATATAATTATATATTTTCAATTGATGTATGCAATGAGTATAAATGTTAATACTACCTGCCTTGTCTTTTCGCCATTTGAAATGTTTCACTAGAAGTTACACATTTAAATGTAAGAAGTTTGCATTTTAAAAATGTCCAGTGTTTTTTCAGTGACAAACATAGAAGTTTTTATGGGGCGCCTTTTTGATGTTTATTCAGTATATATGGATATCCATAATTCAAACTATGTATATCCAAAAATCGAATTATGGATATCCAATAATCAAAAGGAAATATGGATATCCAAAAATCAAATTATGTATATCCAATAATCGAGTTATGGATATCCAGTAATCGAGTTATGGATATCCAGTAATCGAGTTATGGATATCCAATAATCGAGTTATGGATATCCAATAATCGAGTTATGTATATCCAATAATCGAGTTATGTATATCCAATAATCGAGTTATGGATATCCAATAATCGAGTTATGGATATCCAATAATCGAGTTATGGATATCCAATAATCGAGTTATGGATATCCAATAATCGAGTTATGTATATCCAATAATCGAGTTATGTATATCCAATAATCGAGTTATGGATATCCAATAATCGAGTTATGTATATCCAATAATCGAGTTATGGATATCCAATAATCGAGTTATGGATATCCAATAATCGAGTTATGGATATCCATAAATGCTGAATAAATAGCAAAACAGCGTGCCTGGACATGCTCCAGCGGTTAACCAATACTCCGTAAGAATCTGCGAACGTTTTCATATAAATGAGACACGGCATGAGTGGGGCTCGAACCCGTGACAATCAGTGATGATAGGTTACAGTGGTATACATGTCAGCAACCTTAACCACTCGACCACAGAGGCAGACCTCAACTTTTCAATCATTCTGTAACTTAGGTACAACACAAGCCATTATACCAGTTTTAAAGAAGATGGGTATAGCAGCCCTATCTATTGGTGTAAATGGAGCAACATGCCCTGCTGCCGTGCCGCCCGTGTTTCTGTGGAAGAATGGGAATCAGTCCCTAATCACCCTATATCACCCAAGTATGTATATATCACCCAAGTATGTATATATTACCCAAGTATGTATATATGACCCAAGTAGGTATATATCTTCTTTATATAAGAAAAATATTCAGTGGCGGCCATTTTGAATTTCAAAATGGCTACATCTGCCAATTGACCCAAATTTGTAAATATTATTCTTGTTTAATTATTTATTACAGAATGTATGTATACTTTTAGTGTCTACGCACACTTATTAATAGTGTGCATGTCTTATTAGCGAATATATTGATAAATAATTTTCAGATTGTCGGCCATTTTGAAAATCTTGAATATTTCAAATTGCCCAAAGGTGAGAACTTCACACCCACCTGGATATCGTTATATATGTCCCATAGATAAATAATCAACAGAGAGAAAATCTTTATCAGGGGAATTTCAGGTTAAGGTGAAAACCGCTGTTTCACTGCCAGACTACAAACATTAAATTTATATTCCTGTTCAGGAAAACGAACTTATACTTTATACAAGTGTGCTTTTTTATGACTGCAATTTTAGTACTAATATACATGTACAATAAAAACATAATATATGATTTACGTTTATTAAAATCTCAGCTTTGTACATGTACATAGGATTAGTTTATACAAATTTATTTTAGCTCGATTGCGAAACAAGTTCTTATTACTTATACTAATCACTCTCGAGACCTCATTCCTGATGGAATCCATCGCCACGAGGAAGAGAGAAGAGGCATGTGGAATTTAAATGCCTTGCCTAAGGACACAATCATAACGGCTCCAGCGGGGCTCGAACTCTGGGCCTTTCGCACGTGAAGCGAACGCGCTACCACTGAGCTATCACGACTTCCATAGGATTATGTTAGCGTATTCATGAATTAGAGCGCTGACGACGTACACGTACAGTAAAACTTGCTATAATTCTTTGAACATGAATATCACTTGTATACATATGTTTATATAGTTTAAACTTTATTTATTTTACAATAATTGCGAAGCAAGTTCTAACAACTTATATTAATCACTCTCATTGGCGCGGATGAAAGTGTATATGTGGTTATTCATGTGGTAAGAAACTGGAGTACCCGGAGAAAACCCACCTGTCCGATCTGGCGACCCAAGTACCATCTCACATACTTCCCGGTCCGAGGATCAAACCCAGGTTGCATTTTTGAGAAGCGAGCGCGCTATCCACTGCGCTAATTGGACAGCCAATATACATATGTTGAAGAGGAGAATATTATCGTATCGTGTAGAAACCTGTAACTGTGTTTCTTATTGGTTGTCTCCCTTGCACTAATACTTTAGTATGATATTCGGCCAGTTAACATTAAAATAGTTTCAACAACTCGAAACTTAACGACTTGTTAGCTAACACTGCCGTTAGTGTTTAACGGCGATGTTAGTTTAACCCTTTCAACACCACAGACCTCTAAATAGGCTTACAAAAAGTGTAGATCCAGATGAGCCGGCTCGTGATGAGCCGTCTCATCAGGATCTGCACTTTTTGCCAGTGATATGACTATTTTTAGACATAATTACCCATTTTGATAAATGAACTTGTCCAAATGTGATTTTCTGATTCATTTATTGGTTTATGAATATCATGGACCCAATGTCGTGATTCCACTCGTTATCGGCTTAGTTTATACATGTACCATATGTCTATTGAACATTATCCAACTCTATCCAACTGCAGGAGGTTATCCCAATAACTATGGATCCACTCCTATGAATCCCGGAGGTATGTCTCGTGGAGATTGTGCAATCGTTCCTGGTTTAGATCATGCCTTGTGTTTCGCTTTTCGTAACGATAACTCTGGTCCACCTGCGGATTACAAGGTGAGCAGTTTAGTTCATGTTTTGTGTGCTTTCCGTAGAGAAACTCTGGGGTCTTCTACAGTTTACATTATTTGTGCTTTCAGTAGCTTCTACAGTTTACAATGTGAATGGTTTAGTTCATGCTTTGTGCTTTCAGTAGTGAAAACCTGGGGGTGTCTACAGTTTACAATGTGAACGGTTTAGTTCATGCTTTGTGCTTTCATTAGTGAAAACCTGGGGGTGTCTACAGTTTACAAGGTGAATGGTTTAGTTCATGCTTTGTGCTTTCAGTAGTGAAAACCTGGGGGTGTCTACAGTTTACTATGTGAAATATTTAGTTCTTCTTTGTGCATTCATCATAAATGTGGCAGTGTGGTCGTTTAAGCGATGTGGTCTCTTAATAGGGGAAGTCAAATGTGTGGATGATTTGAAGGAAGAAGACAGGGACATATCTATTTATTTATTTCATTTACATGTGATCATTCTAGAGTAGGACATAATATCCCCCCCCCCCGGATAGACTCTCCCCGTTATCATTTTACCGCATTACAGGGATGGCAGGCCATTTAATTTTACAAACAATTATGCTCATTGGTAACATTACCTTTATAGAGAACCATTTGATGTTGGCCAAATGTTCTTAGAAGAGTGAAGTTTCATGCTCAAACATATAGAACAAACATGTACCTTCACTAGTGTGGCGTCTGTGGTCCAATGGTAGAGCGTCGGATTTGGAATCGGAACGGTCCGGGTTCGATACTTAGTCAGGCCACGTATGTAGTGTCATTGAGCAAGGCACCTCACACACATTGTTTAGTACTGGTTAACAGCTATGGTCGACTAAGCATGCCCAGGAAAACATGTCTTGGTCCCCTGGTTAACCGCCCCCGGATAGACTCTCCCCGTTATCATTACATTACCATTACACAAATTTTGCAATCAATTACTCCAATGGGTAAGATTTCATTTATAGAGAAACATTTGATGTTGGCCAAATTTTCTTAGAAGAGTGAAGTTTCATGCTCAAACATATAGAACAAACATGTACCTTCACTAGTCCTATATAATATAAGACCTCTACATAATTTGTTTTTCGATCTGTTATTTGAAAAATGCCTTGATTAAATGTTACATTTTTCAAGTCTAAATATTTGGACAAGTACCGGCACTTCATAAATTGCACTAGACAACAACAATTATGCAATGACCTATATCTATTTTCCCCGTTTCGTAGGTCACATCCATGCTCATTTATTGTTATTTCAATTATTTGTGTGTGAAATAGACCAGTGTTCTGCAGCAGGATTGATGTGTATTTGTTAGGCAGATCAAAGAACACACATGGTCTGCTAACTGTCGGCTCTCCCTTTTAACACTTTCCTTCATAGAGATTTAGGTTAATATACTATTATATCTCCATACAAACGACAGCCATTATCTATCATGCTGTGGATAAGTAGTCGCCATATCTATCCCACCTCCATAGATATTACTGGGACTACATGAGATTCTGGCCTTAATTATGAACATTGGTTTGGCTACTACATTGTCAATGTATGTGGTATTGGTAATGGCGTCAAGAGGTGCTTCCATGAGGGAAAGGGTTAATGTTGAGATCAATGGTGGTTTGTGTAGGTATGTGTATTTATTAATTAACTTAAACTTTATTTATTTTTCAACGATTGTGAAACAAGTTTTAACAACAATATTTATCACTCTTGTTGGCGCTGATGAAAGCATAAATGTGGTCATTCGTATGGGAGGAAACCGGAGTATACCATCTCTATTTATTGATCCGGTCACACTTGTTTGAGCAGATGCGATCACATATAATTGTTCTGTCAATGTAAATCCTCTGCTGTGGAAGTCATGATAGCTCAGTGGTAGCGCGTTCGCTTCATGTGCGAAAGGCTCAGAGTTCGAGCCCCGCTGGAGCCGTTATGATTGTGTCTTTAGGCAAGGCATTTAAATTCCACATGCCTCTTCTCTCTCCTTCGTGGCGATGGATTCCACCAGGAATGAGGTCTTGAGAGTAATTAATATAAGTTATAGGAACTTGTTTCTCAATCGAGCTAAAATAAAATTGTATAAACTAAATCCTCTGCTTCGTCCGCTTACGTCATTTTTATCTTATGAAATTTCCAAAAATATGCAGATACACATGCACCATGCGTCATGGGCCAGAACATAACGTGGATTTGTTTCGCAAGAATGAGGCTCCCAAGAGGGAGGATTGGGTTAGGGTGTAATTATTTGGGTTGACTGGTCTGATCACCCTTCTGGTCCATTGAAGAACGTATTGACCTCATTGAAAATCCATAATTGTATAATATTGTGAATTTCTATTGATGAAGTTGTGATAGCGCAGTGGTATGATATTATAATACCTTTTTTCGAAATCAAACTAATATAAATGTGAATAAATAATTTCAATTGTAGGAAGTGCTGAATGTGTATGAAATTGCTAGAACGCAGTTTCCAGGTGCAAAACTCATTGCTTCAAAGTTTGAAGATTTCATAGCAGAACTTGTTCCTCATCAGTCTCTACTTCCAGTGGTCACACAGGAAATGGGGGATGTTTGGATACAAGGGGCTGGCTCTGATCCCTTGAAAACAGCATTATTCAGGGCCCAGTACAGGGTCAGAGCAAAATGTTTCAAAGAAGGTGCGTTTTTGGTGTCTTGACTTACAATAAAGTAAAAAGATACGTAAATATATACACATTTAAATTTGTAGTTTGTATCAACACTATCTGTGACTAGCAAATTTCATCACTTTTGTGGAAGTCGTGATAGCGCAGTGGATGTGCGTTCGCTTCAGGTGCGAAAGGTCCAGAGTTCGAGCCCTGCTGGAGCCGTTACGATTGTGCCCTTAGGCAAGGCATTTCAATTCCACATTGCCTCTTCTCTCTCCCTCGTGGCGATGGATTCCATCAGGAATGAGGTCTCGAGAGTGATTAATATAAGTTGTAAGAACTTGTTTCGTAAATCGAGTTAAAATAAATTTGTATAAACTAGCAAATGTCATGATTGGGCCCAGGTGTGAGCAACAACAAATTAAATTTATGATCATCCCGTAAAAGTTTGCAAAGCTCTAGACAATGGATAAGAAGTGTAAGGCTGTCTTCTTTGACATAAGTAAAGCATAACGGTCTACTCCTGAAACTATGTCCTATATTAATGTGTTTCTCTTATTTGTAGCTGACACTGTTACGACACAATTCTAATTTTTTTTTAAAACTTTATTTATTTTTACAACGATTGCGAAGCAAGTTTTAACAACTTATATTAATCACTCTCGTTGGCTCGGATGAAAGCGTATATGTGGTCATTCACGTGGAGGAAACCGGAGTACCCGGAGAAAACCCACCCGTCCGATTTGGCGACCACCGTACCATCTCACATACTTCCCGGTCCGAGGATCGAGCCCAGGTTGCATTGGTGAGAAGCGATAATTCTAATGAAATCCCATGACATATTTTGTGACTGTTATTTTTGCCACTAGCATGTTTTCTATGATATTTATCTATTTTGATCAGGCAAGTGTTCTCTGGAAGACCCAAGAGTGTACAATGCCAGTAGATTTATGCTCAAGTTGGCAGAACATACATGGGGGTCTAATGGGGGAATTGTGGATAACATACACTGGACCAATGATCAGTTCTACAAGATGCTCAATACCAAAAGTAAGTGGTATTATACTATATAGTACTATGTCGGATCCTACTTGTGCACCTCGAAGACATTAGACAGTATGTATGTTCCATTTATGTCAAGCCCATTGAGGTGACCTAAACATGTGGTCTTGGGCAGGCTTAGCCGACCAAGGCGGTTAATCAGTACTAAGCAAAAGAGATGCCTAGCTCAAGGACACTACAGACATGACCTGACTGAGTATCGAACCAGGGACCTTTCAATTCCAAAACCGAAACTCTACCACTGGACATCGAATGTCACATCATTCCAAGCTACTGTAAATGCACTTGATTTTGTACCTATTAAATTTGTTTGTTTAAAGATTCATTATGTTTATTAAGTAACGTAAACACACACTGTTTCTAGTTACATGATCAAATATATTAACATATAAATTATCAACATGACACGATTTGTTTGTTAAGATACTATATACAATATAACATGACATCGATTGTACATATAAGTAATATGCTACATATACAATATAACATGACATGGATTGTACATATAAGTAATATGCTATATATACAATATAACATGACATGGATTGTACATATAAGTAATATGCTATATATACAATATAACATGACATGGATTGTACATATAAGTAATATGCTACATATACAATATAACATGACATGGATTGTACATATAAGTAATATGCTATATATACAATATAACATGACATGGATTGTACATATAAGTAATATGCTATATATACAATATAACATGACATGGATTGTACATATAAGTAATATGCTATATATACAATATAACATGACATGGATTGTACATATAAGTAATATGCTATATATACAATATAACATGACATGGATTGTACATATAAGTAATATGCTATATATACAATATAACATGACATGGATTGTATATACCGGTATAAGTAATATGCTATATAGACAATACACAGCAGGGAACAACAAATACATGTGGTTGAACATGCATGAGCTTGAATGGGTATTTACAAGATTCTTAAGCATAATTTACACAGTGCATTAAAGTGACACTACATCGGTGAAAATGCAAATGTTTGCAGAATGTAATCTCCTATTTCCTATATTTTTTCCAAATATTTGCCTCAAAAACTGAGTTTTTCAACAAATAATCAAACATCGTATTCGCGGTTTGTTGACATAATAAAATAATGTAAATAGGGTCGACGTTCATGCGTAATACAATGCGTTTATCCTGAATAATACGAGATATGGTACATATTTACCGTGATATCTCACATTTGTACCTAATCTTAGTTAAATTATCTCTAATCTCAATTCAGGAGCGTGGATGTCCATTATATGAAAAGTTTGTATACCACAAAACACTGTTTATTGATTCAATGTTAGTGTTCGAATTTATTCTGAAGAATTTGTAGTAGCAATGCATTTATACGTGAAAAAATGCATTTTATTTCCTTTTTGCGATGTAATGTTGCTTTAAGGATACAAATACATTAATCAAGTACACAATAGACAATGTCTTGTCAAAAGTTCTTCTTCTGAAAACTGGATGGAAAATTTCCCGACATAGATATCTGTATATCTAGACTGTGGCTAAGTGCTTATCACTCTGGTCAACCAATGTGAGAAATCATGGCTTCGTTTGCTTCCCGGAAATTAAAGACATACTATCTGGTATTTCCCACCCATGTCTTTCTAATGAAACTGGAATCTTTACTATACCCATACAGCAGATAGAAAAATAAGCGTGTTATTCCACTTTTATACAAATTTATTTTAGCTTGATTGCGAAACAAGTTCTTTCAAATTATATTAATCACTCTCGAGACCTCATTCCTGATGGAATCCATCGCCATGAACGAGAGAGAAGAGCACAGTCGTAACGGCTCCAGCGGGGCTCGAACTCCGGGCCTTTCACACATGAAGCAAACATGCTTCCACTGCGCTATCACGACTTCCACGAAGTGTTATTCCACTACTATGAACCTGCGGAATAATAGTTAGCACATTTTAAGTACATTACATTGGAAGGTATAAATGGTATTGTGACCTTGAATTAAAGTTTGGAGTACAGCGATATGCAACTACTCTTTAGTTTTCTTCCCTTCTGACTGATATGTAACTACTCTGGAGTTATCTCCCTTCTCATTGATATGTAGCTACTCTGGAGTTATCTTCTCTTCTGACTGATATGTAATTACTCTGGAGTTATCTTCCCTTCTCACTGATATGTAACTACTCTGGAGTTATTTTCCCTTCTCACTGATATGTAATTACTCTGGAGTTATCTTCCCTTCTCACTGATATGTAGTTACTCTGGAGTTGTCTTCCCTTCTCACTGATATGTAGCTACTCTGGAGTTATCTTCCCTTCTCACTGATATGTAGCTACTCTGGAGTTATCTTCCCTTCTCATTGATATGTAGCTACTCTGGAGTTGTCTTCCCTTCTCACTGATATGTAACTACTCTGGAGTTATCTTCCCTTCTCACTGATATGTAGCTACTCTGGAGTTATCTTCCCTTCTGACTGGTATGTAATTACTCTGGAGTTATCTTCCCTTCTCACTGATATGTAGCTACTCTGGAGTTATCTTCCCTTCTCACTGATATGTAACTACTCTGGAGTTCTCTTCCCTTCTGACTGGTATGTAATTACTCTGGAGTTATCTTCCCTTCTCACTTATATATAACTACTCTGGAGTTATCTTCCCTTCTCACTATATTATCTATGCTTATAGTCTATTGTACAGCCAGGAACCAGAGAGAATTATATTGAGGACACTTGATTCTCCCTTGCATACATAAATCTTCTCCAAATTTGGAACGTGTAAGTCCTAAGATATGTAATGGGAGTTATCTTCCTCCGTCACTACGGTATCAATACATACGTACAGTATAGCCGGAAAATAAACATATACTAGTATATGTAACCAACCTCCATTTACAGACAGTGGTTTCCAGAATGCCAGTCGGTACTGGGATGAACAGCGGTACATGACAAACCTGGCCTTGGAAGCGCTTGGCAACCATACCCTGGCGGAAGAGCTACAGACGGAGATCTATAACCTCATGCCTAAGATTCCCGATCTTAGTGGTAACTAACTAGATTTGTAATGCCAGCATCTTAGTTTGATCACCACTCGATCTTCACAATGAAACTCTATATATATCTTATTATTGTACAGTCAAACCTGTCTTAAGCAGCCAGTCAATGGAGGTGAAATATGTTATAAATAAAAGTTTGGAAAATTGGAAACTGGCTGATTATTTATTACTTGTTGTATACGGTACTTGAGATTATGATGCCCGATATTAATGAAGGATAGTGTTCTATGATTCTTACCAATAGTACACATTAGGGTGATTCAATCTGTTTTTGTGCGTAGATATTTATTAAAATTGAATTAATTACTGTCGAAGTTGTGTTTAACCCTTTCAACCCCACAGGCCTCTAAATAGGCTTATGAAAAGTGTAGATCTGCACTTTTTTGCCAGTAATAATTATTACTATTTTTAGATAAAATTACCCATTTTGATAAATGAACTGGTCCAAATGTAATTTTCTTATTAATTTATTGGTCTAAAAATAGCATGGATCAGTCCATGTCAGTTACTCGGGGTTGAATGGGTTAAATTGCACTGAAAAAAGGATTGGAGATTTTATTAATATCAGTTCATTTTAAATCTTCGATTCCTTTAATTTGCGAAATTCCATTTTAAGTTTAAACTTTATTTATTTTACAACGATTGCGAAGCAAGTTTTAACAACTTATATTAATCACTCTCATTGGTACGGATGAACGCGTATATGTCGTCATTCATGTGGGAGGAAACCGGAGAACCCGGAGAAAACCCACATGTCCAATATGGCGACAACCGTACCATCTCACATACTTCCCGGTTTGAGGATCGAACCTTGGTCGCTTTGGTGAGAAGCGAGTGCGCTAACCACTGTGTTTATTTGACAGCCTAATCAGTTTTATCCGAATTGCAGAATTAACAAAAAATAAGTAAATGTTTACAGATTTTGTTCAAGTGGATGCTTCCATGTCACATCAATGTGGAGAATTTGAACTGAAATTTGATGCACAAGGTGCTCTCGTTCAACTCAAAGATCCATTCAAACGAGTATGTATTATTATCTTATAATATTTTGGCATCAGATTGGGAATTAATGTAGACTGCAGAGGCGTCAGCAAATAGTTGTATATGAGAAGTGATGTTAGCTGGAAGTTTGTTTATGTAGATGAGAAAGAAAAGTTGCCCAAGGACAGACCCCTTGGGAACATCCGAAGGAAGTGACAGTGTCTTCTTTAGAATGATCGCCATCTAGGACTACAGTCTGGCTTCTGCCGATGAGAAAGGAACGGGACCAATTAAGAATTATTTCATATTCTTGAAGCTGGTTAAGAAGTTTAAGATGGTTGAATATATCAAAAGCTTTGCTAACGTCGAGAAGAATGAGGTATACTTGTTTGCCGTAAGAGATGCTGTTGAACTCGTAGAGAATGGTGTGACGTCTGTAGTGAGAAGACAGATGTTAAGTAACATTAGTTTATACAAATTTATTTTAGCTCAATTGCTAAAACAAGTTCTTACAGCTTATATTAATCACTCTCGAGACCTCATTCGTGATGGAATCCATCGCCACGAGGGAGAGAGAAGAGGCAATGTGGAATTTAAATGCCTTGCCTAAGGGCACAATCGTAACGACTCCAGCGGGCTCGAACTCTGGACCTATTGCACCTGAAGCAATGTTTAAGCAACTTTGAGATCAATAGTTTTACAAAGAATACAAGTAAGATAAATAGGACTGTTTTGTTATATTGTTCGATATCATTGGGGTTTTATTGCATTGTATATGCTGTTTGACGACCATAAAACAATGTTTTTTTAATAATAACATCATTTCTTTTACATCAATAAACATGTCAGCTCGTCCATAATACGTCATACATCAAATAACACAAAACAGCTGATATCAAGCAAGCTAAATGCCAACAGTGAGGTTCCTAAAGGAGGTAATTAAAAAATTAAAATTCAAGGGAATACCCATTATCAGGAAGCTTATATTTTTCCGTCATAATTTTGTTTATATCTTACATATTCTGCAATAATACAATTAAAATAATGTGATTAATTCGACCAAAATACATGTAGTACAATTTTTATACGATTTATATATAAATCATTCTTCTTAATATTGATTAACAATATCCATAACATTTCATGCTTTATATGTTTGTAGTTTTAGTTTATACAAATTTATTTTAGCTCGATTGCGAAACAAGTTATTTCAACTTATATAAATCACTCTCGAGACCTCATTCCTGATTGAATCCATCGCCACGAGGGAGAGAGAAGAGGCAACATGGAATTTAAATGCCTTGCCTAAGGGCACAATCGTAATGGCTCCAGTGCGGCTCGAACTCCGCACCTGAAGCGAACGCGCATCCACTGCGCTATCACGACTGCCACTAATTAGTTTTATCGTGCTTAGAACTAGAAAACTTTAAACTCTTTTTGGGCCTCGTAATATCTATAGTTGTATGTATTGTATTGTTGTATATGTATACCATTATTTTGTTGTATTGTTCTATACCATTGTTTTGTTGTTCTTTGCAGGACTGGGCATCACTTCAGCGTCCACTGGGAAAGTTTCTATACAGGACGTATAATGACACAGACTTTGATAAGTTCTTTGATGCCACCACACCATTTAGCAAGGGTTTCTTTCTCGGGATTGGCAAGCCAAACATGACGAAGAACTCCAAGCCAGAAAGTAAATTCTGGGAAACAGAAGTTGGTGCTCTGTATGCAAGTAAAGGTAGGTATAGTAGGCAGTTGCATGCTGAAATACATGTTTGCTTGTAGGCTGGACATTAAAGTACAATGTATGCTCAACAACATGATAAATGAATGTATGAGATGCCATGGCATGAACACTATGAAATAAAAATAAAGAAGCAAATAGCTTCAGCCACAAATTTGAACAACATTAGATACTGTCCTGCCCCATAAAATCTAATCAAAATAGAACCTAGATTTTTAAATTTAAGACCTTTTGTTTAACAGTTACTTTGTTTGACGATTGTTTAATAATTGACCATGCCGTGCATGGGCGTAACGTATTCAAGACTAGTCCAACCATGGACATCGCAATATCAAATAATGGGGCGTCTGGTGTCTCTCTGGATGCCCCAATAATTATAACAAAATATGTACATAAAGTATCAATTTCATGTATTTTACCGAAATATACTGAGTAAAAAAGAAACGATACCTGGTGTTTATGTGTCTATAATTTCAACATTTATTAAGAAAATTCATAAGATGATAGTCCAACATGTTTGAAAGAGGAGCACATAAAGCATAATGAGCCTCCGAAACTGTCTGCTGCGTGATGACGTAATTCGTCGGACAGGGGTCTAATGGAGTTTTCACACAGACGTCAATACCGAGTATGGGCACCATTTGCGTCTCTCACTGCAATGCACCGCCGTCGCATCGAACGGAAGAGTGTCTGAATCTCTTGCTGGTCAATATTTGTCCACTCCTGACGCAAAACATCCCTCAGTTGGTTTAACGTTACCGGCTGACGTCGTCTGACGCGGCGGTCTAACGTATCCCACAAATGTTCTATGGGTGACAAGTCTGGTGACAAAGCAGGCCACGGCAGGGTTTCAATATTGTTCTGCTCCAATAATGTGGTGGAAATCCGAGCAGTATGACACCTGGCGTTGTCCTGTTGGAACAGTGTGACGTTTCTGTTGGCGTTAAAGAACGGCACAACAACTGGCGCAAGGATCTCATCACAGTACCGCTGGGCGTTTAGGTTCCCGTCCACCACTAACAGTTCAGTGCGACTGCCGAAGGTGATACCGCCCCACGCCATAACGCTTCCGCCCCCGAACAGATCGACCTGATGTACACATGCGTCGGCGTAACGTTCACCGCGTCTGCGATATACCCGCTCTCTGCCATCCGCTCGACGCAAACAGAACCGCGCTTCATCGCTAAACATCACCGAATTCCACTGTAACCGAGTCCAGCGAGCACGTTCCGTCGTCCATTCCCGCCGTACGTCACGGTGACGTCGTGTCAGGATGGGTCCAACGTATGGCCGATAGGCACGAATGCCACGTTCACCGAGCCGGTTCCTGACTCTTTGTGCACTGATGCGATTGTTGGTCATCTCAGGAGTAACGGCAGCTGTGTGCGTAGCAGGTAGGAACCGGTCACGTAAATGTGACGTCCGAATGTGACGGTCCTGTTCACGCGTCGTCACACATGGTCGACCAGATCTTGGACGGTCGTCCACCGATCCATGTGTTCGATAACGTCGAAGTAGACGTGTTATCGTGATCCGCGTAACCCCGAGTCGATTTGCGACGTCACGCTGACGTAAACCGCCGTCAATCATGCCAATGGCACGCATTCTCTGATTGCGGTTTAGCCTAGGCATTTTGTTAGAGGTAACAATGGGTATGTAAGGTGTTTTTCCTCGATGATAATGCAATACCAGTACAATAAACCGGTTTTCCGATTTGTACATGTGTAGGAAGTTGTCTTTGTTGAGGAGCACGTGCAAATCGGAAATTCGGCGTTCCAGGATTATCGGGTGTTTATTTACCTGTGTTTATGGTTGGCTGACGTTGCAATAAGATACCCGGTACTGATACGTAATAATATATTAAACCTTTCTATGGTTTTATCCGTTTTACGTCATTTTTAGTTTGGTATCGTTTCTTTTTTGACTCAGTATATATAGAGGAACCATTTCTATTTTAGCTCACCTGAGGTATTGTTATCGCAGTGTGTCTGTCCGTCGTCTGCCGTCCATGAACATTTTCAAAAGTCTTCTCTTCAGTAACCATTGAGTCAATAGCCACCATTTATGGTCATGATACTTGAGTTGGTGGGGATTACATAATTGTTAAAATCACATAATTACGTAATCCACGATGTCTGCTGTCTATAAATGGCACAAATCTTCTCACGAACCGCCAGCCAGATTTTGATGAATATTCCTAGGAATGGTCGATGTACAATGCTCTTTAACATTTTATTCAAATGGTGACCCCCGGATCAAAATTGGCGTGGCCTGGGAGGTCAAATTGGGGTCAGATTCTATTTTTGAGCGAATATGGTCATGTCATATATCAAATATATCAAAGATATTGACAAGGCTGATTTTGTCATCCAAGATGGCTGCCGAAAGGTCAAAAGATCATTCTTTTATTTTAGATTTCAAAATTCTTCTTCACCCAAATCACTTGGTAGCCAAATTTCACAGTTCTAGTCCATGAGTCAAATTTGTTAAAAATGGAGGTTGTCATCAAAACTAATACAAATTCTTCAAACATCTTCTCACGAACCACTGGTCGGATTTTGTAGAAATGATCGATGTACAATGCTCTTTCAAAGTTGTTAAAAAGTGAGTCAGATGAGCGATGCACCACAACTTATTTTCACACCTTCTTAAATTATACTTTTAACTACTCATACTTTTAACTTCTTTGCGGTTTTTGACGCGCAACATGTCTACGTCCCCGCGAGGGGTTCGACATTAAAGGAAGATAGATAGATAGATAGATAGATAGATAGATAGATAGATAGATAGATAGATAGATAGATAGATAGATAGATAGATAGATAGATAGATAGATAGATAGATAGATAGATAGATAGATAGATAGATAGATAGATAGATAGATAGATAGATAGATAGATAGATAGAATAGATAGATAGATAGATAGATAGATAGATAGATAGAAATAGATAGATAGATAGATAGATAGATAGATAGATAGATAGATAGATAGATAGATAATAGATAGATAGATAGATAGATAGATAGATAGATAGATAGATAGATAGATAGATGATAGATAGATAGATAGATAGATAGATAGATAGATAGATAGATAGATAGATAGATAGATAGATAGATAGATAGATAGATAGATAGATAGATAGATAGATAGATAGATAGATAGATAGATAGATAGATAGATAGATAGATAGATAGATAGATAGATAGATAGATAGATAGATAGATAGATAGATAGATAGATAGATAGATAGATAGATAGATAGATAGATAGATAGATAGATAGATAGATAGATAGATAGATAGATAGATAGATAGATAGATAGATGCAGGGACATCATGCCTGGCCTTCTTAATAAAAATTGTATTACGGCATCAAAACAAAGATTATTTTAAATTTGGTAAATTTGTTGGCAAACAGTTCCACAGTGGAATAAAAGTCCATCATTTACAAATAACGGTGATATTTCTTGAGATTTGTCTTGTCTCCATTAATGTTTCCGTTGTTAGTATAGAACTCAATAGCCAATTGACTATCTGTATCCGTCAGTTAAGCGGTACTGCCTCAATGAGGATATGGAACGGTTTCAGCTGGTAAGATTTCTATTTTGTCTGTAGAATCTGGGTCATCAACCACCAAGCTATATACAAACGGTATTTCTTCTGACGATGCAGATGTAGAGGTGGACACAACTTTAAGTACATGTATATCAGGAAACACTAAAATCTGTTCTTCTCATGTATTTCCTTGAAAGACCATCTGCATCAGTATTTATTTTTCCGCTTTGGTAGTGTATCCAACATTTTTACTTTGCAAGTTCTGCCATCCATCTGTGTCCTGTAGCATCAAGTTTTGCACTGGTGTAAACATGTACCAATGGGTTGTTTTCTGTCACTACATCAAACGTTGCACCATATAAGTAGTCATGGAACTTATCCACAATGGAAGATTTGAGTGCCAGATACTCTAATTTGTGAGTGGGATGGCTTCTCTCGGATGGTTTCAAGCTTCTACTCGCATATGCCACTACACGGTCATGTACATCATGCTCCTGAAAAAGAACAGCCCCGAGTAGTTTCGTGTAGTCTGCATATTTTAGTATTGGCGAATTGGTCATTGATTCCAACATGTCATTAAATGCTTTCTGTTGCGCTGTACCCCAAACAAATTGTGTTTTCTTGATCCTTGTCTTCGGCTTTCCTTGCTTCTTGTTTGAAGATGTTTGAACCAACTCAGTAAAACATAGAAATGATCGAAGTTCTTTGACTGAAGATGATACATGCCAAGGCTTGAGAGCTTTTTCGGTGTCGGTTTCTACCCCATCGTCAGACACAACATAGCCAATATAGGTGATGTTAGATTTAAAGAACTCGTACTTTGATAGGTTAAGGTTTATATCGTGTTCTTCCAAACGGGTTAAAACTTCGTCGAGTCGTTTAAGGGGTTCTTCAAATGTGTCCGAAAATATGACATCATCCAATTTTATAAGACCGTCTATCAAGTTCAGTTCTCCCATACAACGCTCCATCACTCCTTGGAAGGTAGCTAGAGTATTCGACAGTCCAAGTGGCACTCTGTTGAACTTATAGAACCCTAATGTTCCAACCTTGCTTATCCTTCTCGTTCGATTTGCCAGTAGCCACTTTTTAAATCGAGTTTGATGAAATACTGCGAGGCAGACAAAAGATGACGTGTGTCTTCTACTCGAGGAATGACGTAGGCATCTTTTGTAGTCCTATTGTTTAGTTTGTAGTGTCCACACTTCTTTTCTTTTTCAGATGCGGATTGCTGATTAAATTTTTTCTGTTTCAGACTTCCGTGGATCTTTAATTGGTGGTTACCTAAGTACATCAGTTTCGTGTAACTCACATATATTTGTATGTTCCTGTATTTTCAACAGCTTGACTGGTACTCTCGAAGATGTCCCTGAAATACCCAATTTCATTACTCTTGGACATACAGTGAACTTGTTTGAATATCCCTTCTCAGATGGTTCCGTCAAAACTGCATTACAATTCTTCGTTTGCTTGACTAATCCATTTACTACAGTCACTATTCCTGAGCTGGAATTACATATGAATGAAAACGCGTTGTATATCGGGTATATCTCCGGTATGAGATTCGTATATTTCCTGACGTGCTTGTCGAATGACATTTGTTCCAATCACTAATACACACAAAGAATCCTTCCAGTGATATATAATCAATGGCGGATAACAATAACAATGGGAATCACGGTATGGATACTTTGTGTGTATTAGCAAGTTCCGGTAAGATGTTAATACAGCTCTATATAGTCACAGGACGTCGGGTAGGCATTATGGTAGTAACATATTACATAGATTAATTTCCACCTATGACAGTACACCACGGAGGGTATTGTTTTGGGCATTATATGTCTATATACTGGCCGTTTAGTGATGTATATTGTCCGGATGTTCTGCTTCGATGACTGTTGATGGAGTTACGATCCTTTCTTGTTTTCCAATATAGTTATATACGGTACTTGTGCTTGTCAGACTAACTCCTACAGAATTCATTGGACACGGATCAGACTTCCACACATGTTCTAGTTGTGCAAGTTGTCAAGATGTTCAGTTGGATTACAGAATTTTATCTTATACATTGATTGATCCAAATTGCCATTATGTATTGTTATTCTTTCCTGAAGTTTTATGATATTGCTGGTTTTCTAATCTTGTCATAAACTTTAAATTCCATTTATTTCTGCTACAGATTCCAGAAAACTTGTTGCAATGTTAAAAATGGTGGACAGCGTCTCCCAGACATATTACGGAGCACCGTTACAAGTTACGCTGGAATATATATGTGCTGAATCAGGTGAGGTTATATATTGGAACACCGTTTAAATAGGTCTGGAATATACATGTATAGAATCCGGGGAAGGATGTATATTGGAGCTCTGTTTAAAGTAACAATGGAATATACATGTATAGAATCCGGGGAAGGATGTATATTGGAGCTCTGTTTAAAGTAACAATGGAATATACATGTATAGAATCTGGGGAAGGATGTATGTATTGGAGCTCTGTTTAAAGTAACAATGGAATATAGGGGTATAGAATCCGGGGAAGGATGTATATTGGAGCTCTGTTTAAAGTAACAATGGAATATAGATGTATAGAATCCGGGGAAGGATGTATATTGGAGCTCTGTTTAAAGTAACAATGGAATATAGATGTATAGAATCCGGGGAAGGATGTATATTGGAGCTCCGTTAAAGTAACAATGGAATATAGAGGTATAGAATCCGGGGAAGGATGTATATTGGAGCTCCGTTAAAGTAACAATGGAATATACATGTATAGAATCCGGAGAAGGATGTATATTGGAGCTCTGTTTAAAGTAACAATGGAATATAGAGGTATAGAATCCGGAGAAGGATGTATATTGGAGCTTTGTTTAAAGTAACAATGGAATATAGATGTATAGAATCCGGGGAAGGATGTATATTGGAGCTCTGTTTAAAGTAACAATGGAATATAGATGTATAGAATCCGGGGAAGGATGTATATTGGAGCTCTGTTTAAAGTAACAATGGAATATAGAGGTATAGAATCCGGGGAAGGATGTATATTGGAGCTCTGTTTAAAGTAACAATGGAATATAGATGTATAGAATCCGGGGAAGGATGTATATTGGAGCTCCGTTAAAGTAACAATGGAATATAGAGGTATAGAATCCGGGGAAGGATGTATATTGGAGCTCCGTTAAAGTAACAATGGAATATACATGTATAGAATCCGGGGAAGGATGTATATTGGAGCTCTGTTTAAAGTAACAATGGAATATAGATGTATAGAATCCGGGGAAGGATGTATATTGGAGCTCTGTTTAAAGTAACAATGGAATATAGATGTATAGAATCCGGGGAAGGATGTATATTGGAGCTCCGTTAAAGTAACAATGGAATATAGATGTATAGAATCCGGGGAAGGATGTATGTATTGGAGCTCTGTTTAAAGTAACAATGGAATATAGAGGTATAGAATCCGGGGAAGGATGTATATTGGAGCTCTGTTTAAAGTAACAATGGAATATAGATGTATAGAATCCGGGAAGGATGTATATTGGAGCTCTGTTTAAAGTAACAATGGAATATAGATGTATAGAATCCGGGGAAGGATGTATATTGGAGCTCTGTTTAAAGTAACAATGGAATATAGATGTATAGAATCCGGGGAAGGATGTATATTGGAGCTCTGTTTAAAGTAACAATGGAATATAGAGGTATAGAATCTGGGGAAGGATGTATATTGGAGCTCTGTTTAAAGTAACAATGGAATATAGAGGTATAGAATCCGGAGAAGGATGTATATTGGAGCTTTGTTTAAAGTAACAATGGAATATAGATGTATAGAATCCGGGGAAGGATGTATATTGGAGCTCTGTTTAAAGTAACAATGGAATATAGATGTATAGAATCCGGGGAAGGATGTATATTGGAGCTCTGTTTAAAGTAACAATGGAATATAGAGGTATAGAATCTGGGGAAGGATGTATATTGGAGCTCTGTTTAAAGTAACAATGGAATATAGAGGTATAGAATCCGGAGAAGGATGTATATTGGAGCTTTGTTTAAAGTAACAATGGAATATAGATGTATAGAATCCGGGGAAGGATGTATATTGGAGCTCTGTTTAAAGTAACAATGGAATATAGAGGTATAGAATCCGGGGAAGGATGTATATTGGAGCTCTGTTTAAAGTAACAATGGAATATAGATGTATAGAATCCGGGGAAGGATGTATATTGGAGCTCCGTTAAAGTAACAATGGAATATAGAGGTATAGAATCTGGGGAAGGATGTATATTGGAGCTCTGTTTAAAGTAACAATGGAATATAGATGTATAGAATCTGGGGAAGGATGTATATTGGAGCTCTGTTTAAAGTAACAATGGAATATAGATGTATAGAATCCGGGGAAGGATGTATATTGGAGCTCTGTTTAAAGTAACAATGGAATATACATGTATAGAATGCGGGGAAGGATGTATGTATTGGAGCTCCGTTTAAAGTAACAATGGAATATAGATGTATAGAATCCGGGGAAGGATGTATATTGGAGCTCCGTTAAAGTAACAATGGAATATACATGTATAGAATCCGGGGAAGGATGTATATTGGAGCTCCGTTAAAGTAACAATGGAATATACATGTATAGAATCCGGGGAAGGATGTATGTATTGGAGCTCCGTTTAAAGGAAGACTAGAAATATGCATGTATTAAATCAGGTGGGGTTATATATTGGAACACTGTTTAAAGATAAGGATGTGCTACAGAACGTACACATTTATCACTGATCAGTGATGTTCTGATGTCGACAAATGTTGGTTAACCTTTCCATGTTTGTGTTCATCCTTTGAAACTTGATTTGATAAAAAATTTACATAAAAACATAGTTAATGGCATTGTACAACTAAATTAAATAATATCAAAGCAAGTTAATGGCATTGTACAACTAAATTAAATAATATCAAAGCAAATTAATAAAATACATTTACATCATACTACTTAATAGTTATTAATTAAACTCTGAGATAATTAGAATGTGTAGGCAGACATTTTTTTATTGCCTGTATACTTCTTTCATAAAAAATGAATTTTCAAAACTGAAATCACAAATTAAATGTATAATACTACATGTTCATTATTGGGAAGTACTGTATACCGTATATTGCTAGCATACATGTGACAAAGTAAATGATAAATAAAAATGTTGGTTCATTGAATAATTGTGTGTGTTGTTTATACATATTTGGTTGTGTATTAATATGCTATTTGTTTAAAGCTTGACTTTAATGTTTTGTCCTCTCATGCCTACTTCCCTGTTACTGCCAGAATCACGCACACCTATATCTCTTGTACAGCCATAGTCAGACACATCGACTTCCATTGTACAGCCAAATGGAACACACGTCTTTCCCCCATGTACAGCCATACACGCCTACTTCCCTGGTATGCCGGAGGTTACCAAAGTGCAACTCTTATATTCTTCAGGTCTAGATGTGATAGTACAATGGTTTCGTAAGGTTCCTACACGTATGCCAGAGGGTATAGACTTTGTATTCACGCCAGTAGAAAAGCCTGGGCATAAATGGTGGATGAACAAGATAGAAGACTTGATAGACCCATTAAACGTGGTAGAGAATGGAAGTCAGAGACTCCATGGTAACACATTCATTGCCAACTTGTCCGAATGCACACTATTTAATAACGTTAAGTATTAATTAACTATTGAATATTTTCTGCAACTTGACGTAATTTCTAATCCAAAACAAGCTTACATAGATGCTTAGCTTTGCCAATATGGAACTAGCACGGTCAATATGAAAATGTCGAAATGTGATTGGATGTTGGAGCTTGGCCTGTATGAGAGTGCCTGGCGGAATTCTTTTGCATCCGCCATCTTGGAAAAAGAACTCGTTTGATTTATTACATGACTCATTAAAATAATCAGTTTTATATTTATTACCGGTACTTATAACTCTTGAAAATGTTCAATAGTCAATTAATAAAATGTTCATTAATTACATGATTTCATAATGACCTTGTTATTTGGATTCAGTCCGTTGTATTGGAATTCGGACTTCAGACGCTATCCAATATGATTGGCTTCATCCCAATAACAAGTTCAATATGAAATCACTTATTTAATAACATTATATTCTAACATATAAACAAACTAACAAAATCTAGAGCGATTAAATCTGCAATGACTAGAGCCGTTATATTTTATGGCTGTTGAATTTTTCTGCTCGTAAAATAAAAACATACTTATGAATGAAAATCACGAGTATTTACATGCTACATCGAACGACTTTAAAAGCGCACCACTTTTGTCGGTGGTTATATTTTGGTGTAAGACCCGTTTTCAAAAATAGCATGTTCAAACTATCGTACAGAGAATATTATCATGTCATTGCACATAAAAGTAACGGTTTACGGCCCATGTTACTCGTGCCGTGCCAAACATATATAACTTCACAAATGTGCAAACATCTCCCCCCCCATATAGGTGGTGCGTTTTTAAGGTCATTCAGTGTAAAGATGGATAACGCTATTAACATTGTCTGTATTGCAGCTGTCAACAGAGGCATGTATTACGTAGATGGCTCAATGAAGGGTATGCAGATTGCCTCTCTGGATGCTCCGATAGTCAACATTCTCACAGATACCGACTACGTGTCCATGTTGCCGATTCCATTGAAACCAATCAAGAACGTGAATGGCGTGTCATTTAACCTGTACAATAATGTGTGGGAGACAAACTATATATTCTGGTACCCGTACCATAAGGAGGATGCCGACCGTAGATATAGATTCACAATTAAATTTTAAGAATTAAGAAAAAAAATTATGAACTGGTCATTATCATAATTAATCATTGCAGATGGCCAGTTAAACGTGCTACAACATGCCTGGCAGTAAAAAATGAAAGAAAGATTCATATTAAATAATCTATGTAAATAACTAAACAATTAACTATGTGTAATTAACCCATTTAATTCTGGATATATTTAAAGGCTTTTGCAAACAACATAGATCTAGATCAGCCGCAGCGTGACGCTGCATGCTGATCAGGATCTATGTTGTTTGCTACATAGCCAAGTGTCTTAGCAAGATCATCTGAATAGCAAACAGCATAGAGCCTGATCAGACGGCACATTCCGTGGTGGTTGATCTGGCTATATGTTCTTTGTTGCAAATACTGTTTGAACGGTATCCAGAATGAAATGGGTTAACTAATTCTGTGTAGTTAAAATGATTGTTATATGAGCCCCATATAGAATTTCAATTAAATGATTTATTGACAAAAACAATACAGTTTAATGTCACAAACACAAATGAAAATATAGAAATGCAAATCTCTGCTGACAATAATTGTCAAAATTTGATTACGTAAGCATCATTGTAATGACCTTGATCATGTTATTGAATTTAGTTCCAGGGTCACATGGCCCTCTTGTTTCTAGTATTACCGGTAAGTCCTTTAATTGTGACCTGTGGCAGTATCAATACACAACTTCACTTAAAACCAAACATTTTCCTTGACTCACGTCGTAACATTTACATCATACCAGACCATGCTGGCCTTGGTGAGTGAATGAGAGATAATACATTCATAATACATCAAAGTGAGGTCGAGTCTTTTATAGGTGTGCATACCAGAGGTCAATAAAATATAGATGGAATCTTGGGTGGAAATTTGAAGCATTCAATGTTTATACGTCCAATTCCAGCAATGTGTACATTGTCTGCATGTATTATAGGAATAGGTCTACTTGCTGTGTATAGTCTTGGCGTTAATGCAGCCATTAGGCCCATCCCATGAATAGTTCCACTTCCATCAAGTGGTGAGATGGTATCAGTTATATATTGTAAACACTTAATTGTCTTGTGAAACACTTCAGCATATGAACACGAGAAGCCATGCTCATGATATTTTTTAAAGTCATTGAAAACTATGCAAATATATCATTTACTCGCCATAATTTAACATGTATCGCAACAAATAGTTTCCTAGTCAATAATAGTGTATAATACGGGCATAGTACTGACAAATTAGACATAAAATGAATCCTAATCCTCTCTAACATGTCATCTGAGAAAGGTGATAAACGAAAATATTTCAGTTTGGCGGCCATCTTGGATTTATGCTAATAATGCAAATTTGCATGTTGCAAGTTGACCTTTCAAATGAGCTAGTTTGCTTGGACTATTATGACATAGATAGATAGATAGATACTTTTATTTCCTCCATTGCTGAAGAGCATAACATATTTACAAATCATATTAATATATATGTACAAACAGTATAATATCAATGCACAAATAACAGGGTTAAATGTCAGTTGAGTAATCGCAGCACATATAACCTTGTATTTAGTCAATTGACCTCGACTATGGACGAATACATAATTAGCAATATATAACAGTTATGATGTCCGAACATAATAATGTGCACCAGTAAAACATAGAATCAGTTTGCTTTCAACTACCCGGAAAACATTCTACATATTAGCTTCAATAGCAACAAGTTCCTTGGAACAAGATTATCATCTACCTGTAATGCTAACGATAGTAATGCATTGCACTGGTCCATTGGTGATAAATGCATGAATTCTATATAATCTTTAGTACTAACAATGTCAGCTAAAATGTTCAACACTTTACACCTTATGTGATCAATTGCATGGCAATAACACATTATATGTTCAACATTGTTGACAGCCAATAGCGAGCATTTGTAACATGTACTTAAGAATTGTCTCGATACCAATTGACCCACGACTGACGCCGCTATTTTACACAGGGGAAGTAACTCATGCCTCATTCTACACGCCGACCAGAGTACACATGGGCTGTCCGATTTAATAATGTGCGGTATGGTTAATTGTGCTTGAATTCTGACAAACCGTTCTTGCTTGTTAGCTGCTGATACACTCTTCTTGAGTACACTTTTCCAAGTTAATTTTGCAGGGAAATATCCCGTTGTGATATAACATTCAAGGAAATGTAACAATCTGTACTTTCCAAGCAATCTATATATATCCTGCATGAATCCCGAATACTGTCTATCATGATTAATATATCGTACTAGTCTATGTGTAAGCAGGTTTGTTTACCTGGACACATGTCTCTATGCTATGGTTGTCTGTTTAGACAGGTTTGTTTACCTGGACACATGTCTCTATGATATGGTTGTCTGTGTAGACAGGTTTACCTGGACACATGTCTCTATGATATGGTTGTCTGTGTAGACAGGTTTACCTGGACACATGTCTCTATGCTATGGTTGTCTGTGTAGACAGGTTTGTTTACCTGGACACATGTCTCTATGCTATGGTTGTCTGTGTAGACAGGTTTACCTGTACACATGTCTATGCTATGGTTGTCTGTGTAGACAGGTTTGTTTACCTGGACACATGTCTCTATGCTATGGTTGTCTGTGTAGACAGGTTTACCTGGACACATGTCTCTATGATATGGTTGTCTGTGTAGTCAGGTTTACCGGGACGCATGTCTCTATGCTATGGTTGTCTGAGTAGACAGGTTTACCTGGACACATGTCTCTATGCTATGGTTGTCTGTGTATACAGGTTTACCTGGACACATGTGTCTATGATATGGTTGTCTGTGTAGTCAGGTTTACCGGGACGCATGTCTCTATGATATGGTTGTCTGTGTAGACAGGTTTACCTGGACACATGTCTCTATGCTATGGTTGTCTGTGTAGACAGGTTTGTTTACCTGGACACATGTCTCTATGCTATGGTTGTCTGTGTAGACAGGTTTACCTGTACACATGTCTATGCTATGGTTGTCTGTGTAGACAGGTTTGTTTACCTGGACACATGTCTCTATGCTATGGTTGTCTGTGTAGACAGGTTTACCTGGACACATGTCTCTATGATATGGTTGTCTGTGTAGTCAGGTTTACCGGGACGCATGTCTCTATGCTATGGTTGTCTGAGTAGACAGGTTTACCTGGACACATGTCTCTATGCTATGGTTGTCTGTGTATACAGGTTTACCTGGACACATGTGTCTATGATATGGTTGTCTGTGTAGTCAGGTTTACCGGGACGCATGTCTCTATGCTATGGTTGTCTGTGTGGCTATGAAGGCAACTCATCAAGTGGAAACATCATTACAATACCACAATATACAGCTTCTTTACAATGATGATGATGCTGCTGCTGCTGCTGATGATGATATGATGATGATGACATTGATCATAGTAATGATGATGATGATGATGATGATGATGATGATGATGATGATGATGATCCTTTTTTTGGTTAATTTAACTTAGCCATATTTTATTGCATACCAATAGTTGATGATAGTGATTATGATAAGAATGATTGCTGCTGCTCATGAAATCCTATTAACAAAGATGCTTATCATTTAGACAGTGCCATATTGTATGAATAAATAAATTTGGAACACCCAGAATGTGTTATCTTTTACCTTTAGTCCAAAATGTGTCAATTATTATCGTTTGGCAAATAGCTAACCATTAACATGAAACTAATAGTTTCCATCCATCACACCTTGTTAGTGCTGGTAAATAGCCAACCATTAACATGAAAGTAATAGTTTCCATCCATCACAACTTGTTAGTACTGGCAAATAGCTAACCATTAACATGAAAGTAATAGTTTCCATCCATCCATCACACCTTGTTAGTGCTGGCAAATAGCTAACCATTAACATGAAAGTAATAGTTTCCATCCATCCATCACACCTTGTTAGTGCTGGCAAATAGCTAACCATTAACATGAAAGTAATAGTTTCCATCCATCACACCTTGTTAGTGCTGCCAAATAGCTAACCAATAATATGCAAGTAATAGTTTCCGTCCATCACACCTTGTTAGTGCTGGCAAATAGCTAACCATTAACATGAAAGTAATAGTTTCCGTCCGTCCATCACACCTTGTTAGTGCTGGCAAATAGCTAACCATTAACATGAAAGTAATAGTTTCCATCCGTCCATCACACCTTGTTAGTGCTGGCAAATAGCTAACCATTAACATGAAAGTAATAGTTTCCATCCATCACAACTTGTTAGTGCTGGCAAATAGCTAACCAATAACATGCAAGTAATAGTTTCCATCCATCACACCTTGTTAGTGCTGGCAAATAGCTAACCATTGGCATGAAAGTAATAGTTTCCATCCATCACACCTTGTTAGTGCTGGCAAATAGCTAACCATTAACATGAAAGTAATAGTTTCCATCCATCACACCTTGTTAGTGCTGGCAAATAGCTTACCATTAACATGAACGTAATAGTTTCCATCCATCACACCTTGGTAGTGCTAGCAAATAGCTAACCATTGACATGAAAGTAATAGTGTCCGTTCATCCATCACACCTTGTTAGTGCTGACAAATAGTTAACCATTATCATGAAAGTAATAGTTTCCATCCATCCATCACAACTTGTTAGTGCTGGCAAATAGCTAACCATTAACATGAAAGTAATAGTTTCCGTCCATCCATCACAACTTGTTAGTGCTGGCAAATAGCTAACCATTAACATGGAAGTAATAGTTTCCGTCCATCCACCACACCTTGTTAGTGCTGGCAAATAGCTAACCAATAACATGCAAGTAATAGTTTCCATCCATCACACCTTGTTAGTGCTGGCAAATAGCTTACCATTAACATGAAAGTAATAGTTTCCGTCCATCACACCTTGTTAGTGCTGGCAAATAGCTAACCATTAGCATGGAAGTAATAGTTTCCGTCCATCACAACTTGTTAGTGCTGGCAAATAGCTAACCATTAACATGAAAGTAATAGTTTCCATCCATCCATCACAACTTGTTAGTGCTGGCAAATAGCTAACCATTAACATGAAAGTAATAGTTTCCGTCCACCCATCACACATTGTTAGTGCTGGCAAATAGCTAACCATTAACATGAATGTAAAAGTTTCCGTCCATCACAACTTGTTAGTGCTGGCAAATAGCTAACCATTAACATGAAAGTAATAGTTTCCGTCCATCCATCACAACTTGTTAGTGCTGGCAAATAGCTAACCATTAACATGAATGTAAAAGTTTCCGTCCATCACAACTTGTTAGTGCTGGCAAATAGCTAACCATTAACATGAAAGTAATAGTTTCCGTCCGTCCATCACACCTTGTTAGTGCTGGCAAATAGCTAACCATTAACATGAAAGTAATAGTTTCCATCCATCCATCACAACTTGTTAGTGCTGGCAAATAGCTAACCATTAACATGGAAGTAATAGTTTCCGTCCGTCCACCACACCTTGTTAGTGCTGGCAAATAGCTAACCATTAACATGAAAGTAATAGTTTCCATCCATCACACCTTGTTAGTGCTGGCAAATAGCTTACCATTAACATGAAAGTAATAGTTTCCATCCATCACACCTTGTTAGTGCTGGCAAATAGCTAACCATTAACATGAAAGTAATAGTTTCCGTCCATCCATCACACCAGGTTAGTGCTAGCAAATAGCTAACCATTGACATGAAAGTAATAGTTTCTGTCCATCCATCACAACTTGTTAGTGCTGGCAAATAGCTAACCATTAACATGGAAGTAATAGTTTCCGTCCATCCACCACACCTTGTTAGTGCTGGCAAATAGCTAACCATTAACATGAAAGTAATAGTTTCCATCCATCACACCTTGTTAGTGCTGGCAAATAGCTTACCATTAACATGAAAGTAATAGTTTCCATCCATCACACCTTGTTAGTGCTGGCAAATAGCTAACCATTAACATGACAGTAATAGTTTCCGTCCATCCATCACACCATGTTAGTGCTAGCAAATAGCTAACCATTGACATGAAAGTAATAGTGTCCGTTCATCCATCACACCTTGTTAGTGCTGGCAAATAGCTTACCATTAACATGAAAGTAATAGTTTCCATCCATCACACCTTGTTAGTGCTGGCAAATAGCTTACCATTAACATGAAAGTAATAGTTTCCGTCCATCACACCTTGTTGGTGCTGGCAAATAGCTTACCATTAACATGAAAGTAATAGTTTCCGTCCATCACACCTTGTTAGTGCTGGCAAATAGCTAACCATTAGCATGGAAGTAATAGTTTCCGTCCATCACAACTTGTTAGTGCTGGCAAATAGCTAACCATTAACATGAAAGTAATAGTTTCCGTCCATCCATCACAACTTGTTAGTGCTGGCAAATAGCTAACCATTAACATGAAAGTAATAGTTTCCGTCCATCCATCACACCTTGTTAGTGCTGGCAAATAGCTAACCATTAACATGAATGTAAAAGTTTCCGTCCATCACAACTTGTTAGTGCTGGCAAATAGCTAACCATTAGCATGAAAGTAATAGTTTCCATCCATCACAATTTGTTAGTGATGGCAAATAGCTAACCATTAGCATGAAAGTAATAGTTTCCATCCATCCATCACACAGTGTTAGTGCTGGCAAATAGCTAACCATTAACATGAAAGTAATAGTTTCCGTCCATCACACCTTGTTAGTGCTGGCGAATAGCTTACCATTAACGTGAAAGTAATAGTTTCCGTCCATCACAACTTGTTAGTGCTGGCAAATAGCTTACCATTAACATGAAAGTAATAGTTTCCATACATCACACCTTGTTAGTGCTGACAAATAGCTAACCATTAACATGAATGTAATAGTTTCCGTCCATCCATCACACATTGTTAGTGCTGGCAAATAGCTAACCATTAACATGAAAGTAATAGTTTCCGTCCATCCATCACAACTTGTTAGTGCTGGCAAATAGCTAACCATTGACATGAAAGTAATAGTTTTCATCCATCACACCTTGTTAGTGCTGGCAAATAGCTAACCATTAGCATGAAAGTAATAGTTTCCGTCCATCCATCACAACTTGTTAGTGATGGCAAATAGCTAACCATTGACATGAAAGTAATAGTTTCCATCCATCCATCCATCACACATTGTTAGTGCCGGCAAATAGCTAACCATTAACATGAAAGTAACAGTTTCCATCCATCACACCTTGTTGGTGCTGGCAAATAGTTACCATTGACATGAAAGTAATAGTTTCCATCCATCCATCACACCTTGTTAGTGCTGGCAAATAGCTAACCATTAACATGAAAGTAATAATTTCCATCCACCACACATTGTTAGTGCTGGCAAATAGCTAACTATTAACATGAAAGTAATAGTTTCCGTACATCACACCTTGTTAGTGTTGGCAAATAGCTAACCATTAACATGAAAGTAATAATTTCCATCCACCACACATTGTTAGTGCTGGCAAATAGCTAACTATTAACATGAAAGTAATAGTTTCCGTCCATCACACCTTTTTAGTGCTGGCAAATAGCAAACCATTAACATGCAAGTAATAGTGTTCATTCATCACACCTTGTTAGTGCTGGCACATAGCTAACCATTAACATGAAAGTAATAGTTTCCATCCATCACACCTTGTTAGTGCTGGCAAATAGCTTACCATTAACATGAAAGTAATAGTTTCCATCCATCCATCACACCTTGTTAGTGCTGGCAAATAGCTAACCATTAACATGAAAGTAATAGTTTCCGTCCATCACACCGTGTTAGTGCTGGCAAATAGCTAACCAATAACATGCAAGTAATAGTTTCCATCCATCACACCTTGATAGTGCTGGCAAATAGCTAACCATTAACATGAAAGTAATAGTTTCCGTCCATCACACCTTGTTGGTGCTGGCAAATAGCTAACCATTGACATGAAAGTAATAGTGTCCGTTCATCCATCACACCTTGTTAGTGCTGACAAATAGCTAACCATTATCATGAAAGTAATAGTTTCCATCCATCCATCACAACTTGTTAGTGCTGGCAAATAGCTAACCATTAACATGAAAGTAATAGTTTCCGTCCATCCATCACAACTTGTTAGTGCTGGCAAATAGCTAACCAATAACATGCAAGTAATAGTTTACATCCATCACACCTTGTTAGTGCTGGCAAATAGCTTACCATTAACATGAAAGTAATAGTTTCCATCCATCACAATTTGTTAGTGATGGCAAATAGCTTACCATTAACATGAATGTAATAGTTTCCGTCCGTCCATCACACCGTGTTAGTGCTGGCAAATAGCCAACCATTACAGGAAAGTAATAGTTTCCGTCGATCCATCACACATTGTTAGTGCTGGCAAATAGCTAACCATTAACATGAAAGTAATAGTTTCCATCCATCACACCTTGTTAGTGCTGGCAAATAGCTAACCATTAGCATGAAAGTAATAGTTTCCGTCCATCCATCACAACTTGTTAGTGATGGCAAATAGCTAACCATTGACATGAAAGTAATAGTTTCCATCCATCCATCCATCACACATTGTTAGTGCCGGCAAATAGCTAACCATTAACATGAAAGTAACAGTTTCCATCCAGCACACCTTGTTGGTGCTGGCAAATAGTTACCATTGACATGAAAGTAATAGTTTCCATCCATCCATCACACCTTGTTAGTGCTGGCAAATAGCTAACCATTAACATGAAAGTAATAATTTCCATCCACCACACATTGTTAGTGCTGGCAAATAGCTAACTATTAACATGAAAGTAATAGTTTCCGTCCATCACACCTTTTTAGTGCTGGCAAATAGCAAACCATTAACATGCAAGTAATAGTGTTCATTCATCACACCTTGTTAGTGCTGGCACATAGCTAACCATTAACATGAAAGTAATAGTTTCCATCCATCACACCTTGTTAGTGCTGGCAAATAGCTTACCATTAACATGAAAGTAATAGTTTCCATCCATCCCTCACACCTTGTTAGTGCTGGCAAATAGCTAACCATTAACATGAAAGTAATAGTTTCCGTCCATCACACCTTGTTAGTGCTGGCAAATAGCTAACCATTAACATGAAAGTAATAGTTTCCATCCGTCCATCACGCCTTGTTAGTGCTGGCAAATAGCTAACCAATAACATGCAAGTAATAGTTTCCATCCATCCATCACAACTTGTTAGTGCTGGCAAATAGCTAACCAATAACATGCAAGTAATAGTTTCCATCAATCACACCTTGATAGTGCTGGCAAATAGCTAACCATTAACAAGAAAGTAATAGTTTCCATCGATCACACCTTGTTAGTGCTGGCAAATAGCTTACCATTAATATGAAAGTAATAGTTTCCATCCATCACACCTTGTTAGTGCTGGCAAATAGCTAACCATTAACATGAAAGTAATAGTTTCCGTCCATCCATCACACCATGTTAGTGCTAGCAAATAGCTAACCATTGACATGAAAGTAATAGTGTCCGTTCATCCATCACACCTTGTTAGTGCTGACAAATAGCTAACCATTATCATGAAAGTAATAGTTTCCATCCATCCATCACAACTTGTTAGTGCTGGCAAATAGCAAACCATTAACATGAAAGTAATAGTTTCCGTCCATCCATCACAACTTGATAGTGCTGGCAAATAGCTAACCATTAACATGGAAGTAATAGTTTCCGTCCATCCACCACACCTTGTTAGTGCTGGCAAATAGCTAACCAATAACATGCAAGTAATAGTTTCCATCTATCACACCTTGTTAGTGCTGGCAAATAGCTTACCATTAACATGAACGTAATAGTTTCCATCCATCACACCTTGTTAGTGCTGGCAAATAGCTAACCATTAACATGAAAGTAATAGTTTCCATCCATCACACCCTGTTAGTGCTGGCAAATAGCTTACCATTAACATGAAAGTAATAGTTCCATCCATCACAACTTGTTAGTGCTAGCAAATAGCTAACCATTAATATGAAAGTAATAGTGTTCATTCATCGCACCTTGTTAGTGCTGGCACATAGCTAACCATTAACATGAAAGTAATAGTTTCCGTCCATCACACCTTGATAGTGCTGGCAAATAGCTTACCATTAACATGAAAGTAATAGTTTCCGTCCATCCATCACACCTTGTTTGTGCTGGCAAATAGCTAACCATTAACTTGAAAGTAATAGTTTCCATCCATCACACCTTGTTAGTGCTGGCAAATAGCTAACCATTAACATGAAAGTAATAGTTTTCATCCATCACACCTTGTTAGAACTGGCAAATAGCCAACCATTAACATGAAAGTAATAGTTTCCATCCATCCATCACACATTGTTAGTGCTGGCAAATAGCTAACCATTAACATGAAAGTAATAGTTTCCGTCCATCCATCACAACTTGTTAGTGCTGGCAAATAGCTAACCATTATCATGAAAGTAATAGTTTCCATCTATCCATCCATCACACATTGTTAGTGCTGGCAAATAGCTAACCATTAACATGACAGTAATAGTTTCCGTCCACCACACCTTGTTAGTGCCGGCAAATAGCTAACCATTAACATGAAAGTAACAGTTTCCATCCATCACACCTTGTTGGTGCTGGCAAATAGCTAACCATTGACATGAAAGTAATTGTTTACATCCATCCATCATACCTTGTTAGTGCTGGCAAATAGCTAACCATTAACATGAAAGTAATAATTTCCATCCACCACACATTGTTAGTGCTGGAAAATAGCTAACTATTAACTTGAAAGTAATAGTTTCCGTCCATCACACCTTTTTAGTGCTGGCAAATAGCTAATCATTAACATGCAAGTAATAGTGTTCATTCATCACACCTTGCTAGTGCTGGCAAATAGCTTACCATTAACATGACAGTAATAGTTTCCGTCCATCACACCTTGTTAGTGCTGGTAAATAGCTTACCATTAACGTGAAAGTAATAGTTTCCGTCCATCATACCTTGTTAGTGCTGGCAAATAGCTTACCATTAACATGAACGTAATAGTTTCCATCCATCACACCTTGTTAGTGCCGGCAAATAGCTAACCATTAACATGAAAGTAACAGTTTCCATCCATCACACCTTGTTAGTGCTGACAAATAGCTAACCATTAACATGAAAGTAATAGTTTCCGTCCATCACACCTTGTTAGTTCTGGCAAATAGCTAACGATTAACATGAAAGTAATAGTTTCCATCCATCGGTCACAACTTGTTAGTGCTGGCAAATAGCTTACCATTAACATGAAAGTAATAGTTTCCGTCCATCACACCTTGTTAGTGCTGGCAAATAGCTAACCATTAACATGAAAGTAATAGTTTCCATCCATCACACCTTGTTTGTGCTGGCAAATAGCTAACCATTAACATGAAAGTAATAGTTTCCGTCCATCCATCACACCTTGTTAGTGCTGGCAAATAGCTAACCATTAACATGAAAGTAATAGTTTCCGTCCATCCATCACACCTTGTTAGTGCTGGCAAATAGCTAACCATTAACATGAAAGTAATAGTTTCCATCCATCACACCTTGTTAGTGCTGGCAAATAGCTAACCATTAACATGAAAGTAATAGTTTCCGTCCATCCATCACACCTTGTTAGTGCTGGCAAATAGCTAACCATTAACATGAAAGTAATAGTTTCCATCCATCACACATTGTTAGTGCTGGCAAATAGCTAACCATTAACATGAAAGTAATAGTTTCCATCCATCACACCTTGTTAGTGCTGGCAAATAGCTAACCATTAACATGAAAGTAATAGTTCCTCCATCCATCACACCTTGTTAGTGCTGGCAAATAGCTAACCATTAACATGAAAGTAATAGTTTCCATCCATCACACCTTGTTAGTGCTGGCAAATAGCTAACCATTAACATGAAAGTAATAGTTTCCGTCCATCACACCTTTTAGTGCTGGCAAATAGCTAACCATTAACATGAAAGTAATAGTTTCCATCCATCACACCTTGTTAGTGCTGGCAAATAGCTAACCATTAACATGAAAGTAATAGTTTCCATCCATCACACCTTGTTAGTGCTGGCAAATAGCTAACCATTAACATGAAAGTAATAGTTTCCATCCATCACACCGTGTTAGTGCTGGCAAATAGCTAACCATTAACATGACAGTAATAGTTTTCATCCACCACACATTGTTAGTGCTGGCAAATAGCTAACCATTAACATGAAAGTAATAGTTTCCGTCCATCCATCACACCTTGTTAGGGCTGGCAAATAGCTTACCATTAACATGAAAGTAATAGTTTCCGTCCATCACACATTGTTAGTGCTGGCAAATAGCTAACCATTAACATGAAAGTAATAGTGTCCATCTATCACACCTTGTTAGTGCTGGCAAATAGCTTACCATTAACATGAAAGTATTAGTTTCCGTCCATCACACCTTGTTAGTGCCGGAAAATAGCTAACCATTGACATGAAAGTAATAGTTTCCGTCCATCACACCTTGTTAGTGCTGGCAAATAGCTTACCATTAACATGAAAGTAATAGTTTCCATCCATCACACCTTGTTAGTGCTGGCAAATAGCTTACCATTAACATGAAAATAATAGTTTCCATCCATCACACCTTGTTAGTGCTGTCAAATAGCTAACCATTAACATGAAAGTAATAGTTTCCGTCCATCCATCACACCATGTTAGTGCTAGCAAATAGCTAACCATTGACATGAAAGTAATAGTGTCCGTTCATCCAGCACACCTTGTTAGTGCTGACAAATAGCTAACCATTATCATGAAAGTAATAGTTTCCATCCATCCATCACAACTTCTTAGTGCTGGCAAATAGCTAACCATTAACATGAAAGTAATAGTTTCCGTCCATCCATCACAACTTGATAGTGCTGGCAAATAGCTAACCATTAACATGGAAGTAATAGTTTCCGTCCATCCACCACACCTTGTTAGTGCTGGCAAATAGCTAACCAATAACATGCAAGTAATAGTTTCCATCCATCACACCTTGTTAGTTCTGGCAAATAGCTTACCATTAACATGAAAGTAATAGTTTCCATCCACCACACCTTGTTAGTGCTGGCAAATAGCTAACCATTAACATGAAAGTAATAGTCTCCATCCATCACACCTTGTTAGTGCTGGCAAATAGCTTACCATTAACATGAAAGTAATAGTTTCCATCCATCACACCTTGTTAGTGCTGGCAAATAGCTAACCATTAACATGAAAGTAATAGTTTCCGTCCATCACACCTTGTTAGTGCTGGCAAATAGCTTACCATTAACATGAAAGTAATAGTTCCATCCATCACAACTTGTTAGTGCTGGCAAATAGCTAACCATTAATATGAAAGTAATAGTGTTCATTCATCGCACCTTGTTAGTGCTGGCACATAGCTAACCATTAACATGAAAGTAATAGTTTCCGTCCATCACACCTTGATAGTGCTGGCAAATAGCTTACCATTAACATGAAAGTAATAGTTTCCGTCCATCCATCACACCTTGTTTGTGCTGGCAAATAGCTAACCATTTACTTGAAAGTAATAGTTTCCATCCATCACACCTTGTTAGTGCTGGCAAATAGCTAACCATTAACATGAAAGTAATAGTTTCCATCCATCACACCTTGTTAGTGCTGGCAAATAGCCAACCATTGACATGAAAATAATAGTTTCCATCCATCCATCCATCACACATTGTTAGTGCTGGCAAATAGCTAACCATTAACATGACAGTAATAGTTTCCGTCCACCACACCTTGTTAGTGCCGGCAAATAGCTAACCATTAACATGAAAGTAACAGTTTCCATCCATCACACCTTGTTGGTGCTGGCAAATAGCTAACCATTGACATGAAAGTAATTGTTTCCATCCATCCATCATACCTTGTTAGTGCTGGCAAATAGCTAACCATTAACATGAAAGTAATAATTTCCATCCACCACACATTGTTAGTGCTGGAAAATAGCTAACTATTAACTTGAAAGTAATAGTTTCCGTCCATCACACCTTGTTAGTGCTGGCAAATAGCTTACCATTAACATGAACGTAATAGTTTCCGTCCATCCATCACACCTTGTTAGTGCTGGCAAATAGCTAACCATCAACATGAATGTAATAGTTTCCATCCATCACAACTAGTTGGTGCTGGCAAATAGCTAACCATTAACATGAAATTAATAGTTTCCATCCATCCATCACACCTTGTTAGTGCTGGCAAGTAGCTAATCATTAACATGAAAGTAATAGTTTCCATCCACCACACCTTGTTAGTGCTGGTAAATAGCTAACCATTAACATGAAAGTAATATTGTCCGTCCATCACACCTTCTTAGTGCAGGCAAATAGCTAACCATTAACATGAAAGTAATAGTTTCCATCCATCACACCTTGTTAGTGCTGGCAAATAGCTAACCATTAAAATGCAATTAATGGTTTCCGTCCATCCATCACACTTTGTTTGTGCTGGCAAATAGCTAACCATTAACATGAAAGTAATAGTTTCCATCCATCCATCACACCTTGTTAGTGCTGGCAAATAGCTAACCATTAACATGAAAGTAATAGTTTCCATCCATCCATCACACCTTGTTAGTGCTGGCAAATAGCTAACCATTAACATGAAAGTAATAGTTTCCATCCATCACACATTGTTAGTGCTGGCAAATAGCTAACCATTAACATGAAAGTAATAGTTTCCGTCCATCACACCTTGTTAGTGCTGGCAAATAGCTAACCATTAACATGAAAGTAATAGTTTCCATCCATCACACCTTGTTTGTGCTGGCTAATAGCTTACCATTAAATGAAAGTAATAGTGTCCGTCCATCACACCGTGTTAGTGCTGGCAAATAGCTAACCATTAACATGAAAGTAAAAGTGTCCATCCATCAAACCTTGTTAGTGCTGGCAAATAGCTTACCATTAACATGAACGTATTAGTTTCCGTCCATCACACCTTGTTAGTGCTGGCAAATAGCTAACCATTAACATGAAAGTAATAGTTTCCGTCCATCACACCTTGTTAGTGCTGGCAAATAGCTAACCATTAACATGAAAGTAATAGTTTCCGTCCATCACACCTTGTTTGTGCTGGCAAATAGCTTACCATTAACATGAAAGTAATAGTTTCCATCCATCACACCTTGTTAGTGCTGGCAAATAGCTAACCATTAAAATGCAATTAATGGTTTCCGTCCATCCATCACACTTTGTTTGTGCTGGCAAATAGCTAACAATTAACATGAAAGTAATAGTTTCCATCCATCCATCACACCTTGTTAGTGCTGGCAAATAGCTAACCATTAACATGAAAGTAATAGTTTCCATCCATCCATCACACGTTGTTAGTGCTGGCAAATAGCTAACAATTAACATGAACGTAATAGTTTCCATCCATCACACATTGTTAGTGCTGGCAAATAGCTAACCATTAACATGAAAGTAATAGTTTCCGTCCATCACAACTTGTTAGTGCTGACAAATCGCTAACCATTAACATGAAAGTAATAGTTTCCGTCCATCACACCTTGTTAGTGCTGGCAAATAGCTAACCATTGAAATGAAAGTAATATTTTCCATCCACCACACATTGTTGGTGCTGGCAAATAGCTAACCATTAACATGAAAGTAATAGTTTCCGTCCATCACAACTTGTTAGTGCTGACAAATAGCTAACCATTAACATGAAAGTAATAGTTTCCGTCCATCACACCTTCTTAGTGCAGGCAAATAGCTAACCATTAACATGAAAGTAATAGTTTCCATCCATCACACCTTTTTAGTGCTGGCAAATAGCTAACCATTAAAATGCAATTAATGGTTTCCGTCCATCAATCACACTTTGTTTGTGGTGGCAAATAGCTAACCATTAACATGAAAGTAATAGTTTCCATCCATCCATCACACCTTGTTAGTGCTGGCAAATAGCTAACCATTAACATGAAAGTAATAGTTTCCATCCATCCACCACACATTGTTAGTGCTGGCAAATAGCTAACCATTAACATGAAAGTAATAGTTTCCGTCCATCACAACTTGTTAGTGCTGACACATAGCAAACCATTAACATGAAAGTAATAGTTTCCGTCCATCACACCTTGTTAGTGCTGGCAAATAGCTAACCATTGACATGAAAGTAATAGTTTCCATCCATCCCTCACAACTTGATAGTGCTGGAAAATAGCTTACCATTAACATGAAAGTAATAGTTTCCATCCATCACACCTTGTTTGTGCTGGCTAATAGCTTACCATTAACATGAAAGTAATAGTTTCCGTCCATCACACCGTATTATTGCTGGCAAATAGCGAACCATTAACATGAGAGTAAAAGTGTCCATCCATCACACCTTGTTAGTGCTGGCAAATAGCTTACCATTAACATGAAAGTAATAGTTTCCGTCCATCACACCTTTTTAGTGCTGGCAAATAGCTAACCATTAACATGAAAGTAAAAGTGTCCATCCATCACACCTTGTTAGTGCTGGCAAATAGCTAACCATTAACGTGAAAGTAATAGTTTCCGTCCATCCATCACACCTTGTTAATGCTGGCAAATAGCTTACCATTAACATGAAAGTAATAGTTTCCGTCCATCACACATGTTAGTGCTGGCAAATAGCTAACCATTAACATGAAAGTAATAGTGTCCATCCATCACACCTTGTTAGTGCTGGCAAATAGCTTACCATTAACATGAAAGTATAGTTTCCGTCCATCACACCTGTTAGTGCTGGCAAATAGCTAACAATTGAAAGTAATAGTTTCCGTCCATCACACCTTGTTAGTGCTGGCAAATAGCTAACCATTAACATGAAAGTAATAGTTTCCGTCCATCACACACCTTGTTAGTGCTGGCAAATAGCTACCATTAACATGAAAGTAATAGTTTCCGTCCATCACACATTGTTAGTGCTGGCAAATAGCTAACCATTAACATGAAAGTAATAGTGTCCATCCATCACACCTTGTTAGTGCTGGCAAATAGCTTACCATTAACATGAAAGTATTAGTTTCCGTCCATCACACCTTGTTAGTGCTGGAAAATAGCTAACCATTGACATGAAAGTAATAGTTTCCATCCATCACAACTTGTTGGTGCTGGCAAATAGCTAACCATTAACATGAAAGTAATAGTTTCCATCCATCCATCACACCTTGTTAGTGCTGGCAAATAGCTAACCATTAACATGAAAGTAATAGTTTCCATCCACCACACATTGTTAGTGCTGGCAAATAGCTAACCATTAACATGAAAGTAATAGTTTCCGTCCATCACAACTTGTTATTGCTGACAAATAGCTAACCATTAACATGAAAGTAATAGTTTCCGTCCATCACACCTTGTTAGTGCTGGCAAATAGCTAACCATTGACATGAAAGTAATAGTTTCCATCCATCACCCCTTGTTTGTGCTGGCTAATAGCTTACCATTAACATGAAAGTAATAGTTTCCGTCCATCACACCGTGTTAGAGCTGGCAAATAGCTAACCTTTAACATGAAAGTAAAAGTGTCCATCCATCACACCTTGTTAGTGCTGGCAAATAGCTTACCATTAACATGAAAGTATAAGTTTCCGTCCATCACACCTTGTTAGTGCTGGCAAATAGCTAACCATTAACATGAAAGTAATAGTTTCCGTCCATCACACCTTGTTAGTGCTGGCAAATAGCTAACCATTAACGTGAAAGTAATAGTTTCCGTCCATCCATCACACCTTGTTAATGCTGGCAAATAGCTTACCATTAACATGAAAGTAATAGTTTCCGTCCATCACACATTGTTAGTGCTGGCAAATAGCTAACCATTAACATGAAAGTAATAGTGTCCATCCATCACACCTTGTTAGTGCTGGCAAATAGCTTACCATTAACATGAAAGTATTAGTTTCCGTCCATCACACCTTGTTAGTGCTGGCAAATAGCTAACCATTGACATGATAAATAGTTTCCGTCCATCACACCTTGTTAGTGCTGGCAAATAGCTAACCATTAACGTGAAAGTAATAGTTTCCGTCCATCCATCACACCTTGTTAGTGCTGGCAAATAGCTAACCATTAACATGAAAGTAATAGTTTCCGTCCATCACACATTGTTAGTGCTGGCAAATAGCTAACCATTAACATGAAAGTAATAGTTTCCGTCCATCCATCACACCTTGTTAGTGCTGGCAAATAGCTAACCATTAACATGAAAGTAATAGTTTCCATCCATCACACCTTGTTAGTGCTGGCAAATAGCTAACCATTAACATGAAAGTAATAGTTTCCATCCATCACACCTTGTTAGTGCTGGCAAATAGCTAACCATTAACATGAAAGTAATAGTTTCCATCCATCACACCTTGTTAGTGCTGGCAAATAGCTAACCATTAACATGAAAGTAATAGTTTCCATCCATCACACCTTGTTAGTGCTGGCAAATAGCTAACCATTAACATGAAAGTAATAGTTTCCATCCATCACACCTTGTTAGTGCTGGCAAATAGCTAACCATTAACATGAAAGTAATAGTTTCCGTCCATCACACCTTGTTAGTGCTGGCAAATAGCTAACCATTAACATGAAAGTAATAGTGTCCATCCATCACACCTTGTTAGTGCTGGCAAATAGCTTACCATTAACATGAAAGTAATAGTTTCCGTCCATCACACCTTGTTAGTGCTGGCAAATAGCTAACCATTAACATGAAAGTAATAGTTTCCATCCATCACACCTTGTTAGTGCTGGCAAATAGCTAACCATTAACATGAAAGTAATAGTTTCCATCCATCCATCACACCTTGTTAGTGCTGGCAAATAGCTAACCATTAACATGAAAGTAATAGTTTCCATCCACCACACATTGTTAGTGCTGGCAAATAGCTAACCATTAACATGAAAGTAATAGTTTCCGTCCATCACAACTTGTTAGTGCTGACAAATAGCTAACCATTAACATGAAAGTAATAGTTTCCGTCCATCACACCTTGTTAGTGCTGGCAAATAGCTAACCATTAACATGAAAGTAATAGTTTCCATCCATCACACCTTGTTAGTGCTGGCAAATAGCTTACCATTAACATGAAAGTAATAGTTTCCGTCCATCACACCTTGTTAGTGCTGGCAAATAGCTAACCATTAACGTGAAAGTAATAGTTTCCATCCATCACACCGTTAATGCTGGCAAATAGCACCATTAACATGAAGTAATAGTTCCATACCCTTGTTAGTGCTGGCAAATAGCTAACCATTAACATGAAAGTAATAGTGTCCATCCATCACACCTTGTTAGTGCTGGCAAATAGCTTACCATTAACATGAAAGTATTAGTTTCCGTCCATCACACCTTGTTAGTGCTGGCAAATAGCTAACCATTAACATGAAAGTAATAGTTTCCGTCCATCACACCTTGTTAGTGCTGGCAAATAGCTAACCATTAACGTGAAAGTAATAGTTTCCGTCCATCCATCACACCTTGTTAATGCTGGCAAATAGCTTACCATTAACATGAAAGTAATAGTTTCCGTCCATCACACATTGTTAGTGCTGGCAAATAGCTAACCATTAACATGAAAGTAATAGTGTCCATCCATCACACCTTGTTAGTGCTGGCAAATAGCTTACCATTAACATGAAAGTATTAGTTTCCGTCCATCACACCTTGTTAGTGCTGGCAAATAGCTAACCATTGACATGATAGTAATAGTTTCCGTCCATCACACCTTGTTAGTGCTGGCAAATAGCTAACCATTAACATGAAAGTAATAGTTTCCATCCATCACAACTTGTTGGTGCTGGCAAATAGCTAACCATTAACATGAAAGTAATAGTTTCCATCCATCCATCACACCTTGTTAGTGCTGGCAAATAGCTAACCATTAACATGAAAGTAATAGTTTCCATCCACCACACCTTGTTAGTGCTGGTAAATAGCTAACCATTAACATGAAAGTAATAGTTTCCGTCCATCACACCTTGTTAGTGCAGGCAAATAGCTAACCATTAACATGAAAGTAATAGTTTCCATCCATCACACCTTGTTAGTGCTGGCAAATAGCTAACCATTAAAATGCAGTTAATGGTTTCCGTCCATCCATCACACTTTTTTGTGCTGGCAAATAGCTAACCATTAACATGAAAGTAATAGTTTCCATCCATCCATCACACCTTGTTAGTGCTGGCAAATAGCTAACCATTAACATGAAAGTAATAGTTTCCATCCATCCATCACACATTGTTAGTGCTGGCAAATAGCTAACCATTAACATGAAAGTAATAGTTTCCGTCCATCACACCTTGTTAGTGCTGGCAAATAGCTAACCATTAACATGAAAGTAATAGTTTCCATCCAACCATCACAACTTGTTAGTGCTGGCAAATAGCTAACCATTAACATGAAAGTAATAGTTTCCGTCCATCACACCTTGTTAGTGCTGGCAAATAGCTAACCATTAAAATGAAAGTAATAGTTTCCATCCATCACACCTTGTTTGTGCTGGCTAATAGCTTACCATTAACATGAAAGTAATAGTTTCCGTCCATCACACCGTGTTAGTGCTGGCAAATAGCTAACCATTAACATGAAGGTAAAAGTGTCCATCCATCACACCTTGTTAGTTCTGGCAAATAGCTTACCATTAACATGAAAGTAATAGTGTCCATCCATCACACCTTGTTAGTGCTGGCAAATAGCTTACCATTAACATGAAAGTATTATTTTCCGTCCATCACACCTTGTTATTGCTGGCAAATAGCTAACCATTAACATGAAAGTAATAGTTTCCGTCCATCACACCTTGTTAGTGCTGGCAAATAG
>CM026395.1:26115249-26143184 GCA_014843695.1 Archivesica marissinica | reverse complement strand
ATCTGGTGACTATTACTGCAGTGGGAATGACTTAAGTAACTTTATGAACATCCCTCATTGTTTCCTAGGATCTGGTGACTATTACTGCAGTGGAAATGACTTAAGTAACTTCATGAACATCCCTCATTGTTTCCTAGGATCTGGTGACTATTACTGCAGTGGGAATGACTTAAGTAACTTTATGAACATCCCTCATTGTTTCCTAGGATCTGGTGACTATTACTGCGGTGGGAATGACTTAAGTAACTTTATGAACATCCCTCATTGTTTCCTAGGATCTGGTGACTATTACTGCGGTGGGAATGACTTAAGTAACTTTATGAACATCCCTCATTGTTTCCTAGGATCTGGTGACTATTACTGCAGTGGGAATGACTTAAGTAACTTTATGAACAGCCCTCATTGTTTCCTAGGATCTGGTGACTATTACTGCAGTGGGAATGACTTAAGTAACTTTATGAACAGCCCTCATTGTTTCCTAGGATCTGGTGACTATTACTGCAGTGGGAATGACTTAAGTAACTTTATGAACAGCCCTCATTGTTTCCTAGGATCTGGTGACTATTACTGCAGTGGGAATGACTTAAGTAACTTTATGAACAGCCCTCATTGTTTCCTAGGATCTGGTGACTATTACTGCAGTGGGAATGACTTAAGTAACTTTATGAACAGCCCTCATTGTTTCCTAGGATCTGGTGACTATTACTGCAGTGGGAATGACTTAAGTAACTTTATGAACAGCCCTCATTGTTTCCTAGGATCTGGTGACTATTACTGCAGTGGGAATGACTTAAGTAACTTTATGAACAGCCCTCATTGTTTCCTAGGATCTGGTGACTATTACTGCAGTGGGAATGACTTAAGTAACTTTATGAACAGCCCTCATTGTTTCCTAGGATCTGGTGACTATTACTGCATTGGGAATGACTTAAGTAACTTTATGAACATCCCTCATTGTCTCCTAGGATCTGGTGACTACAGTGGAACCTCTCTTAAGCAGCCACTCTTGGGAAGGGCACAAATTGGCTGCTTAAGGGAGGTGGCTGCTTAACGGAGGGAGACTGCTGGACAACTAGAAATTATTTTCAAAGCAAGCATGCCTGGAAAAGCTGTGTTAACAATAATCTGTCAATGGGATTGCCTTATAGTATGATAACAACAAGAAATGAGACAACAGAATCTGAAATTTAAACTTTTATTTTTATTAACATTTTATTTATTTTTCAAATTAAACATATGTACATACATTTGTTCTTGTCAAACAATGCGATCGAATAATCGGCCTTTGATATCCCAGTAATCCGATCAAAACAATGGTTTTCAGCGCCTTGTGTGATCACTCCAAGTTTGTTTATGATTTAACAACCTATTGTGTGGTCCCGACTTTGTATTTTACACTCTTCAAAAATAGAATGGAAAAACCAGGATGACTCATCAATTTCCCGCATAATGGCGGATAATCACGTATGATTGGAGACTAATGTAAAAACGTGTGAAAAACTAATCAATATTGTTTTTAAGGCCAAAATATCATTTGATAGCTGTAATATAACTATTAAAAAATGATAATTATTAATAAAATATTTCTTTTTTTCCACTCTGTAAATTCAATCTTTCAATGTCTACATCTGATTTGAATGTTACATATTTTCGCGACCGCATCTCTGTAAATATTTTGCCGATTTTTGGTGGATTTTGACCGTTTAAGGTAGGACATTTTGTCCCAAAACGGTCACTTTGGTGGCCGCTGGCCGGAGATGAGAGGTGACCGCTCAACAGAGGTGTAATATATAGGAAAATCGCTCGGGGGGGAATAAAAGTTACCGGAGGTGACCGCTCACAGGAGGTGACCGTTAGTGTAGGTTCCACTGTATTACTGCAGTGGGAATGACTTAAGTAACTTTATGAACAGCCCTCATTGTTTCCTAGGATCTGGTGACTATTACTGCAGTGGGAATGACTTAAGTAACTTTATGAACATCCCTCATTGTGTCCTAGGATCTGGTGACTATTACTGCAGTGGGAATGACTTAAGTAACTTTATGAACAGCCCTCATTGTTTCCTAGGATCTGGTGACTATTACTGCAGTGGGAATGACTTAAGTAACTTTATGAACAGCCCTCATTGTTTCCTAGGATCTGGTGACTATTCCTGCAGTGGGAATGACTTAAGTAACTTTATGAACAGCCCTCATTGTTTCCTAGGATCTGGTGACTATTACTGCAGTGGGAATGACTTAAGTAACTTTATGAACATCCCGCCGGAAGGACTCGCTGATATGGCTGTGAAAGCTGGGGAACTGCTCGAGTAAGTACCTGTGGTTTCCGTAGCCCAAGTTCTTAAATGTGAGTTCTGTGTTGAGATAATGTCCTAACTATGATGTTTTATTTCTTGTGGTACTGTGACTTATCCAACAGTTTCTTGTTGTAACTGGGAGGTGTGTCTGTTGTGGTGGATAGAAGACTGCCAGAAATTTCTGAGTGAAGTAAAACAAAACATTTTCCTTAAAGGGAGGTAATTTATTAATAGTTTCACATAAAAGCGAGCATTCATTGGTGAGCAAATCTTAAAAGAGCAGAATATTATTTAGAACCCAAATTTTATAATGTATTATTGAATGATGGAAATATCACTATTTAATTCTTTGCTCCTTAGCATATCCCAATGTGCCATACTCTCCTTAGCATATCCCAATGTACCATACACTCCTCTCCTTAGCATATCCCAATGTGCCATACACTCCTCTCCTTAGCATATCCCAATGTGCCATACACTGCTCCTTAGCATATCCCAATGTGCCGTACACTGCTCCTTAGCATATCCCAATGTACCATACACTCCTCTCCTTAGCATATCCCAATGTGCCGTACACTCTTCTCCTTAGCATATCCCATGTTCCATACACTCGGCTCTTAGCATATCCCAATGTGCCATACACTCTGCTCTTAGCATATCCCAATGTGCCGTACACTATGTGTTTAGCATATCCAATGTGCCATACACTTTCTCCTTAGCATATCCAATGTGCATACCTCCTCTCCTTAGCATATCCCAATGTGCCGTACACTCATCTCCTTAGCATATCCCAATGTGCCATACACTCCTCTCCTTAGCATATCCCAATGTGGCCGTACACTCTGCCTCTCTTAGCATATCCAAGTACCATACACACCTCTCCTAGCATATCCAAGTGCCATACACTCACTCCTTAGCATATACCAATGTGCCGTACACTCCAAGTATATGCACCAATGTGCCGTACACTCCAAGTATATGCACCAATGTGCCGTACACTCCAAGTATATGCACCAATGTGCCGTACACTCCAAGTATATGCACCAATGTGCCGTACACTCCAAGTATATGCACCAATGTGCCGTACACTCCAAGTATATGCACCAATGTGCCGTACACTCCAAGTATATGCACCAATGTGCCGTACACTCCAAGTATATGCACCAATGTGCCGTACACTCCAAGTATATGCACCAATGTGCCGTACACTCCAGTATATGCACCAATGTGCCGTACACTCCAAGTATATGCACCAATGTGCCGTACACTCCAAGTATATGCACCAATGTGCCGTACACTCCAAGTATATGCACCAATGTGCCGTACACTCCAAGTATATGCACCAATGTGCCGTACACTCCGCTCCTTAGCATATCCCAATGTGCCCTACACTCTGCTCCTTAGCATATCCCAATGTGCCATACACTCCGCTCCTTAGCATATCCCAATGTGCCATACACTCCGCTCCTTAGCATATCCCAATGTGCCCTACACTCTGCTCCTTAGCATATCCCAATGTGCCGTACACTCTGCTGTTTGTTTGTGTTTTTAGCATATCCCAATGTGCCATACACTCCTCACCTTAGCATATCCCAATGTGCCGTACACTCCTCTCCTTAGCATATCCCAATGTGCTGTACACTCCTCTCCTTAGCATATCCAATGTGCCGTACACTCCTCTCCTTAGCATATCCCAATGTGCTACACTCTCTCCTTAGCATATCCAATGTGCATAACTCTTCTCCTTAGCATATCCCAATGTGCATACACTTCTCCTTAGCATATCCCAATGTGCATACGCTCGTCTCCTTAGCATTCCCAATGTGCATCGCTCCTCTCCTTAGCATATCCCAATGTGCATACACTCTTCTCCTTAGCATATCCCATGTGCCGTACACTTCTCCTTAGCATATCCCAATGTGCTGTACACTCTTCTCCTTAGCATATCCCAATGTGCTGCATACTCTCTCCTTAGCATATCCCAATGTGCCATACACTCTTCCTTAGCATATCCCAATGTGCCATACACTACGTCCTTAGCATATCCCAATGTGCCATACACTCCGCTCCTTAGCATATCCCAATGTGCCATACACTCCTCTATTAGCATATCCAAATGTGCCATACAATCTTCTCCTTAGCATATCCAATGTGCATACACTCTTCTCCTTAGCATATCCCAATGTGCATACACTACTTCCTTAGCATATCCAATGTGCATACACTCCTCTCCTTAGCATATCCCAATGTGCATACACTCCTTAGCATATCCCAATGTGCCGTACACTCCTTAGCATATCCCAATGTGCATACACTCTTCTCCTTAGCATATCCAATGTGCTACATCCTCTCCTTAGCATATCCCAATGTGCATACACTCCTCTCCTTAGCATATCCCAATGTGCATACACTCCTCTCCTTAGCATATCCCAATGTGCATACACTCCTCTCCTTAGCATATCCCAATGTGCTGCACACTCCTCTCCTTAGCATATCCCAATGTGCATACACTCCTCTCCTTAGCATATCCCAATGTGCATACACTCCTCTCCTTAGCATATCCCAATGTGCATACACTCCTCTCCTTAGCATATCCCAATGTGCATACACTCCTCTCCTTAGCATATCCCAATGTGCATACACTCCTCTCCTTAGCATATCCCAATGTGCATACACTCCTCTCCTTAGCATATCCCAATGTGCATACACTCCTCTCCTTAGCATATCCCAATGTGCATACACTCCTCTCCTTAGCATATCCCAATGTGCATACACTCCTCTCCTTAGCATATCCCAATGTGCCATACACTCCTCTCCTTAGCATATCCCAATGTGCCGTACACTCCTCTCCTTAGCATATCCCAATGTGCCGTACACTCCTCTCCTTAGCATATCCCAATGTGCCATACACTCCTCTCCTTAGCATATCCCAATGTGCCGTACACTCCTCTCCTTAGCATATCCCAATGTGCCATACACTCCTCTCCTTAGCATATCCCAATGTGCCATACACTCCTCTCCTTAGCATATCCCAATGTGCCATACACTCCTCTCCTTAGCATATCCCAATGTGCCATACACTCCTCTCCTTAGCATATCCCAATGTGCTGCACACTCCTCTCCTTAGCATATCCCAATGTGCTGCACACTCTGCTCCTTAGCATATCCCAATGTGCTGCACACTCCTCACCTTAGCATATCCAATGTGCTGCACACTCCTCACCTTAGCATATCCCAATGTGCCATACTTCCTCTCCTTAGCATATCCCAATGTGCCATACTCTCCTCTCCTTAGCATATCCCAATGTGCTATCACTCCTCTCCTTAGCATATCCCAATGTACCATACACTCCTCTCCTTAGCATATCCCATGTGCCATACACTCCTCTCCTTAGCATATCCCAATGTGCCATACACTCCTCTCTTAGCATATCCCAATGTGCCATACGCTCTGCTCCTTAGCATATCCCAATGTGCCATACACTCGCTCCTTAGCATATCCCAATGTGCCGTACACTCCTCTCCTTAGCATATCCCAATGTGCTGCACACTCCTCTCCTTAGCATATCCCAATGTGCTGCACACTCCTCTCCTTAGCATATCCCAATGTGCCATACACTCCGCTCCTTAGCATATCCCAATGTGCCATACACTCCTCTCCTTAGCATATCCCAATGTGCCATACACTCCTCTCCTTAGCATATCCCAATGTGCCATACACTCCTCTCCTTAGCATATCCCAATGTGCCATACACTCCTCTCCTTAGCATATCCCAATGTGCCGTACACTCCTCTCCTTAGCATATCCCAATGTGCCATACACTCCTCTCCTTAGCATATCCCAATGTGCCATACACTCCTCTCCTTAGCATATCCCAATGTGCCATACACTCCTCTCCTTAGCATATCCCAATGTGCCATACACTCCTCTCCTTAGCATATCCCAATGTGCATACACTCCTCTCCTTAGCATATCCCAATGTGCCATACACTCCTCTCCTTAGCATATCCCAATGTGCCATACACTCCTCTCTTAGCATATCCCAATGTGCCGTACACTCCTCTCCTTAGCATATCCCAATGTGCCCTACACTCCTCACCTTAGCATATCCCAATGTGCCATACACTCCTCACCTTAGCATATCCCAATGTGCCGTACACTCCTCTCCTTAGCATATCCCAATGTGCTGCACACTCCTCACCTTAGCATATCTACACTCCTCTCCTTAGCATATCCCAATGTGCCGTACACTCCTCTCCTTAGCATATCCCAATGTGCTGTACACTCCTCTCCTTAGCATATCCCAATGTGCTGTACACTCCTCTCCTTAGCATATCCCAATGTGCCATACACTCCTCTCCTTAGCATATCCCAATGTGCCATACACTCTGCTCCTTAGCATATCCCAATGTGCCGTACACTCTTCTACTTAGCATATCCCAATGTGCATACACTCCTCTCCTTAGCATATCCCAATGTGCGTACACTCCTCTACTTAGCATATCCCAATGTGCATACACTCCTCTACTTAGCATATCCCAATGTGCATACACTCCTCTACTTAGCATATCCCAATGTGCATACACTCCTCTACTTAGCATATCCCAATGTGCATACACTCTTCTCCTTAGCATATCCCAATGTGCCGTACACTCTGTTTAGTATATCACAATGTGCATACACTCCTTTTAGTATATTGTGTTTTTTGTTTGTGTTTTTTTGTTTGTGTTCCTCTCCTTAGCATATCCCAATGTGCATACGCTCCTCTCCTTAGCATATCCCAATGTGCATACACTCCTCTCCTTAGCATATCCCAATGTGCCGTACACTCCTTTTGTTTGTGTTTTTTGTTTGTGCATCACTCCTCTCCTTAGCATATCCCAATGTGCTGTACACTCCTCTCCTTAGCATATCCCAATGTGCATACACTCCTCTCCTTAGCATATCCCAATGTGCATACACTCCTCTCCTTAGCATATCCCAATGTGCCATACACTCCTCTCCTTAGCATATCCCAATGTGCTGCATCCTCTCCTTAGCATATCCCAATGTGCATACACTCCTCTCCTTAGCATATCCCAATGTGCATACACTCCTCTCCTTAGCATATCCCAATGTGCATACACTCCTCTCCTTAGCATATCCCAATGTGCATACACTCCTCTCCTTAGCATATCCCAATGTGCATACACTCCTCTCCTTAGCATATCCCAATGATGTAACTAGTTATTTTGATAAGAAGACATGAACTTGCTAATGTTTGCTTTTTGCATTTAGCAAAACTGTCGTTAGTTGAAGATTCTGTAAATCCGTGTTTCATGTATTTGCAGGAGATTTGTATCCGCTTTTATAGACTTTCCAAAGCCACTGATAGGCCTGGTGAATGGTCCTGCTGTCGGTGTGTCCGTGACAGTACTAGGACTGTTTGATGCTGTATATGCCAGTGATAGGGTAACTTTACTTACACTTTGTACAGTGATAGGGTAGCTTTACTTGCATGTTGTACAGTGATAGAGTAGCTTTACTTGCATGTTGTACAGTGATAGAGTAGCTTTACTTGCATGTTGTACAGTGATAGAGTAGCTTTACTTGCATGTTGTACAGTGATAGGGTAGTGGTGCTTTACTTGCATGTTGTACAGTGATAGGTGCTTTACTTGCATGTTGTACAGTGATAGAGTAGCTTTACTTGCATGTTGTACAGTGATAGGGTAACTTTACTTGCATGTTGTACAGTGATAGAGTAGCTTTACTTACATGTTGTACAGTGATAGGGTAACTTTACTTGCATGTTGTACAGTGATAGGGTAGCTTTACTTACATGTTGTACAGTGATAGGGTAATGTTACTTACATGTTGTACAGTGATAGGGTAACTTTACTTGCATGTTGTACAGTGATAGGGTAACTTTACTTGCATGTTGTACAGTGATAGGATAACTTTACTTGCATGTTGTACAGTGATAGGATAACTTTACTGGCATGTTGTACAATGATAGGGTAACTTTACTTGCATGTTGTACAGTGATAGGGTAGCTTTACTTGCATGTTGTACAGTGATAGGGTAGCTTTACTTGTATTTATGTTTACCATGTATTTGACGAGACATGGGGCAAAAAAATGTTTCGCTAAATATTTTCCGCCAATTAACAAAATTTAGCGCTAGTATTTGTTTTTTGTTGCAATTAGTTTAAACTTTATTTATTGTTCTTCTTTTGTACAAAGGGCATATATTGCATGGAAATTGTAAACACACAGGTTGCAGGAAGATAACTAAGGATTGGAAAACAAGATAAATACAATGTTATATATGAATTCCTCTCCTACATGGAGCATTTAGCAAGTTTGTGTAATCCGGTATAAGTAATGTAGGCTGTTGTTCTTTGTCTGTTCACGGCTTAAATTGCTCGTTAAAGTTTAATTATATGATATAGGGTTCTCGAATCAAGATATGTTATACTTACAATTTGTTGCAATTGGCACCATTTGTCGACCGATGGTTGTACAGTTACAGCTGTTGTGATTGCTCCAGTAAATGTAACCTCCGGTGCTATTCCTGTGGATACCATGGTTATACAGCTACAGCTGATGTGATTGCTCCAGTAAATGTAACCTCCGGTGCTATTCCTGTGGATACCCTGGTTATACAGCTACAGCTGTTGTGATTGCTCCAGTAAATGTAACCTCCGGTGCTATTCCTGTGTATACCCTGGTTATACAGTTACAGCTGTTGTGATTGCTCCAGTAAATGTAACCTCCGGTGCTATTCCTGTGTATACCCTGGTTATACAGTTACAGCTGTTGTGATTGCTCCAGTAAATGTAACCTCCGGTGCTATTCCTGTGGATACCATGGTTATACAGTTACAGCTGTTGTGATTGCTCCAGTAAATGTAACCTCCGGTGCTATTCCTGTGGATACCCTGGTTATACAGCTATAGCTGTTGTGATTGCTCCAGTAAATGTAACCTCCGGTGCTATTCCTGTGGATACCCTGGTTATACAGTTACAGCTGTTGTGATTGCTCCAGTAAATGTAACCTCCGGTGCTATTCCTGTGGATACCCTGGTTATACAGCTATAGCTGTTGTGATTGCTCCAGTAAATGTAACCTCCGGTGCTATTCCTGTGGATACCCTGGTTATACAGCTATAGCTGTTGTGATTGCTCCAGTAAATGTAACCTCCAGTGCTATTCCTGTGTATACCCTGGTTATACAGCTACAGCTGTTGTGATTGCTCCAGTAAATGTAACCTCCGGTGCTATTCCTGTGGATACCTTGGTTATACAGCTACAGCTGTTGTGATTGCTCCAGTAAATGTAACCTCCAGTGTTATTCCTGCCTTATTTTTCAGGCTACTTTCCACACTCCATTCTCACAACTAGGCCAGTCACCCGAGGGTTGCTCCTCCTACATCTTCCCCAAGTTGATGGGAGCAGCCAAAGCCAGTGAGATGTTACTCTTCAACAAGAAGATATCGGCCGCCGAGGCATTCAATAGAAATCTAGTCACCCTGGTTATTCCAGATGATGTGTTTGTTAAAGAAACGAGTGCTAAAATTCAGGCTATTGCTAAATTACCAAAAGAGGTATTGATTTGCTTTTATCTCTTTACATGCTGGGTAAAATAAAGGCTATAAATAGATCAATTAATTTTAGCAGACCGATAATACATTAATGTCGTTTCCTTATTTGTGACTGAAACCTCTGGAATATGTCATGGAATTTCATTAGAATTGTGTCGTTATTATGTTATATTTCGGGTTTTACGCCTGCATCAGCACCATTTCGGGCTATTTCGCCGGCGGGCAGTTTACTTAACAACACCTTTCCTGGGCAGGCTCCAGCGGTTAACCAGTACTTGGGTGCACCAACCTTCGTAAGAAACTGCCAACTTTTTCATATAAATGAGACACGGCCTGAGCGGGGCTCGAACCCGTGACCATCATGATGATAGGTTAGAATTGTGTCGTTACGGCACAATTTTAATGAAATTGCATGACATATTTGACTGTGATTTCCACCACTACCTTACAAAGAGTTAGTTTAGTTTATACAAATTTATTTTAGCTCGATTGCGAAACAAGTTCTTACAACTTATATTAATCACTCTCGAGACCTCATTCCTGATGGAATCCATCGCCACGAGGGAGAGAGAAGAGGCAGCGTGGAATTTAAATGCCTTGCCTAAGGGCACAATCGTAACGGCTCCAGCGGGTCTCGAACTCTGGATCTTTCGCACCTGAAGCGAACGCGCTATCCCAACTTCAACTTTGTTCGATTTTAGGTTTAAAGGTCGTGTGGTGACTCTCCGGTTATTAACGGTGGTGGAAGAAGTATTTCCAGCACGACCGGGCACCCGGGTAGAACCACCAACATGCCACCTGGATAGCTTCCTCATTTGAAAGAATTCAACACCTTTTTTGTAGAGAGTTACAGTTGATCTGATGTGTTGCAATTGCATCCAATTTATGTAGAATTAATATAAAATGTCTGATTATTGCTGTCAGCCAACCGACGGATATGCTGTCCAGTTGTAACACGCTGGACTGGTAATCACTGGGGATCGCAGGTTCGATCCCCCATCTGACAGATGGGACTTTAAATCAAGGTCTTGTACAGGGTTCATTCTAGGTCAGAATTTTTGGGAGAAGTGAGAAAGCGTGTGATTGCTTCCTTAAATGATGTTCTTTAATATATTTCTGCAAAATAGGGTTAAAATGCACAGTACAACCATTAAATACAACATTTGAATAGTAGGAGTGCTGTATCTTACTAGACAAAATTTTGTTTGAAAATAATAAAAACCAAAAAGAGGGTCCCTAGGGCGACAATTTCGCCCACATCGCCCTCTAAACTGATCCCTGCTTGTATCGGTGCTGTACACCGTGCACATAAAATAACCAGAGGAGACTCTGGAATGGGTCTCTCTCTGTATCATTGCACAATCCTCCAAAAATCTAAAATGATTAATCTGTTCAGGAGGCGTCGCTCATACGGGCAACTGGTAGCGACGATAAATAAACGTAAAACACACACGTCAGCCAGTTGATATTTTATCCCATTGGGGATATTGAATTTTTTCAAGGAAGCTGACCTGCGGTAGGTAAGTGGTTCTACCTGAAGTACTGTTTGAAGGGGGAACCCAGGTCTCCCTCCACCAATATTAACTGGAGAGTCGTCGTTTTGATCTCAGCTGTTGGTGCGACATTAAACCCTAAAAACAAACAAAAAGCTAATTATTTTCCATTTGAAGAAACATGTGTTACATGCTATGAATACACAACTATGTTAGCAGTCACAATGTATGTATGTTCCATTAATGTCAAGCCCCTTGCAGGGGGACCTAGACATGTTTCTTGGCAGGCTTAGCTGACCTAAGTGGTTAACCAGTACTAAGCAATACACTACATAGTGATACATGGCCTGACCGAGTGTCGAACCCGGGACCGATCGATTCCAAATCTGATGCTCTACCACTGGACCATGGACGCCACACTATGTTGCTTCACGTGTGTAACAAAAACTTATATTTTATATAAAAAGTGTGTATTATAGATATTCTATTAATATAGCTCATTATGTAGCAGATCAAAATGGTAGCCTGTAGAGGCAGTCTTTCATTAGCCAGTCTTTATTCGGAGGCGGTCTTTGTTTTTATTTGGTTTATGTTTACAGTCAGTTCTTGTTTGGAGGCAGTCTTTTATTCGGAGGCAGTCTTTGTTCTGAAGCGGTCCTTGTTCAGAGGCGATGTTAATCGGAGGCGGTCTTTGTTTTTATTTGGTTTATGTTTACAGTCGGTTCTTGTTTGGAGCCAGTGTTTGTTTGGAACCAGTCTTTATTCGGAGGCAGTGTTTGTTCTGAAGAGGTCCTTGTTCAGAAGCGGTGTTAATCGGAGGCGGTCTTTGTTTTTAGTTTGTTTATGATTACAGGCAGTCTGTGTTTTGAGGTGGTTCTTGTTTGGAGGCAGTCATTTATTTGGAGGCAGTCTTTGATCTGAAGTGGTCCTTGCTCAGAAGCAGTGTTTATTTGGAGGCAGTTTTTGTTCAGAGGCGGTCTTCTGAAGCGGTGTTTATTCGGAGGTGGTCCTTTGTGGTGGTGTTTTTTGCTCTGATGCGGTTTTTGCTCTGATGCGGTTCTTGTTCAGAGGGTCCTTGTTCAGAGGGTCCTTGTTCAGAGGGTCCTTGTTCAGAGGGTCCTTGTTCAGAGGGTCTTTGTTCAGAGGGTCCTTGTTCAGAGGCGGTCCTTGTTCAGGGGGTCCTTGTTCAGAGGGTCCTTGTTCAGAGGCGGTCCTTGTTCAGAGGGTTTTTGTTCAGAGGGTCTTTGTTCAGAGGGTCCTAGTTCAGAGGGTCCTTGTTCAGAGGGTCTTTGTTCAGAGGGTCCTTGTTCAGAGGGTCTTTGTTCAGAGGGTCTTTGTTCAGAGGGTCTTTGTTCAGAGGGTCCTGTTCAGAGGCAGTCCTTGTTCAGAGGGTCTGTTCAGAGGGTCTTGTTCAGAGGGTCTTTGTTCAGAGGTCCTTGTTCAGAGGGTCTTTGTTCAGAGGGTCTTTGTTCAGAGGGTCCTGTTCAAGGGTCTTTGTTCAGAGGGTCTTTGTTCAGAGGGTCTTTGTTCAGAGGGTCCTTGTTCAGAGGGTCCTTGTTCAGAGGGTCTGTTCAGAGGGTCCTTGTTCAGAGGGTCTTTGTTCAGAGGGTCCTTGTTCAGAGGGTCTTTGTTCAGAGGGTCTTTGTTCAGAGGCGGTCCTTGTTCAGAGGCGGTCCTTGTTCAGAGGCGGTCCTTGTTCAGAGGCGGTCCTTGTTTCAGAGGCGGTCCTTGTTCAGAGGCGGTCCTTGTTTCAGAGGGTCCTTGTTCAGAGGTCTGTAGCACAGGTTAGACTGCATATACATTTGTATATTTCAGAGCATGCGTTATTCGAAGGTGTTGATGCGTGATGCGGAGAGAGATAGGCTACACCGGGTGAACAAGGAGGAGTGTCGCATGCTGTTGGGTAGATGGCAGTCTGACGAATGCATGAACGCCATTATGGGCTTCTTTCAGGAGAAAGCTTCATCCAAGTTATAACTGTTGGTTGAATTAACGATTAACATAAGATAGAAGATATTTGCTTGTTTCAGTGTATGATCGAATTATATTCCACTGAATGAAGATTTTAAGCAAGTGTACCAGCAGTTATGATGCCAACAAGGTTTAATGTTAGCCTTCAATGTTCATGGGGGAAATATAATTCCAGGTATTCTTATGTGAACAAATTGTTTCTTTCATGTCTGGAATTGCTTTTGTGATAGAAAACGGTTCTACCTCTCGTTAAAGCGACATTACATCGCAAAAAGCAAATAAAATGCATTTTTTTCACGTATGAATGCATTGCTACTACAAATTCTTCCAAATACATTCGAACACTACCATTGAATCAATAAACAGTGGTTTTGTGATCTACAAACTTTCAAAAGTGAAAGTAGGATTTCATATAACGGTCATCCATGCTCCTGAATTGACGTTTGTTTGTCATCGGAGTCAATACTAAACGCGAGATAATGTCGTTTAAAGATAATTTAACTAAGACTAGGCTACAAATAAATATGCATAGACACACAAGTAAGATATAACGGTAAATCTGTACGATATATCGTGTTATTCAGGATACACGAGTTGTATTACGCATGAATGTCGACCAAATTCACATTATTTTCTTATGTCAACAAACCGCGTATACGACGCTTATTTATTTGTTGAAATACTCAGTATTTGAGGCAAATATTTGGGAAAAAATTATACAATATAATAGGAAAATACATTCTGTAGAAATTTGCATTTTCACTAATGTAGTGTCGCTTTAAGAACTGTGTATAACAACAATTTCTTTCACTGGTCAATTTCTATATTTCATAGGAAAGCCTAAAATAATGAAATCTTTCACTGATGAATTTCTATGTTTCATAGGAAAGCATAAAATAATGAGATCTTTCACTGATGAATTTCTATATTTCATAGGACAGCATAAAATAATGAGATCTTTCACTGTTTCAAAACGATGAGAGATGAGTTTATCATTCACTTGGACAAGTGTTAATACGGGTATACAAATGGACTCTGTGGCAATATAGAATGGTTCTACATCGGTATACTACCATAATGTGCTCTATATCACTTACGTTGTGTTGCTGACTTGTATACCACTGTAACCTATCATCACTGATGGTCATGGGTTTGAGTCCCGCTCAGGCCATGTCTCATTTATATGAAAAAGTTGGCAGTTTCTTACGGAGGTTGGTGCACCCAAGTACTGGTTAACCGCTGGAGCCTGCCCAGGAAAGGTGTTGTTAGGTAAACTGCCCGCCGGCGATATAGCCAAAATGGTGCTGATGCAGGCGTAAAACCCGAAATATAACCAGGGATCAGTTTAGAGGGCGATGTGGGCGAAATTGTCGCCCTAGGGACCCTGACTTCGCCCTCTGGGTCCCTATGGGTCGTGACGAGCCGTCTCATCAGGATCTACACTTTTTTGCCAGTAATAATTATTACTATTTTTAGATAAAATTACCCATTTTGATAAATGACCGCCAAAGGTAATTTTCTTATTAATTTATTGGTCTGAAAATATCACGCACCATCCATGTCAGTTACTTGGGGTTGAATGGGTTAAATCCCCATTATGCGTTTACTTACAACATACTTTGGTGTCCAAAATATTGTAAGGAGCAGGTAATTATATATTGTGATTATTGTCTTATTATATTTTCAATGAACCTGCTTTTGTGAAATTACCATTTGTAAATTACCTCCCTTTATTGATACTTTTTAACAAAATCACCAATAACTCTGTAAATGGTGGTTTACTAAAGTTAACACTAGGATAAATTTGCATATGAATTATAATATTATTTACTAAATGAAGAAAAACATTGCATATAGAGACTTTAAGTAGTAGTTTAGTAGTTTTATATATATATATTAATATATATATATATGTTGGTGAATGATCGCTCGCCCATATGGTTCGCCGGCGGCGAGGGTAAATAAGCTCAATCATCATCAGTGAATGATGAATCAACACATCGGATCTGTAGCCCAGTGGTAACACGCTGGACTGGTAATCCAGGGATCGCAGGTTCAATCCCCCGTCTGACCATAATAAAATTAACAGTCTTTCAGATGGGACTTTAAACCGAGGTCTCGTGTCGGTGCTTTACACCGTGCACGTGAAAGAACCAGAGGAGATTCTGGAATCGGTCTCTGTCTGTATAATTGCACTATCCTCCAAAAACCTAAAATGACTAATCTCTTCAGGAGGCATATGGGCAACCGGTAGCGACGATAAATAAACATAAAGCACACACATATATATATATATATATATATGCTCTACTGTACAGCGAATCAATATATTACAAATGTTGTGTTTTTTAAATAAAATTAAGATACATGTAAACACAAATTATTGTTGGAGATTTCAATTTGAAGTGGTATTTTGTATGTAATATTGTTTGAGTGTGTCTTCATATTGCATTTATTTATGTCTTGAAGATGAAATATATATATTTGTACTAAAACAGAAATATCTGTGGTTTGTTTTATTTTCCATAAAATCAACTTTGTTATTAACAATACTTGTAATTGTCAATATATGCTGTACAGTGAATAACACAAGTGAATTACAGTGAATAACACAAGTGAATTACAGTGAATAATACAAGTGAATTACAGTGAATAACACAAGTGAATTACAGTGAATAATACAAGTGAATTACAGTGAATAATACAAGTGAATTACAGTGAATAATACAAGTGAATTACAGTGAAGATACGGCTGTAGATAGACATTCAAAGTATGTATTTAAGGTATACAATGATTCTCTATATTCTATATGACAGCTAACATATGGTAGTTATTTTATACAAATTTATTTTAGCTCTATTGCGAAACAAGTTCTTTCCACTTATATTAATCACTCTCGAGACCTCATTCCTGAAGGAATCCATAGCCACAAGGGAGAGAGAAGAGGGAACATGGAATTTAAATGCCTTGTTTAAGGGCACAATCGTAACGGCTCCAGCGGGGCTCGAACTCCGGATCTTTCCCACCTGAAGTGAACGTGCATCCACTGCGCTATCATGACCTTCCACATATGGTAGTTCAGTAGACCAATTCCTCTACGTACATCCTCCAGCCGAAACAAATATCGTAGTTCAGTAAGCTGGTCCCTACAAGTCCGCCTCCGTGGTCGAGTGGTTAAGGTCGCTGACTTGTATACCACTGTAACCTATCATCACTGATGGTCACGGGTTCGAGCCCCGCTCAGACCGTGTCTCATTTATATGAAAAAGTTGGCAGTTTCTTACGGAGGTTGGCGCACCCAAGTACTGGTTAACCGCTGGAGCCTGCCCAGGAAAGGTGTTGTTAGGTAAACTGCCCGCCGGCGATATAGCCCAAAATGGTGCTGATGCAGGCGTAAAACCCGAAATATAAAAAAAAAAAGGTCCCTACAAGCTCAAGCCCTGGAAGAGGTTTATATTACCAGTACTTTTAGAAATGACAAATTAAATTTTGAAACATTCCTTTTATTTAAACCATATTGCTTAGTAAGGCCTGATATCTTAGCACAAAAAGAGTGGCCTGCCATCTTCATGGGCCATGTAATGAAGGCAGTCGAGGATAATCAGCATGTCGTATAGATCTTGTGCCTTGCTGGTCACCTGACCTATCAAAACACGCAGTACCGCTGGCTCATTGAGTCCGAACCTCTCTACTGTACCAGGTTCAGGGGAACCATTCATAAGGCCATACGTGTTGACCATGTCTTGTGTGAATTCTGAATGCTGTTCCAGCTTGTATCCAAAGGTGCACAGCTTTTGTTGGATAACTTTTAGTCGAAGTTTTAGAATACGGTCCAGGTCTTGGTCTTCCCCGGCTTGCCGCACCTCATGCGCTATCAGCAGCTTGACACTAGCAACGCTGTAGCCATAGTAACTGAAAATCAGAATATGTAGAATCTTTAAAGCAGAATTACATCGTATGAAATAAAAGATATTTGAAAAATTAAAATTTTACGTATGGGTAGAAATGCTGCTACACATTCTAACATTATACTTTGTATGCTTATGTTCATTTGGTAAACAGTGTTTTTTTGCGATAAAACAAACTCGAAACCGAAAGTAAGACTTTCCGAGTCGATCGGTCACGTACTTGTTTACAACCGGAACGCATCGTCCCCATTTGTCCCACGTTGTCTTTTTTAATTAAATTACTTGATATGTTGATTCATACCTCTGTTAGCTAAGTCTTTTAGGGAAATTTCTACATCCCCGCGAGTGGTTCGACATTAGAGGAATAGATAGATAGTATTTCATGTTCAAAATATATACGTTGTTTTCTACATCCTCTGTTGTTTCACGCATGCGTGCTGTGCGTGTTTACATTTAGTGTGTTGATACTTGTATTATTCACTGTAATTCGCGTATACGACGATTTAAATTTATTGGAATTGTATCGTTTCTGAGCGACTATTTCGTATTTTGTAAACACACACACATTAGTATTTATATTTTACCCAAAACATCCTTTATTACGATGTAATGCTGCTTTAATAGGCGCGACAAAACATCCTTTATTACGATGCAATGCTGCTTTAATAGGTGTAACCAACGGTGCAATATGTTCTTACGTTTGTGGTCTCTACAAAAACAAACTATTGTTTACGATTTACGTCATTTTGAAATTAAATTTGCAAATTTTCAAATCAAAATCACAATATTGTGAGTGTGTCGATCACCACGTATCTACTATAAGGCACTGTAGGCCTGGACCTGCGATCGTCACGTATCTACTATAAGGCCCGGGCCTGCGATCGCCACGTAGCTACTATAAGGCACTGAAGGCCTGGGCCTGCGATCGCCACGTATCTACTATAAGGCACTGAAGGTCCGGGCCTGCGATCGCCACGTCGCTACTATAAGGCACTGAAGGCCCGGGTCTGCGATCGCCATGTAGCTACTATAAGGCACTGAAGGCCCAATTGTTTTCAGGGAACTAGTTCCAAGCTTTCACTGTTGTATGCATAGAAATATAGGCTTAAGCTGGAATCCAAAAATGGACAATCTATTTATAGGCGTTATATTTGGACAGCTTTGTACAAAATTGTTTCAGATAGGGCCATTTTACTGATCGATGCGAAATCTGACATCCCACAGAGTAGATTCCCTGTACTTAAATATATATACTAGTACCCCCAAACGTGCCGAATCCCTGTGGTCACGACAGTGTTTTAAGTTGGGATTAAGTCACAGAACCACCAGCTTACTTATTATAACTATCTATATGCATGTATTTATAACCGCTACAGTCTGCCCAGGAAAGGTGTTGTTACGTAAACTACCTGTCGCTCTGGCATATGGGCAGCCAGTAGCGACGATAAATAACCGTAAAACAAAAGACTCGAACACCTCTAATGCACTCTCTAGCTCTGATATCAAACAAATTCCGTAAGCTTATAATATGACCACAACAACACTGATACCAGTCTAAAGCTGCCTGGTCAGCACTTTATAATGTCAATATATTGTGCAATCATGTGAGATGGTACGATGGTCGCCAGATCTGACAGGTGGGTTTTCTCCGGGTACACCGGTTTCCTCCCACATGAATGACCGCATATACGCTTTCATCCGAGCCAACGAGAGTGATTAATATAAGTTGCTAAAACTTGCTTCGCAATCGTTGTAAAATAAATAAAGTATATTGTGCAATTGCATCATACGCTTTTATAATAGTACAAGATCAACTGAACAATTTCATAACACACATACTAGTTTGGACTAGGTACTCTCCGAGAATCTTAAATATAATTAATAATCCGACTAGGCACAACGTCGTCAATAATTCTGAATCTATATACATGTATGTAGTTAAATACATTTATTTTAACTTTGATTGCGAAAAATGTTCGTACAACTTATATTGTGACTTTGTAGGTGACTTATAGATAGATCCATTGGGTCGGGTGCTATATTCATGTATATATGTATGTATTGAAATATGTTAATGCACATGTCACTATAATAAACTATTTACTTACTTATATTAATCATTCTCGAGACCTCATTCCTGATGGAATCCATCACCATGAAGGAGAGAGAAGAAGCAACGTGCAATTTAAATGCCTTGCTTGGCTAAATGCACAATTGTAATGGCTCAAACTTTTGGACCTGAAGCGAATGCACTATCACGACTTCCATGTATGTAGTTGCAGAAACACATTACATCATTATGTTATACAATTTGTTATATCAGATTGCATAGAATGAGAAATATCGCTAACCGTGAACGTCTCTTGCTGGACTTTCGTTCTGCTATTCCGGTAAATACAAACTCTAGTATCCGCCTGTCCAGCTGGAAGGCAATCTCGCCAACGATGCGTTTGTTGGGCATTGACATGGCCATTCTAACTAATACTTCATTAGAAATTTCTGGCTTGTATCCAATTAATATGTCCACTGGTCGGTGAAGAATGAAGTTGGCTGAAATAGTATACACGTATTCTAACAATTTCTGAACAAACCTAGATCAGTTTCATTTATGGTGAACAACACGATGGACATTCCTTTTAGTTATCTAACAACAGAACGTCTTCAATTTTACACAATTCAATTTATTTGTTAGCTTAATGTGTGTTTTTACGTTTATTTATCATCGCAGCCGGTTGCCCATATGAGCGACGCCTCCTGAAGAGATTAGTAATTTTAGATTTTGTATTTGATCTATGCTAAAAGTGGAACTCTTCTCTGTATGTTTTTACGTTTATTTATCATCGCAGCCGGTTGCCCATAATTCTCTACACCCACAGTAAGTCCCCCTCCCCCAATAGTGACCTTGAACTTGCCATAAATAGTCTGATTTCAGATTTTTTAAAACTTAACGATATTATTTCTCAAAAACCAGGCGCGTAGCTGCCATTAGACCAAAAGGTTTTAAATGCGGCAGAATGCGGGAAATTGCATCCTAAAAAACACAAATTTCCGGGGGTGCATGCCCCCGGACCCCCATAGCAACCTCGTTCGCTACGCTCGCTCAACATTCTTTACTCGGGCCTGCACATAATTTGCCTCCTGGCTACGCCCCTTCAGCCACAGTAAGCCTCCACCCACAAGAGTGACATTGAACTTGACTTCTGGCCAAAAGTAGTCCGATTTTAGAAATTATTTATGTTTTCAAAACACTCGAACAAGACCTTGAACCTGAATGTTGGCCAAAATTAGTCTGATTTTAGATTTTAAAAAAAACTTTAACAATATCATTTCTCAAAAACGTTATTGCTTTGAAGATACATTCTATACGCCCATAGTAAGTATCCACCACAAGAGTGGCCTTGAACTTGAATTGTGACCGAAATTAGTTCGATTCCAGAAATTATTATTTCTCACAAGACGCCGAATATATTCCTTTGACACTTTGTATATACATCAGAGTACTAATGTGCAACACCAACACTACCCAAGTCACCACCCTACCACAAACATTCAACTTGAAATTTGACAATTCGTTGGAAAGCATATTTCGGTGAACCAGTACTCATACAGTCCATCACGCGTGGTGAGACACCCTTGTGGCGATGACCTTCTCAATAAAACCAACACCGTCTTAATATACACACCTTACAGACGGATCTGTAGTCCAGTGGTAACAAGCTGGACTGGCAATCCAAGGATCGCAGGTTCGATCCCCCTAATAAAATTAACAGTCTTTCAGATGGGACGTTAAACCGAGGTCTCGTGTCGGTGCTGTACACTGCACGTAAAAGAACCAGAGGAGACTCTGGAACGGGTGTCTGTCTGTATCATTGCACTATCCTCCAAAAATCTAAAATGACTAATCTCTTCAGGAGGCGTCGCTCATATGGGCAACCGGTAGTGACGATAAATAAACGTAAAACACACATACACCGTCCATTTTTACTTTTCAGTATCTTCAGTTTTGTTTTATGGCCGTTTTTAGCCTATGAAAACAATTAAAACCCACATCTTTGTAATATATGCTTATTGTATGCAGTGTATGTGTGTTCCATTAATGTCAAACCCCTTGGGACCCACATCTTTGTAATATATGCTTATTTTATGCAGTGTATGTGTGTTCCATTAATGTCAAACCCCTTGCTGGGACCTAAACATATTTTCATGGACAGGCTTAGCCGATCATAGCGATAAACCAGTACTAAATCAATGTGTGTGAATTGTCTTATTCAAGGACACTACACACGTGGCCTGACCGAGTATCGAACCCGGCGAACTACTATGTCTTCAAAGATTACCACTGACCCAGTCTGTTACTGGAACACGGCGAAACTATACCACTCGACAACGGCACGGATTGCATTTGCATACATTGTGGTAACGGAAGTTTGCATACATTGTGGTGCGGTAACGGAAGTTTGCATACATTGTGGTGTGGTAACGGAAGTTTGCATACATTGTGGTGTGGTGACGCAAGTTTGCATACATTGTGGTAACGGAAGTTTGCATACATTGTGGTGACGGAAGTTTGCATACATTGTGGTGTGGTGACGGACGTTTGCATACATTGTGGTGTGGTAACGGAAGTTTGCACACATTGTGGTGTGGTGACGGAAGTTTGCATACATTGTGGTGTGGTGATGGAAGTTTGCATACATTGTGGTGTGGTGACGGAAGTTTGCATACATTGTGGTAACGGAAGTTTGCATACATTGTGGTAACGGAAGTTTGCATACATTGTGGTAACGGAAGTTTGCATACATTGTGGTGACGGAAGTTTGCATACATTGTGGTGACGGAAGTTTGCATACATTGTGGTGTGGTGACGGAAGTTTGCATACATTGTGGTGACGGAAGTTTGCATACATTGTGGTAACGGAAGTTTGCATACATTGTGGTGTGGTGACGGAAGTTTGCATACATTGTGGTAACGGAAGTTTGCATACATTGTGGTGTGGTGACGGAAGTTTGCATACATTGTGGTAACGGAAGTTTGCATACATTGTGGTAACGGAAGTTTGCATACATTGTGGTGTGGTGACGGAAGTTTGCATACATTGTGGTGTGGTGACGGAAGTTTGCATACATTGTGGTGTGGTGACGGAAGTTTGCATACATTGTGGTGTGGTGACGCAAGTTTGCATACATTGTGGTAACGGAAGTTTGCATACATTGTGGTGTGGTGACGCAAGTTTGCATACATTGTGGTAACGGAAGTTTGCATACATTGTGGTAACGGAAGTTTGCATACATTGTGGTGTGGTGACGGAAGTTTGCATACATTGTGGTAACGGAAGTTTGCATACATTGTGGTAACAGAAGTTTGCATACATTGTGGTGACGGAAGTTTGCATACATTGTGGTGACGGAAGTTTGCATACATTGTGGTGTGGTAACGGACGTTTGCATACATTGTGGTGTGGTAACGGAAGTTTGCATACATTGTGGTGTGGTGACGGAAGTTTGCATACATTGTGGTAACGGAAATTTGCATACATTGTGGTGACGGAAGTTTGCATACATTGTGGTGACGGAAGTTTGCATACATTGTGGTAACGGAAGTTTGCATACATTGTGGTGATGGAAGTTTGCATACATTGTGGTAACGGAAGTTTGCATACATTGTGGTGCGGTAACGGAAATTTGCACACATTGTGGTGTGGTGACGGAAGTTTGCATACATTGTGGTGACTGTAGTTTGCATACATTGTGGTGACGAAAGTTTGCATACATTGTGGTAACGGAAATTTGCATACATTGTGGTGACGGAAGTTTGCATACATTGTGGTGACGGAAGTTTGCATACATTGTGGTAACGGAAGTTTGCATACATTGTGGTAACGGAAGTTTGCATATATTGTGGTGCGGTAACGGAAATGTGCACACATTGTGGTGTGGTGACGGAAGTTTGCATACATTGTGGTAACGGAAGTTTGCATACATTGTGGTGTGGTGACGGAAGTTTGCATACATTGTGGTAACGGAAGTTTGCATACATTGTGGTGTGGTAACGGAAATGTGCACACGTTGTGGTGTGGTGACGGAAATTTGCATACATTGTGGTGACGGAAGTTTGCATACATTGTGGTAACGGAAGTTTGCATACATTGTGGTAACGGAAGTTTGCATACATTGTGGTAACGGAAGTTTGCATACATTGTGGTAACGGAAGTTTGCATACATTGTGGTAACGGAAGTTTGCATACATTGTGGTAACGGAAGTTTGCATACATTGTGGTAACGGAAGTTTGCCTACATTGTGGTGTGGTGACGGAAGTTTGCATACATTGTGGTGTGGTGACGGAAGTTTGCATACATTGTGGTAACGGAAGTTTGCATACATTGTGGTAACGGAAGTTTGCATACATTGTGGTAACGGAAGTTTGCATACATTGTGGTGTGGTGACGGAGGTTTGCATACATTGTGGTAACGGAAGTTTGCATACATTGTGGTAACGGAAGTTTGCATACATTGTGGTAACGGAAGTTTGCATACATTGTGGTGTGGTGATGGAAGTTTGCATACATTGTGGTAACGGAAGTTTGCATACATTGTGGTAACGGAAGTTTGCATACATTGTGGTGTGGTAACGGAAGTTTGCATACATTGTGGTAACGGAAGTTTGCATACATTGTGGTAACGGAAGTTTGCATAGATTGCGGTAACGGAAGTTTGCACACATTGTGGTAACGGAATTTATCGATCCCGAACATTCCGCTGTTCATTTGATCTACGTGTGTTACTAACTTAATATTGCAAGCAGTTATATGTCTATTATATATTTCAAGTTCCTGTGCTATTATATAGCGTACGGTACCTTTTTCGGCTGAATCTTGACCGTTGATACCCATAATTTCTGCCAGTGAATCGTAAGTCATTTGCTGGGCTGAAGAGAGAAATAGAAAGAAACATAATGAAATTTCTTCTACTTGAATTGAAAACAATTAGGTTGATTTATCGTCAAAGTTGATTGATTCTTTTATTTATTATTACTTAATTTTATATTTATTATTACTTAAGATGAACACTAAGTGTATTAGTTACAAATAACATACATTTTAAGCCACTAAGATAAATATCTAGCAAACTATATCGATATCATATACCTCACTTTACCTAATAATGTTACTTTCTTCTTACAATACTTGTTGTGAGTCTGTACATATTATAGATTAGAACAATCTCTTACACTTAGACTCAACCATATTCTTTTTATTAGCATTCCTCAACATTATAATATTCTGACCTCTATTATTATAATGTCTATTTACTTATCTCAACTACAATATCATATTCTTTCTATCTAAATCGCATTATGAATCTTGTATTGTTAAGCAAATTATTTTACCGCCAACTTTACAGCAAACGTGTTTCTAAGGAGAAAACCTTTATAAGCTAATCAAGCTTTCGGATCTAATCATTTTTCAAAACATAAAATATTATATTGTAATGTAAATGCTATATGTATATATGTTACATTGTTTGAAATAAAATATGTTTAAACTAATGAAATTCAACAAATTACAGTTGGTCGTGGCGCTTTCACCTGCTATATGGCACGAATGGGAATTTGCGTGACGGATCTGTAGTCTATTGGTAGCACGCTGGACTGGTAATCCAGTAACGGAAGTTTGCATACATTGTGGTAACGGAAGTTTGCATACATTGTGGTAACGGAAGTTTGCATACATTGTGGTAACGGAAGTTTGCCTACATTGTGGTGTGGTGACGGAAGTTTGCATACATTGTGGTGTGGTGACGGAAGTTTGCATACATTGTGGTGACGGAAGTTTGCATACATTGTGGTAACGGAAGTTTGCATACATTGTGGTAACGGAAGTTTGCATACATTGTGGTGTGGTGACGGAAGTTTGCATACATTGTGGTAACGGAAGTTTGCATACATTGTGGTAACGGAAGTTTGCATACATTGTGGTGTGGTGACGGAAGTTTGCATACATTGTGGTGTGGTGACGGAAGTTTGCATACATTGTGGTAACGGAAGTTTGCATACATTGTGGTAACGGAAGTTTGCATACATTGTGGTAACGGAAGTTTGCATACATTGTGGTGTGGTGACGGAAGTTTGCATACATTGTGGTAACGGAAGTTTGCATACATTGTGGTAACGGAAGTTTGCATACATTGTGGTAACGGAAGTTTGCATACATTGTGGTAACGGAAGTTTGCATACATTGTGGGTAACGGAAGTTTGCATACATTGTGGTAACGGAAGTTTGCATACATTGTGGTAACGGAAGTTTGCATACATTGTGGTAACGGAAGTTTGCATACATTGTGGTAACGGAAGTTTGCATACATTGTGGTAACGGAAGTTTGCATACATTGTGGTAACGGAAGTTTGCATACATTGTGGTAACGGAAGTTTGCATACATTGTGGTAACGGAAGTTTGCATACATTGTGGTGTGGTGACGGAAGTTTGCATACATTGTGGTAACGGAAGTTTGCATACATTGTGGTGTGGTGACGGAAGTTTGCATACATTGTGATGTGGTAATGGAAGTTTGCATACATTGTGGTGACGGAAGTTTGCATACATTGCGGTAACGGAAGTTTGCATACATTGTGGTGTGGTAACGGAAGTTTGCATACATTGTGGTGTGGTAACGGAAGTTTGCATACATTGTGGTAACGGAAGTTTGCATACATTGTGGTGACGGAAGTTTGCATACATTGTGGTGTGGTAACGGAAGTTTGCATATATTGTGGTAACGGAAGTTTGCATACATTGTGGTGTGGTAACGGAAGTTTGCATACATTGCGGTAATGGAAGTTTGCATACATTGTGGTAACGGAAGTTTGCATACATTGTGGTGTGGTGATGGAAGTTTGCATACATTGTGGTAACGGAAGTTTGCATACATTGCGGTGTGGTGATGGAAGTTTGCATACATTGTGGTAACGGAAGTTTGCATACATTGTGGTAACGGAAGTTTGCATACATTGTGGTGTGGTAACGGAAGTTTGCATACATTGTGGTAACGGAAGTTTGCATACATTGTGGTAACGGAAGTTTGCATAGATTGCGGTAACGGAAGTTTGCATACATTGTGGTAACGGAAGTTTGCATAGATTGCGGTAACGGAAGTTTGCACACATTGTGGTAACGGAATTTATCGATCCCGAACATTCCGCTGTTCATTTGATCTACGTGTGTTACTAACTTAATATTGCAAGCAGTTATATGTCTATTATATATTTCAAGTTCCTGTGCTATTATATAGCGTACGGTACCTTTTTCGGCTGAATCTTGACCGTTGATACCCATAATTTCTGCCAGTGAATCGTAAGTCATTTGCTGGGCTGAAGAGAGAAATAGAAAGAAACATAATGAAATTTCTTCTACTTGAATTGAAAACAATTAGGTTGATTTATCGTCAAAGTTGATTGATTCTTTTATTTATTATTACTTAATTTTATATTTATTATTACTTAAGATGAACACTAAGTGTATTAGTTACAAATACCATACATTTTAAGCCACTAAGATAAATATCTAGCAAACTATATCGATATCATATACCTCACTTTACCTAATAATGTTACTTTCTTCTTACAATACTTGTTGTGAGTCTGTACATATTATAGATTAGAACAATCTCTTACACTTAGACTCAACCATATTCTTTTTATTAGCATTCCTCAACATTATAATATTCTGACCTCTATTATTATAATGTCTATTTACTTATCTCAACTACAATATCATATTCTTTCTATCTAAATCGCATTATGAATCTTGTATTGTTAAGCAAATTATTTTACCGCCAACTTTACAGCAAACGTGTTTCTAAGGAGAAAACCTTTATAAGCTAATCAAGCTTTCGGATCTAATCATTTTTCAAAACATAAAATATTATATTGTAATGTAAATGCTATATGTATATATGTTACATTGTTTGAAATAAAACATGTTTAAACTAATGAAATTCAACAAATTACAGTTGGTCGTGGCGCTTTCACCTGCTATATGGCACGAATGGGAATTTGTGTGACGGATCTGTAGTCTATTGGTAGCACGCTGGACTGGTAATCCAGAGGCTGGACTGGTAATCCAGGGATCACGGATTCGATCCCCCGTCTGACCCTAATAAAATTAACAGTCTTTCAGATGTGAAGTTAAACAGAGGTATCGTGTCGTTGCTTTACACCGTGCACGTAAAAGAACCAGAGGAGACTCTGGAATGGGTATCTGTCTGTATCATTGCACTATCCTACAAAAATCTAAAATGACTAATCTCTTCAGGAGGCGTCGCTCATATGGGCAACTGGTAGCGACGATAAATAAACGTAAACCACATTTATGTGATAAGAATTAATGCTATGTATTCATATTATATGTATTAAAATTGTCCAATTGTTTTCAGGGAACTAGTTCCAAGCTTTCACTGGCGTGCGCATATAAATACATCCTTGAGCTGGAATCCAGAAATGGCCAGGTCAATCTATTTACGTAGTTGAAATTCTGCAACAATAATTGTTTCCCATATGATTCGCGGATGTTCCAGTAGATATGTGGTATAATTTTATACTATAATGTTGGACAGGGTTTCATGTTATCGTCAATATGTTTGCATTTAATTACTAAAGTATGCACATTATAATTGATATACATTCACT
>CM026395.1:26092593-26114249 GCA_014843695.1 Archivesica marissinica | reverse complement strand
GGTAATCCAGGGGCTGGACTGGTAATCCAGGGATCACGGATTCGATCCCCCGTCTGACCCTAATAAAATTAACAGTCTTTCAGATGTGAAGTTAAACCGAGGTATCGTGTCGTTGCTTTACACCGTGCACGTAAAAGAACCAGAGGAGACTCTGGAATGGGTATCTGTCTGTATCATTGCACTATCCTCCAAAAATCTAAAATGACTAATCTCTTCAGGAGGCGTCGCTCATATGGGCAACTGGTAGCGACGATAAATAAACGTAAACCACATTTATGTGATAAGAATTAATGCTATGTATTCATATTATATGTATTAAAATTGTCCAATTGTTTTCAGGGAACTAGTTCCAAGCTTTCACTGGCGTGCGCATATAAATACATCCTTGAGCTGGAATCCAGAAATGGACAGGTCAATCTATTTACGTAGTTGAAATTCTGCAACAATAATTGTTTCCCATATGATTCGCGGATGTTCCAGTAGATATGTGGTATAATTTTATCCTATAATGTTGGACAGGGTTTCATGTTATCGTCAATATGTTTGCATTTAATTACTAAAGTATGCACATTATAATTGATATACATTCACTCAATACACTATCCGAGTGTATAGTATGCAGAGTGAGCTTTCAATCGTCCTTCTATTACATATTTATATACATTCACTCAATACACTATCCGAGTGTATAGTATGCAGAGTGAGCTTTCAATCGTCCTTCTATTACATATTTATATACATTCACTCAATACACTATCCGAGTGTGTATTATGCAGAGTGAGCTTTCAATCGTCCTTCTATTACATATTTATATACATTCACTCAATACACTATCCGAGTGTGTATTATGCAGAGTGAGCTTTCAATCGTCCTTTTATTACATATTTATATACATTCACTCAATACACTATCCGAGTGTATAGTATGCAGAGTGAGCTTTCAATCGTCCTTCTATTACATATTTATATACATTCACTCAATACACTATCCGAGTGTATATTATGCAGAGTGAGCTTTCAATCGTCCTTCTATTACATATTTATATACATTCACTCAATACACTATCCGAGTGTGTATTATGCAGAGTGAGCTTTCAATTGTCCTTCTATTACATATTTATATACATTCACTCAATACATATCCGAGTGTATATTATGCAGAGTGAGCTTTCAATTGTCCTTCTATTACATATTTATATACATTCACTCAATACACTATCCGAGTGTATAGTATGCAGAGTGAGCTTTCAATCGTCCTTCTATTACATATTTATATACATTCACTCAATACACTATCCGAGTGTGTATTATGCAGAGTGAGCTTTCAATCGTCCTTCTATTACATATTTATATACATTCACCAATACACTATCCGAGTGTATATTATGCAGAGTGAGCTTTCAATCGTCCTTCTATTACATATTTATATACATTCACCCAATACACTATCCGAGTGTGTATTATGCAGAGTGAGCTTTCAATCGTCCTTCTATTACATATTTATATACATTCACCCAATACACTATCCGAGTGTGTATTATGCAGAGTGAGCTTTCAATCGCCCTTCTATTACATATTTATATACATTCACTCAATACACTATCCGAGTGTATATTATGCAGAGTGAGCTTTCAATCGTCCTTCTATTACATATTTATATACATTCACTCAATACACTATCCGAGTGTGTATTATGCAGAGTGAGCTTTCAATCGTCCTTCTATTACATATTTATATACATTCACTCAATACACTATCCGAGTGTTATTATGCAGAGTGACAAGCCTTCTATTACAATTTATATACATTCACTCAATACACTATCCGAGTATTAGCAGAGTGACAGCCTTCTATTACATATTTTATACATTATATCCGAGTGTGTATTATGCAGAGTGAGTTTTCAATTGCCCTTCTATTACATATTTATATACATTCACTCAATACACTATCCGAGTGTATTATGCAGAGTGAGCTTTCAATCGTCCTTCTATTACATATTTATATACATTCACTCAATACACTATCCGAGTGTGTATTATGCCGAGTGAGTTTTCAATTGCCCTTCTATTACATATTTATATACATTCACTCAATACACTTATCCGAGTGTGTATTATGCAGAGTGAGTTTTCAATTGCCCTTCTATTACATATTTATATACATTCACTCAATACACTTATCCGAGTGTGTATTGTGCAGAATGAATTTTCAATAGTCCTTCTATTACTGGTTCATGTCTATGCGTGGACACTATGAAAATAAATATCAATGAGGAAAATGGTTGGGCATCCCCAATAAGCAACACCGCTACCGACAAATTGACTGAAGCCATGCTGCGTTATTTACATTACAGTCTACATCCGCTATATCAGAGTCGGTTATGTCAAGTTCTCCGGGTTATCTCGAAGTCGAGTCAAAGTCCTGTCATTTTACATATAGCTTGCTCCGTTTAAGTCAAATTTAGTTAAATCAAATGTTTCGTTATATCATTGTAAATTGTATGTGCTATATTGTTTCTTGTAAATGACCCATGTGTGGGTTTATACTAGGAGTCAATTTGGCAATTGTTATAAGAATGTGAGTGATGTTGAGTGTTTGATAGAATTATTCAATTCAATTCAATTCAACATTTTATTACATAAAGCACAATAACATTGCTTATAGTAAGCATATATATATACATACAATTGGAAACATGGTTATATCGAATATGCCTTCCCGAGCGAATATTCGAATACTAAAATCGATATTCATTACCATCCCTAGTTTATATGCAAATAAAACTTTCTTTTTTTAAAACTTTATTTATTTTACAACAATTGCGAAAGCAAGTTTTAACAACTTATATTACTCACTATCGTTGGCGCGGATGAAAGCGTCTTCTTCGTGTGGTGCACTGCAATTACTATGTTGTAGGAAAGAGGTAGCCATATAAGCAAGTTGCTTTCTCCTCAATCCTACATGTATTTTCTTATTGTGATCATTATACTATGTATATTCATTGAAATAGAATATTGTTTAAACTAATTACTATGTTGATTTTACAGGTATAAATAAATGTTTAGGGAGGTTATAATTTACCCTCTGGCTTGAGAGATACTGCAGACAAATCATGGCCTGGTTCACGCTGGATTTGTGTACACTTATCGACCATGTTTCCAACTCTGCTTCTTATCATCAGTTCAAAGTCGTTCATCTGTGAAGTTAGAATAGCCGTCTCATCGGAAGGCAGTTGTATACCTTTAAGGTTGTCGTCGTAATGTGACGACTGTGGAGAGGTTTCCCCTGTGCGATCGTATGTGTCTTCTCGTGTTTGCTGCCATGACTGACTACTTGCATTCATCTCTCCGTCTGTAAACAGAAGACAATAATACAGGGTGGGGGTTCTATGTCGGAGTGATCAATGTCAAAACACTTGTCCATCACCGCTATTGGTTAGAATCCCACAAGGAATGTCGAATGCTTTCAGTGGAGAAAGCTATTCAACTGACTTCAGGAAGGTCCGTGGTATTACACGGATGCCCGCCTGTGCCTGGACATACCTACATAACTATGTGCAATTTATATATATCTCTATATATAAGGTATCAAAGCAATTAACCCTTAACCTGCCTACTGAATTGGACGGAATGTGCAAACAACATAGATCCAGATCAATACCAATTGTATCGTTCTATTTTAAGGAGTTCTTGAGTTTGTATCATCAGTACACGAACTATGTTTGCTTTGTCATGAGGCTGCGTATTTACATTCCTCGACATATTAGCAGCTACCTTTGCGTAGTCCTATAAATAAGACCTCTACATAAAAATGTTATGTTATTTCGAAAAATGCTTGGATAGTAAAATGTCACATTTTTCGAGTCTAAATATTTGGACTAACCATTACCTACCTTGTTTGAATACTGTATCCATCCGTGAATGTATTGGTGTCGATGTAGCCGTGGGTGTACCCATCATGTCCCGACTTCCCGTTGTGGTGTCATATGTCTTCGGAGAGTGACAGACACACGACAATAAATTTACACCACACTCTTCGCAGAACATTACACGACCGTCACGTGTACTTCTAATGATGTTAGCAGGCGTGATATTGGAACTTCTCCAAAGCGACTTTTTTGAACTATTTCCGGAATTTTCCCCAGTATCCTGTTGTTCGCAGTGACTGTCACGTGCACTTCTAATGATGTTAGTAGGCGTGATATTGGAACTTCTCCAAAGCGACTTTTTGGAACTATTTTCGGAATTTTCCCCAGTATCCTGTTGTTCGCAGTGACCGTCACGTGCACTTCTAATGATGTTAGTAGGCGTGATATTGGAACTTCTCCAAAGCGACTTTTTGGAACTATTTTCGGAATTTTCCCCAGTATCCTGTTGTTCGCAGACCATTACATGACCGTCACGTGCACTTCTAATGATGTTAGTAGGCGTGATATTGGAACTTCTCCAAAGCGACTTTTTTGAACTATTTCCGGAATTTTCCCCAGTATGCTGTTGTTCGCAGACCATTACATGACCGTCACGTGTAGTTCTAATGATGTTAGCAGGCGTGATATTGGAACTTCTCCAACGCGACTTTTTGGAACTATTTCCGGAATTTTCCCCAGTATGCTGTTGTTCGCAGTGACTGTCACGTGAACTTCTAATGATGTTAGCAGGCGTGATATTGGAACTTCTCCAAAGCGACTTTTTGGAACTATTTCCGGAATTCTCTCCAGTATGCTGTTGTCTTGCAGACACAGAGCCTACGTCATAATTTTGATGCAACGTATTGTCGAGATTATTAACAGTGTTTTCACTTATGAGATTTGTTTGCAATGTCTGCGTACTCGGTGTCCGGAGCTCGTTGCCTACGTTTGCATTTGCAATTTCATTCGCATCCAAATGTGCTATTGATGATTTTACGTACGGACTTGGACCAAAGCCGAATTTCATGGGCGGTTGTAATGTAAGTGTGGCACTGTCTGGTGAATATTGTTTCCGAGGAGAATGTGTACTCAGGTATGCACTTGCTATTGTCGGTCTAGATGTTGATGTATCGTAATGCGATATCGTTGATTCAGACTGATTGCCAGACGGTCGGAATGTAGTGTCTCCAAGATCATTCAAACTAATATTGGGAAATGATTTGCCATAACTTGTAGATAACAGTTTATCAATTTCAGTTTCAGTGGGCGCTTTGGTAAGCGAGCTGATCACGTCTGAGTACGTAGGCACTTCCTTAGTCGGTTCTATTAGTTTGTCTGTGTAAAATAAAACAAATGAGTATCCAACCGACGTCAACTGATAACTGTTTATAGTTGTATATATTAGTTTATACACATTTATTTTAGCCCTGCGTGTATTACTAGTACATAAGATGCAAGTGCTCTATAAACTACACCAAAACAACAACAAAACAATTAATTATGCATGATGTGTGTCATCCGTGGTCCAGTGGTAGAGCGTCAGATTTGGAATCAATCGGTCCCGGGTTCGATACTCGGTCTGGCCACGTATGTAGTGTCATTGAGCAAGGCACCTCACACACATTGCTTAGTACTGGTTAACCACGTAGGTCGGCTAAGCTTGCACAGGAAAACATGTCTACGTCCCCGCAAGGGGTTTGACATTAATGGAATATACATACATACATATATACATACATAAGATGCAAGGGCTCTATAAACTACCCCAAAACAACAACAACAAAACATAATTAACTATGCATGATTAGTCATTGGTTACATGATACCTATTTCAAGATTTAAGTTGTTGAGGGCTTCGTGGTATGTTGATTTGATTGTTCTCTCGTTAAATAAAGTCTTTATTATTATTATTATTATTATTAAACACACCTTTTAACAAAACAAGAACAGATGTAGGGAAATCATTCAATGCTATATATATAAGTATCTGTCCATTTGGTTATATGTGTTGTTAATGTAAAAATAAACAATATTACAACATTAAGTATTTCTGGTCGAGATAAGCAAAAAGCCAGTTATATATTTCGACTCCAATACGTCAATATTTACCTGTTATAAAGGCACTTAATTTGTCGTCGTACATCGCCAGCGCTGTTGAAAGTACCCTCATCGTACGTAACTCACAGTTCTCCATAAGCAAATAGAGGCACTGTCGAAGCTTCCCGTTTTCCTCAACAAGACGCGTATTTGTGTCGATAGTTATTCCGTAAACATTCATAGCACTAGTGTCTGTCGTAGCCGCTTTATATCTACTGCCTATGTCGGCCCCCTTGCCAACTGATTCTATATGCTGGGCTTGGTCTGTTGAATCCAGCGGCTGCGTGACTGACCGGAGGGCGTCTACCGGTAGAGTAGAAATGTCGCGGTAAGTCGACATCCTCTTGTTTTCCCTCCAGAAAGGTCTACGTTGTAGTTAGCCGGACTTCAATGTAGGGTGGGAGAGTGACGTCTGATAACTGACATTGGTATTTCTTAGTAACGACGTTAACGTCGGCAAACGCTTACGTGAAACAGAATACGATTAAAAACAAAGGACGGAAGTCTGTCTCACAATATCGGTTGAAGTATGTTTTTAAGTCAATAATACGTGCACATTTATTTAAAATATCGCCCTCACTGGACAATAAATATCTAGATACATGTATAATCGGTTTTTATTTTGGCTATGTCGTTTTAATGCCAACATTTGCGCATTTGTATCTGATTTCTACATAGACCGTGGTGCTTTAGCCTCCTTGTTGCTGTTGTCCGGTTACAACAATGCAGTTATTTGTATTATGTGTTACAATTATGAAGTTTAGATTTAATAGCCACATTGATGGGGATTCATAACATGGTGTTATATCTGTATAACATGGCGTTATATCTGTATAATATGCAGTTTTAATAATGTTCATTTCATGAGACGAAACTAAAGCCCATATTTATAGAAAAGGCCTGTATGTTCTGTTTCATATAATAACTTATCTGTTTCATATAATAACCTATCTGTTTCATATAATAACTTATCTGTTTCATATAATAACTTATCTGTTTCATATAATAACTTATCTGTTTCATATCATAACTTATCTGTTTCATATAATAACTTATCTGTTTCATATAATAACTTATCTGTTTCATTGATAATAACTTATCTGTTTCATATAATAACTTATCTGTTTCATATAATAACTTATCTGTTTCATATAATAACTTATCTGTTTCATATAATAACTTATCTGTTTCATATAATAACTTATCTGTTTCATATAATAACTTATCTGTTTCATATAATAACTTATCTGTTTCATATAATAACTTATCTGTTTCATTGATAATAACTTATCTGTTTCATTGATAATAACTTATCTGTTTCATTGATAATAACTTATCTGTTTCATTGATAATAACTTATCTGTTTCATATAATAACTTATCTGTTTCATATATAATAACTTATCTGTTTCATTGATAATAACTTATCTGTTTCATTGATAATAACTTATCTGTTTCATTGATAATAACTTAATCTGTTTCATATAATAACTTATCTGTTTCATATAATAACTTAATTAGATTAATAGCCGCTCACTGACTAGATATAATTATTCACAAGAAATACATCGATGCAAACATTGATTATACAATAATGATTGTGTGTTTTATTTTTATTTATCGTCGCTACTGGTTGCCCATATCAGCGACGCCTCCTGAAGATATTAGTCATTTTAGATTTGTGGAGGATAGTGCAATGATACAGACAGAGACGCATTACAGAGTATCCTCTGGTTCTTTTACGTGCACGGTGTAATGCACCGACATGAGACCTCGGTTTAAGTCCCATCTGAAAGACTGTTAATTGTATTAGGGTCAGACGGTGGGTCGAACCTGCGATCCCTGGACCCGTCTGCTATGACGTGTTGATTGTGTGTGCACTTATTTACACTCGCCATCAGCGAACCATACGGATGAACGAAAACAAAAGTTAATGCTTTTTGTTGAAATATTTATTTATCGTTTCCCGCTTAAAACATTGGTGCTTTTAAAGTATGTTCAAAGTATGTATTTAAGGTATACAATGATTCTCTATATTCTATATGACAGCTAACATATGGTAGTTATTTTATACAAATTTATTTTATCTCGATTGCGAAACAAGTTCTTTCCACTTATATTAATCACTCTCGAGACCTCATTCCTGAAGGAATCCATAGCCACAAGGGAGAGAGAAGAGGGAACATGGAATTTAAATGCCTTGTTTAAGGGCACAATCGTAACGGCTCCAGCGGGGCTCGAACTCCGGACCTTTCCCACCTGAAGTGAACGTGCATCCACTGCGCTATCACGACCTTCCACATAATTATGGTAGTTCAGTAGACCAATTCCTCTACGTACATCCTCCAGCCGAAACAAATATCGTAGTTCAGTAAGCTGGTCCCTACAAGTCCGCCTCCGTGGTCAAGTGGTTAAGGTCGCTGACTTGTATACCACTGTAACCTATCATCACTGATGGTCACGGGTTCGAGCCCCGCTCAGACCGTGTCTCATTTATATGAAAAAGTTGGCAGTTTCTTACGGAGGTTGGCGCACCCAAGTACTGGTTAACCGCTGGAGCCTGCCCAGGAAAGGTGTTGTTAGGTAAACTGCCCGCCGGCGATATAGCCCAAAATGGTGCTGATGCAGGCGTAAAACCCGAAATATAAATAATAAAAAAAGGTCCCTACAAGCTCAAGCCCTGGAAGAGGTTTATATTACCAGTACTTTTAGAAATGACAAATTAAATTTTGAAACATTCATTTTATTTAAACCATATTGCTTAGTAAGGCCTGATATCTTAGCACAAAAAGAGTGGCCTGCCATCTTCATGGGCCATGTAATGAAGGCAGTCGAGGATAATCAGCATGTCGTATAGATCTTGTGCCTTGCTGGTCACCTGACCTATCAAAACACGCAGTACCGCTGGCTCATTGAGTCCGAACCTCTCTACTGTACCAGGTTCAGGGGAACCATTCATAAGGCCATACGTGTTGACCATGTCTTGTGTGAATTCTGAATGCTGTTCCAGCTTGTATCCAAAGGTGCACAGCTTTTGTTGGATAACTTTTAGTCGAAGTTTTAGAATACGGTCCAGGTCTTGGTCTTCCCCGGCTTGCCGCACCTCATGCGCTATCAGCAGCTTGACACTAGCAACGCTGTAGCCATAGTAACTGAAAATCAGAATATGTAGAATCTTTAAAGCAGCATTACATCGTATGAAATAAAAGATATTTGAAAAATTCAAATTTTACGTATGGGTAGAAATGCTGCTACACATTCTAACATTATACTTTGTATGCTTATGTTCATTTGGTAAACAGTGTTTTTTTGCGATAAAACAAACTCGAAACCGAAAGTAAGACTTTCCGAGTCGATCGGTCAAGCACTTGTTTACAACCGGAACGCATCGTCCGCACTTGTTTACATTCGGAATGCATCGACCCCATTTGTGACACGTTGTCTTTTTTAATTAAATTACTTGATATGTTGATTCATACCTCTGTTAGCTAAGTCTTTTAGGGACATTTCTACATCCCCGCGAGGGGTTCGACATTAGAGGAAGATAGATAGATAGTATTTCATGTTAAAAATATATACGTTGTTTTCTACATCCTCTGTTGTTTCACGCATGCGCGCTGTGCGTGTTTACATTTAGTGTGTTGATACTTGTATTATTCACTGTAATTCGCGTATACGACGATTTAAATTTATTGGAATTGTATCGTTTCTGAGCGACTATTTCGATTTTTGTAAACACACACACATTAGTATTTATATTTTACCCAAAACATCCTTTATTACGATGTAATGCTGCTTTAATAGGCGCGACAAAACATCCTTTATTACGATGTATTGCTGCTTTAATAGGCGCGACAAAACATCCTTTATTACGATGTATTGCTGCTTTAATAGGTGTAACCAACGGTGCAATATGTTCTTACTTGTGTGGTCTCTACAAAAACAAACTATTGTTTACGATTTACGTCATTTTGAAATTAAATTTGCAAATTTTCTCCAACGGCTGTAATCACAATATTGTGAGTGTGTCGATCACCACGTATCTACTATAAGGCACTGTAGGCCCGGGCCTGCGATCACCATATCGCTACTATAAGGCACTGAAGGTCCGGACCTGCGATCACCACGTATCTACTATAAGGCACTGAAGGCCCGGGCCTGCGATCACCACATCGCTACTATAAGGCACTGTAGGCCCGGGCCTGCGATCGCCACGTATCTACTATAAGGCACTGAAGGCCCGGGCCTGCGATCACCACATCGCTACTATAAGGCACTGAAGGCCCGGCCTGCGATCACCACGTCGCTACTATAAGGCACTGAAGGCCTGGACCTGCGATCACCACGTCGCTACTATAAGGCACTGAAGGCCCGGCCTGCGATCACCACGTCGCTACTATAAGGCACTGTAGGCCCGGGTCTGCGATCGCCACGTATCTACTATAAGGCACTGAAGGCCCGGGCCTGCGATCACCACATCGCTACTATAAGGCACTGAAGGCCCGGGCCTGCGATCGCCACGTATCTACTATAAGGCACTGAAGGCCCGGGCCTGCGATCGCCACGTAGCTACTATAAGGCACTGAAGGCCTGGACCTGCGATCACCACGTCGCTACTATAAGGCACTGAAGGCCTGGACCTGCGATCGCCACGTCGCTACTATAAGGCACTGAAGGCCCGGGCCTGCGATCACCACGTCGCTACTATAAGCACTGTAGCCCGGGTCTGCGATCGCCACGTATCTACTATAAGGCACTGAAGGCCCGGGCCTGCGATCGCCACGTTCTACTATAAGGCACTGAAGGCCCGGGCCTGCGATCGCCAGTAGCTACTATAAGGCACTGAAGGCCTGGACCTGCGATCACCACGTCGCTACTATAAGGCACTGAAGGCCTGGACCTGCGATCGCCACGTATCTACTATAAGGCACTGAAGGCCCGGACCTGCGATCACCACGTCGCTACTATAAGGCACTGAAGGCCCGGGCCTGCGATCACCACGTCGCTACTATAAGGCACTGAAGGCCTGGACCTGCGATCACCACGTCGCTACTATAAGGCACTGAATGCCCGGGCCTGCGATCACCACGTCGCTACTATAAGGCACTGCAGGCCCGGGCCTGCGATCGCCACGTAGCTACTATAAGGCACTGACGGCCCGGGTCTGCAGATTGTCACGGAGGTATAAACATTTAAAACCCGAAAATGCAACAAAGTATTATGATACATCTCTGAAAATATCAAAATTTGAACGTCTTAAGACGTGCATTAAAATGCTTCAGCGAGCACCATTGACGTTCTTGGATTCAAAATATTCCTAGAGGAGAATGCACCAAGGCCTCCTAGCATCACATATTTGATGCTCAATTTATTAACAGGGCTTGCAAATTCCAAAGCCCCTTTCGATAGGCTATTGAATGAAATGCGATGTCAGATATTTGTTCTGTTTTACTCATTGTTTTATACATTAGTATAACACGAAAATTAATATTTCAGGAAATGTTTTAAACCGCAACTGTTTTAGGGTATCAAATTACAGGGCCGTCTCTTTGTGTGTATGATGACTTGTCAAGTGTGTGGTGTGTTGTGTAGATTGTCACTACAAATGTTGTTTCACTGTTTGCTATCTTGTATCATGTATTAACCCATTTCAAAACAACATATTGGGAATCTGGAAACTGGCTGCTTAACCCATTTCATTCTGGATACATTTAACGGCTTTTGCAAACAACATAGATCCAGATCAGCCACAGCGTGACGCTGCGTGCTGATCAGGATCTATGTTGTTTGCTACATATTCAGTGTCTTAGCAAGATCATCTGAATAGCAAACAGCATAGAGCCTGATCAGACGGCATGTTCCATGGCGGTTGATTTGGCTCTATGTTCTTTGCAAATACTGTTTGAACGGTATCCAGAATGAAATGGGTTAACCTCAATGGTCTCTTTAGCCTATTGGTTTTGAATAAACTGTCTGTCTTTTTGCATTAGTGCATATTGGAAAAATAACAAAATTACAATCTAACTATGAAATGAGATAATTCGTTTCCAGTTTTGATGTTATAAGTATTTGGGTTTTTTATTTATAATATTCAGAAAAGCATGAGGTTCAAATCGTTGGTGGGACATACCATAAAATAAACATGCATATGCTTGATAGTTTGTTTGGTTCATTTAAAGAAACTGTGATAAAGTGAGTGTCGATCTTTACAAGAAATATTCGCAAAATAAAATTGTAACCCATCAACAAATTGTCCTTTCTGTAAAAGTTGATGAACGGAAGTTTATAGTAACGTGTGCAGCATCACCCCTTCAATGAGATACATTACTGGTTTTTCTATTAACCCCCTTGATTGATAAAGTCAGATTTATCCCGAAATGTATATTGATCCTTTTAGTTGGAATCCTTTGTTTTTACTGTTGTCGTCTAACCAGATGTTGTGTTAGGATAAATGTAATTTTATCAAAATCGTGTTAATTAATTGAACCAATTTTTACAATAAGGTATCCATTGGGTATGCTAAAGGATATCTGTCTAGATTTAATAATTTCATAATTATAAGACTAGAATACAGATGAGAATTGAAAACATGTGGTGCAAATGAAACAACGATAAAAACAGAGGAAACCAATTAAGAGGACCAATATACTATTAGGAGTATTCAGGGGAAGTAACTGACTAATGTTTGAACGGTTTCTCATTATGATTGTTATCTCAATTCTTTTTTCTGGATATAACAGTTAACGAGACAAGAGACAAATGTTAATTTTGTGGACAATTGGGAATTTATGTGATAAGAATTATTGCTATGTATTCGTATTATAGGTATTAAAATTGTCCAATTGTTTTCAGGGAACTAGTTCCAAGCTGTCACTGTTATGTGCATAGAAATATAGGCTTAAGTTGGAATCCAGAAATGGACAGGTCAATCTATTTACGTAGTTGAAATTCTGCAACAATATTTGGTTCCCATATGATTCCCTGGATGTTCCATCCATGTGGTATATACAATGTACTATTATGTTGGGCAGGGTTTCATGTTCTTGTCAACATGTTTGCATTTAGTTACTAAATTAATTCACTTTTTAAATCTATATACACTATCAAAGTGTGTATTATGCAGAGTGAGTTTTCAATCGTCCTATTACATATTTATATGTAATAGTTTTTCTTGTTATACTTGTATTAAATTTTCACAGTAAAGACATTTGTTATAATAATAATAATAATATACCACATTTATATAGCGCCCTTTTCATAATAAGGTATGCGCTCAAAGGCGCTTTACAGTTGAACATATGACATATCACAGATATGGTAAAACATGAATAAGTAAGCAAAACATGACAATACAATACATGTATAAAAAGTAATTAGAGATTGAAAAATATGGATCTTAAAACTAAAATTACTAAACTAAAGAAACTAAAATTAAATAAAACCTACATAATTATTAATGAAACAAGTTATCGAAACATTAGAACATTAAAAATTATAAGAACTGAAAACTAATATAAGATGCCTAAGATAAGATATATAATTCCTAATATCTTTGATTTAAATAACCTTAAGAAATAAACAAAAATAAAAACATTTAAAAATTATTATTAAATCTTTCATTAAAACAACATAACTTCATTTATGAATAATATTAAAAAAGGAAAAACTATCAACATGTAATTTGGAAATCATTGATATTTAACATCCATACGCTTGTTTGAAAAAGTGTGTTTTCAAAGATCTTTTAAAGGAACACAACGATTTTGAGTCCCTGATTCCATTGGGAAGGGCGTTCCATAGTTTTGGTGCGGCTACTTCAAATCTTCTGTCACCATATGTCACTGACTTAATGTGTCTTGGGTCCTCCTCGACTAGTCTAAGGGAACCACTTTGCGATCTTAATGTTCTCTTAGGGTGGTACACTTTCAGCATGTTTTTAATGTAAACTGGGCCTTTGTCATTTAGTGCTTTATATGTTAGTGTTAGGATTTTGTATTTAATTCTGTAGTTGACGGGTAGCCAGTGGAGATCTTCAAGAATAGGAGACACGTGGTCGAACCGGGACGTTTTTGATATCAGGCGTAGCTTTGTTGCGTAGTAAATTTGGTTTACCAGTAACGTACTTGTTTCAAAGGCATGAGCGAACATTGACACATAGCCGATGGTGATGTCCTATGTTAAACTTGGTAAAAGTAACACATCCATATCCATTTTATATCATATTCATATTTATGTATAGGATATTAGCCGAAAATGACCCAATATGTAAAATATTGGACTGTGTGAGGCGCGTATTTTACATATTGGATCCGTTTGATAACAATTTTGTTATATAACAAGATCCTACTAATTAAAATTGATAATCTCGTACATTTAGGCATATGATTTAATATAATACTCTGGCCTTTTGACAGCAGTCCAATATTAATAATAATGGACTGCAAGTACAAAGGTATGACGTCACGACAGTGTTTTAAGTTGGGATTAAGTCACAGAACCACCAGCTTACTTATTATAACTATCTACATGCATGTATTTATAACCGCTACAGTCTGCCCAGGAAAGGTGTTGTTACGTAAACTACCTGTCGCTCTGGCATATGGGCAACCAGTAGCGACGATAAATAACCGTAAAACAAAAGACTCGAACACCTCTAATGCACTCTCTACCTCTGATATCAAACAAATTCCGTAAGTTTATAATATGACCACAACAACACTCATACCAGTCTAAAGCTGCCTGGTCAGCACTTTATAATGTCAATCTATTGTGCAATCATGTGAGATAGTACGATGGTCGCCAGATCTGACAGGTGGGTTTTCTCCGGGTACTCCGGTTTCCTCCCACATGAATGACCGCATATACGCTTTCATCCGAGCCAACGAGAGTGATTAATATAAGTTGCTAAAACTTGCTTCGCAATCGTTGTAAAATAAATAAAGTATATTGTGCAATTGCATCATACGCTTTTATAATAGTACAAGATCAACTGAACAATTTCATAACACACATACTAGTTTGGACTAGGTACTCTCCGAGAATCTTAAATATAATTAATAATCCGACTAGGCACAACGTCGTCAATAATTCTGAATCTATATACATGTATGTAGTTATATACATTTATTTTAGCTTTGATTGTGAAACAAGTTCGTACAACTTATATTAATCATTCTCGAGACCTCATTCATGATGGAATCCATCACCATGAGGGAGAGAGAAGAGGCAACGTGGAATTTAAATGGCTTGGTTGGCTAAATGCACATTTGTAATGGCTCAAACTCTAGGCCTTTTGGACCTGAAGCGAATGCGCTATCACGACTTCCATGTATGTAGTTGCAGAAACACATTACATCATTATGTTATACAATTTGTTTTATCATATTGCATAGAATGAGAAATATCGCTAACCGTGAACGTCTCTTGCTGGACTTCCTTTCTGCTATTCCGGTGAATACAAACTCTAGTATCCGCCTGTCCAGCTGGAAGGCAATCTCGCCAACGATGCGTTTGTTGGGCATTGACATGGCCATTCTAACTGATAATTTATTAGAAATTTCTGGCTTGTATCCAATTAATATGTCCACTGGTCGATGAAGAATGAAGTTGGCTGAAATAGTATACAAGTATTCTAACAATTTCTGAACAAACCTAGATCAGTTTCATTTATGGTGAACAACACGATGCACATTCCTTTTAGTTATCTAACAACAAGATGTCTTCAATTTTACACAATTCAATTTATTTGTTAGCTTAATGTGTGTTTTTACGTTTATTTATCGTCGCTACCGGTTGCCCATATGAGCGACGCCTCCTGAAGAGATTAGTAATTTTAGATTTTGGAGGATAGTGCAATGATACAGGCAGAGACCCATTCCAACGTCTCCTCTGGTTCTTTTACGTGCATGGTGTAAAGCACCGACACGAGACCTCGGTTTAACGTCCCATCTGAAATACTTCATTTTATTAGGGTCAGACGGGGGATCGAACCTGCGATCCCTGGATTACCAATCCAGCGTTTTACCACTGGACTACAGATCCGTCTGTACTTAGCTTAATATCCGTTGATCATTATTAATATACACTCAACAATTCCTAATCGGTCACATATGGAGTCAACCAATAATCATACAATAAATATTTCCATATTGACAGTTAATGCATTTTATTCCTGATGAGTATACAGGAATTCATTGCATAACGATCCGTAATAAAATGTATCCCGTAAGAAGATAGGAATATTGAATATTATATGGTTATTAGTTTACTCCAAATACTGTAAAACACTAACTGAAAGCTTAGGAATTTTGTGTAGTGTATACATATGCAAACAGTATTTGATCTATGCTAAAAGTGGAACTCTTCTCTGTATGTTTTTACGTTTATTTATCATCGCAGCCGGTTGCCCATAATTCTCAACACCCACAGTAAGTCCCCCTCCCCCAAGAGTGACCTTGAACTTGCCATAAATGATTTCAGATTTTTAAAAACTTAACGATATCATTTCTCAAAAACCAGGCGCGTAGCTGCCATTAGACCAACAGGCCCGGGCCTGCACATCATTTTGACCAAATAAAATAAATATATATAGAATTGTTATTGCTTTTGATGTACATGTATAGCTAAGCAGAACAGTGTATTATCATGTTTATTTGTTATAAAAACATGTCCGAATTTGTCTTTTAAATGCAGCAGAATGCGGGAAATTGCATCCTAAAAAACAAAAATGTTCGGGGGTGCATGCATTCCGGACACCCCTAGCAACCTCGTTCGCTACGCTCACTCAACATTCTTTACCCGGGCATGCACATAATCTGCCTCCTGGCTACGCCCCTGAAAACCGTCAAAGTTATTGCTTTGAAACTGTGCAGACATAACTGAGTACTAAGTCTCTTCGGCCACAGTAAGTCTCCACCCACAAGAGTGACATTGAACTTGACTTCTGGCCAAAAGTAGTCCGATTTTAGAAAAAAAATTTTTTTTTAAAACACTCGAACAAGACATTGAACCTAAATGTTGGCCAAAATTAGTTTGATTTCAGATTAAAACAAAAACTTTAACAATATCATTTCTCAAAAACGTTATTGCTTTGAAGATACATTATATACGCCCATAGTAAGTATCCACCGTTCGATTCCAGAACGCCGAATGTATTCCTTTGACACTTTGTATATACATCTGAGTACTAATTTGCAACACAAACACTACCCAAGTCACCACCCTACCACAAACATTCAACTTGAAAGCATATTTCGGTGAACCAGTATTCGTACAGTCCATCACGCGTGGTGAGACACCCTTGGGGCGATGACCTTAATAAAACCAACACCCTCTTACTATACACCTTACAGACGGATATGTAGTCCAGTGGTAACAAGCTGGACTGGCAATCCAAGGATCGCAGGTTCGATCCCCCTAATAAAATTAACAGTTTCAGATGGGACTTTAACCCGAGGTCTCGTGTCGGTGCTGTAGACATTGTACGTAAAAGAATCAGAGGAGACTCTGGAATGGGTGTCTGTCTGTATCATTGCACTATCCTCCACAAATCTAAAATGACTAATCTCTTCAGGAGGCGTCGCTCATATGGGCAACCAGTAGCGACGATAAATAAACGTAAAACACAAATACACCGTCCATTTTGACTTTTCAGTATCTTAGTCAGTTTTGTTTTATGGCCCACATCTTTGTAATATATGCTTATTGTATGCAGTGTATGTTCCATTAATGTCAAACCCCTTGCGGCAGGCTTAGCCGATCTATGCGGTTAACCAGTACTAATCAATGTGTGTGAATTGTCTTATTCAAGGACACTACACACGTGGTCTGACCGAGTATCGAACCCGGCGAACTACTGTGATTTCAAAGATTACCACCTGACCCAGTATGTTACTGGAACACGGAGAAACTACCACTCGACTACGGCACACATTGCATTTGCATACATTGTGGTAACGGAAGTTTGCATACATTGTGGTAACGGAATTTATCGATCCCGAACACTCCGCTGTTCATTTGATCTACGTGTGTTAATAACTTAATATTGCAAGCAGTTATATGTCTATTATATAAAATTTCAAGTTCCTGTGCTATTATATAGCGTACGGTACCTTTTTCGGCTGAATCTTGACCTTTGATACCCATAATTTCTGCCAGTGAATCGTAAGTCATTTGCTGGGCTGAAGAGAGAAATAGAAAGAAACATAATGAAATTTCTTCTACTTGAATTGAAAACAATTAGGTTGATTTATCGTCAAAGTTGATTGATTCTTTTATTTATTATTACTTAATTTTATATTTATTATTACTTAAGATGAACACTAAGTGTATTAATTACAAATACCATACATTTTAAGCCACTAAGATAAATATCTAGCAAACAATATCGATATCATATCATACCTCACTTTACCTAATAATGTTACTTTCTTCTTACAATAATTGTTGTGAGTCTGTACATAATATAGATTAGAACAATCTCTTACACTTAGACTCAACCATATTCTTTTTATTAGCATTCCTCAACATTATAATATTCTGACCTCTATTATTATAATGTCTATTTACTTATCTCAACTACAATATCATATTCTTTCTATCTAAATCGCATTATGAATCTTGTATTGTTAAGCAAATTATTTTACCGCCAACTTTACAGCAAACGTGTTTCTAAGGAGAAAACCTTTATAAGCTAATCAAGCTTTCGGATCTAATCATTTTTCAAAACATAAAATATTATATTGTAATGTAAATGCTATATGTATATATGTTACATTGTTTGAAATAAAATATGTTTAAACTAATGAAATTCAACAAATTACAGTTGGTCGTGGCGCTTTCACCTGCTATATGGCACGAATGGGAATTTGTGTGACGGATCTGTAGTCTATTGGTAGCACGCTGGACTGGTAATCCAGAGGCTGGACTGGTAATCCAGGGATCACGGATTCGATCCCCCGTCTGACCCTAATAAAATTAACAGTCTTTCAGATGTGAAGTTAAACAGAGGTATCGTGTCGTTGCTTTACACCGTGCACGTAAAAGAACCAGAGGAGACTCTGGAATGGGTATCTGTCTGTATCATTGCACTATCCTCCAAAAATCTAAAATGACTAATCTCTTCAGGAGGCGTCGCTCATATGGGCAACTGGTAGCGACGATAAATAAACGTAAACCACATTTATGTGATAAGAATTAATGCTATGTATTCATATTATATGTATTAAAATTGTCCAATTGTTTTCAGGGAACTAGTTCCAAGCTTTCACTGGCGTGCGCATATAAATACATCCTTGAGCTGGAATCCAGAAATGGCCAGGTCAATCTATTTACGTAGTTGAAATTCTGCAACAATAATTGTTTCCCATATGATTCGCGGATGTTCCAGTAGATATGTGGTATAATTTTATACTATAATGTTGGACAGGGTTTCATGTTATCGTCAATATGTTTGCATTTAATTACTAAAGTATGCACATTATAATTGATATACATTCACTCAATACACTATCCGAGTGTATAGTATGCAGAGTGAGCTTTCAATCGTCCTTCTATTACATATTTATATACATTCACTCAATACACTATCCGAGTGTATAGTATGCAGAGTGAGCTTTCAATCGTCCTTCTATTACATATTTATATACATTCACTCAATACACTATCCAAGTGTGTATTATGCAGAGTGAGCTTTCAATCGTCCTTCTATTACATATTTATATACATTCACTCAATACACTATCCGAGTGTGTATTATGCAGAGTGAGCTTTCAATCGTCCTTTTATTACATATTTATATACATTCACTCAATACACTATCCGAGTGTATAGTATGCAGAGTGAGCTTTCAATCGTCCTTCTATTACATATTTATATACATTCACTCAATACACTATCCGAGTGTATATTATGCAGAGTGAGCTTTCAATCGTCCTTCTATTACATATTTATATACATTCACTCAATACACTATCCAAGTGTGTATTATGCAGAGTGAGCTTTCAATCGTCCTTCTATTACATATTTATATACATTCACTCAATACACTATCCGAGTGTGTATTATGCAGAGTGAGCTTTCAATCGTCCTTCTATTACATATTTATATACATTCACTCAATACACTATCCGAGTGTATAGTATGCAGAGTGAGCTTTCAATCGTCCTTCTATTACATATTTATATACATTCACTCAATACACTATCCGAGTGTATATTATGCAGAGTGAGCTTTCAATCGTCCTTCTATTACATATTTATATACATTCACTCAATACACTATCCGAGTGTGTATTATGCAGAGTGAGCTTTCAATGTCCTTCTATTACATATTTATATACATTCACTCAATACATATCCGAGTGTGTATTATGCAGAGTGAGCTTTAATCGTCCTTCTATTACATATTTATATACATTCACTCAATACACTATCCGAGTGTGTAGTATGCAGAGTGAGCTTTCAATCGTCCTTCTATTACATATTTATATACATTCACTCAATACACTATCCGAGTGTGTATTATGCAGAGTGAGCTTTCAATCGTCCTTCTATTACATATTTATATACATTCACTCAATACACTATCCGAGTGTATATTATGCAGAGTGAGCTTTCAATCGTCCTTCTATTACATATTTATATACATTCACTCAATACACTATCCGAGTGTGTATTATGCAGAGTGAGTTTCAATCGTCCTTCTATTACATATTTATATACATTCACTCAATACACTATCCGAGTGTGTATTATGCAGAGTGAGTCCTTCTATTACATATTTATATACATTCACTCAATACACTATCCGAGTGTGTATTATGCAGAGTGAGCTTTCAATCGTCCTTCTATTACATATTTATATACATTCACTCAATACACTATCCGAGTGTGTATTATGCAGAGTGAGTTTCAATGTCCTTCTATTACATATTTATATACATTCACTCAATACACTATCCGAGTGTGTATTATGCAGAGTGAGTTTCAATGTCCTTCTATTACATATTTATATACATTCACTCAATACACTATCCGAGTGTATATTATGCAGAGTGAGCTTTCAATCGTCCTTCTATTACATATTTATATACATTCACTCAATACACTATCCGAGTGTGTATTATGCAGAGTGAGTTCAATGTCCTTCTATTACATATTTATATACATTCACTCAATACATATCCGAGTGTGTATTATGCAGAGTGAGTTTAATGTCCTTCTATTACATATTTATATACATTCACTCAATACACTATCCGAGTGTATAGTATGCAGAGTGAGCTTTCAATCGTCCTTCTATTACATATTTATATACATTCACTCAATACACTATCCGAGTGTGTATTATGCAGAGTGAGCTTTCAATCGTCCTTCTATTACATATTTATATACATTCACCCAATACACTATCCGAGTGTATATTATGCAGAGTGAGCTTTCAATCGTCCTTCTATTACATATTTATATACATTCACCCAATACACTATCCGAGTGTGTATTATGCAGAGTGAGCTTTCAATCGTCCTTCTATTACATATTTATATACATTCACTCAATACACTATCCGAGTGTGTATTATGCAGAGTGAGTTTTCAATTGCCCTTCTATTACATATTTATATACATTCACTCAATACACTATCCGAGTGTAT
>CM026395.1:26064090-26091593 GCA_014843695.1 Archivesica marissinica | reverse complement strand
GCGATCGCCACGTAGCTACTATAAGGCACTGAAGGCCTGGACCTGCGATCACCACGTCGCTACTATAAGGCACTGAAGGCCTGGACCTGCGATCACCACGTCGCTACTATAAGGCACTGTAGGCCCGGGCCTGCGATCGCCACGTATCTACTATAAGGCACTGAAGGCCCGGGCCTGCGATCACCACATCGCTACTATAAGGCACTGAAGGCCCGGGCCTGCGATCGCCACGTATCTACTATAAGGCACTGACGGCCCGGGTCTGCAGATTGTCACGGAGGTATAAACATTTAAAACCCGAAAATGCAACAAAGTATTATGATACATCTCTGAAAATATCAAAATTTGAACGTCTTAAGACGTGCATTAAAATGCTTCAGCGAGCACCATTGACGTTCTTGGATTCAAAATATTCCTAGAGGAGAATGCACCAAGGCCTCCTAGCATCACATATTTGATGCTCAATTTATTAACAGGGCTTGCAAATTCCAAAGCCCCTTTCGATAGGCTATTGAATGAAATGCGATGTCAGATATTTGTTCTGTTTTACTCATTGTTTTATACATTAGTATAACACGAAAATTAATATTTCAGGAAATGTTTTAAACCGCAACTGTTTTAGGGTATCAAATTACAGGGCCGTCTCTTTGTGTGTATGATGACTTGTCAAGTGTGTGGTGTGTTGTGTAGATTGTCACTACAAATGTTGTTTCACTGTTTGCTATCTTGTATCATGTATTAACCCATTTCAAAACAACATATTGGGAATCTGGAAACTGGCTGCTTAACCCATTTCATTCTGGATACATTTAACGGCTTTTGCAAACAACATATATCCAGATCAGCCACAGCGTGACGCTGCGTGCTGATCAGGATCTATGTTGTTTGCTACATATTCAGTGTCTTAGCAAGATCATCTGAATAGCAAACAGCATAGAGCCTGATCAGACGGCATGTTCCATGGCGGTTGATTTGGCTCTATGTTCTTTGCAAATACTGTTTGAACGGTATCCAGAATGAAATGGGTTAACCTCAATGGTCTCTTTAGCCTATTGGTTTTGAATAAACTGTCTGTCTTTTTGCATTAGTGCCTATTGGAAAAATAACAAAATTACAATCTAACTATGAAATGAGATAATTCATTCCAGTTTTGATGTTATAAGATTTAATTTTTTTATTTATAATATTCAGAAAAGCATGAGGTTCAAATCGTTGGTGGGACATACCATAAAATAAACATGCATATGCTTGATAGTTTGTTTGGTTCATTTAAAGAAACTGTGATAAAGTGAGTGTCGATCTTTACAAGAAATATTCGCAAAATAAAATTGTAACCCATCAACAAATTGTCCTTTCTGTAAAAGTTGATGAACGGAAGTTTATAGTAACGTGTGCAGCATCACCCCTTCAATGAGATACATTACTGGTTTTTCTATTACCCCCCTTGATTGATAAAGTCAGATTTATCCCGAAATGTATATTGATCCTTTTAGTTGGAATCCTTTGTTTTTACTGTTGTCGTCTAACCAGATGTTGTGTTAGGATAAATGTAATTTTATCAAAATCGTGTTAATTAATTGAACCAATTTTTACAATAAGGTATCCATTGGGTATGCTAAAGGATATCTGTCTAGATTTAATAATTTCATAATTATAAGACTAGAATACAGATGAGAATTGAAAACATGTGGTGCAAATGAAACAACGATAAAAACAGAGGAAACCAATTAAGAGGACCAATATACTATTAGGAGTATTCAGGGGAAGTAACTGACTAATGTTTGAACGGTTTCTCATTATGATTGTTATCTCAATTCTTTTTTCTGGATATAACAGTTAACGAGACAAGAGACAAATGTTAATTTTGTGGACAATTGGGAATTTATGTGATAAGAATTATTGCTATGTATTCGTATTATAGGTATTAAAATTGTCCAATTGTTTTCAGGGAACTAGTTCCAAGCTGTCACTGTTATGTGCATAGAAATATAGGCTTAAGTTGGAATCCAGAAATGGACAGGTCAATCTATTTACGTAGTTGAAATTCTGCAACAATATTTGGTTCCCATATGATTCCCTGGATGTTCCATCCATGTGGTATATACAATGTACTATTATGTTGGGCAGGGTTTCATGTTCTTGTCAACATGTTTGCATTTAGTTACTAAATTAATTCACTTTTTAAATCTATATACACTATCAAAGTGTGTATTATGCAGAGTGAGTTTTCAATCGTCCTATTACATATTTATATGTAATAGTTTTTCTTGTTATACTTGTATTAAATTTTCACAGTAAAGACATTTGTTATTATAATAATAATAATATACCACATTTATATAGCGCCCTTTTCATAATAAGGTATGCGCTCAAAGGCGCTTTACAGTTGAACATATGACATATCACAGATATGGTAAAACATGAATAAGTAAGCAAAACATGACAATACAATACATGTATAAAAAGTAATTAGAGATTGAAAAATATGGATCTTAAAACTAAAATTACTAAACTAAAGAAACTAAAATTAAATAAAACCTACATAATTATTAATGAAACAAGTTATCGAAACATTAGAACATTAAAAATTATAAGAACTGAAAACTAATATAAGATGCCTAAGATAAGATATATAATTCCTAATATCTTTGATTTAAATAACCTTAAGAAATAAACAAAAATAAAAACATTTAAAAATTATTATTAAATCTTTCATTAAAACAACATAACTTCATTTATGAATAATATTAAAAAAGGAAAAACTATCAACATGTAATTTGGAAATCATTGATATTTAACATCCATACGCTTGTTTGAAAAAGTGTGTTTTCAAAGATCTTTTAAAGGAACACAACGATTTTGAGTCCCTGATTCCATTGGGAAGGGCGTTCCATAGTTTTGGTGCGGCTACTTCAAATCTTCTGTCACCATATGTCACTGACTTAATGTGTCTTGGGTCCTCCTCGACTAGTCTAAGGGAACCATTTTGCGATCTTAATGTTCTCTTAGGGTGGTACACTTTCAGCATGTTTTTAATGTAAACTGGGCCTTTGTCATTTAGTGCTTTATATGTTAGTGTTAGGATTTTGTATTTAATTCTGTAGTTGACGGGTAGCCAGTGGAGATCTTCAAGAATAGGAGACACGTGGTCGAACCGGGACGTTTTTGATATCAGGCGTAGCTTTGTTGCGTAGTAAATTTGGTTTACCAGTAACGTACTTGTTTCAAAGGCATGAGCGAACATTGACACATATGGTGATAGTGATGTCCTATGTTAAACTTGGTAAAAGTAACACATCCATATCCATTTTATATCATATTCAAGATCATATTTATGTATAGGATATTAGCCGAAAATGACCCAATATGTAAAATATTGGACTGTGTGAGGCGCGTATTTTACATATTGGATCCGTTTGATAACAATTTTGTTATATAACAAGATCCTACTAATTAAAATTGATAATCTCGTACATTTAGGCATATGATTTAATATAATACTCTGGCCTTTTGACAGCAGTCCAATATTAATAATAATGGACTGCAAGTACAAAGGTATGACGTCACGACAGTGTTTTAAGCTGGGATTAAGTCACAGAACCACCAGCTTACTTATTATAACTATCTACATGCATGTATTTATAACCGCTACAGTCTGCCCAGGAAAGGTGTTGTTACGTAAACTACCTGTCGCTCTGGCATATGGGCAACCAGTAGCGACGATAAATAACCGTAAAACAAAAGACTCGAACACCTCTAATGCACTCTCTACCTCTGATATCAAACAAATTCCGTAAGTTTATAATATGACCACAACAACACTCATACCAGTCTAAAGCTGCCTGGTCAGCACTTTATAATGTCAATATATTGTGCAATCATGTGAGATAGTACGATGGTCGCCAGATCTGACAGGTGGGTTTTCTCCGGGTACTCCGGTTTCCTCCCACATGAATGACCGCATATACGCTTTCATCCGAGCCAACGAGAGTGATTAATATAAGTTGCTAAAACTTGCTTCGCAATCGTTGTAAAATAAATAAAGTATATTGTGCAATTGCATCATACGCTTTTATAATAGTACAAGATCAACTGAACAATTTCATAACACACATACTAGTTTGGACTAGGTACTCTCCGAGAATCTTAAATATAATTAATAATCCGACTAGGCACAACGTCGTCAATAATTCTGAATCTATATACATGTATGTAGTTATATACATTTATTTTAGCTTTGATTGTGAAACAAGTTCGTACAACTTATATTAATCATTCTCGAGACCTCATTCATGATGGAATCCATCACCATGAGGGAGAGAGAAGAGGCAACGTGGAATTTAAATGGCTTGGTTGGCTAAATGCACATTTGTAATGGCTCAAACTCTAGGCCTTTTGGAACTGAAGCGAATGCGCTATCACGACTTCCATGTATGTAGTTGCAGAAACACATTACATCATTATGTTATACAATTTGTTTTATCATATTGCATAGAATGAGAAATATCGCTAACCGTGAACGTCTCTTGCTGGACTTCCTTTCTGCTATTCCGGTGAATACAAACTCTAGTATCCGCCTGTCCAGCTGGAAGGCAATCTCGCCAACGATGCGTTTGTTGGGCATTGACATGGCCATTCTAACTGATAATTTATTAGAAATTTCTGGCTTGTATCCAATTAATATGTCCACTGGTCGATGAAGAATGAAGTTGGCTGAAATAGTATACAAGTATTCTAACAATTTCTGAACAAACCTAGATCAGTTTCATTTATGGTGAACAACACGATGCACATTCCTTTTAGTTATCTAACAACAAGACGTCTTCAATTTTACACAATTCAATTTATTTGTTAGCTTAATGTGTGTTTTTACGTTTATTTATCGTCGCTACCGGTTGCCCATATGAGCGACGCCTCCTGAAGAGATTAGTAATTTTAGATTTTGGAGGATAGTGCAATGATACAGGCAGAGACCCATTCCAACGTCTCCTCTGGTTCTTTTACGTGCATGGTGTAAAGCACCGACACGAGACCTCGGTTTAACGTCCCATCTGAAATACTTCATTTTATTAGGGTCAGACGGGGGATCGAACCTGCGATCCCTGGATTACCAATCCAGCGTTTTACCACTGGACTACAGATCCGTCTGTACTTAGCTTAATATCCGTTGATCATTATTAATATACACTCAACAATTCCTAATCGGTCACATATGGAGTCAACCAATAATCATACAATAAATATTTCCATATTGACAGTTAATGCATTTTATTCCTGATGAGTATACAGGAATTCATTGCATAACGATCCGTAATAAAATGTATCCCGTAAGAAGATAGGAATATTTAATATTATATGGTTATTAGTTTACTCCAAATACTGTAAAACACTAACTGAAAGCTTAGGAATTTTGTGTAGTGTATACATATGCAAACAGTATTTGATCTATGCTAAAAGTGGAACTCTTCTCTGTATGTTTTTACGTTTATTTATCATCGCAGCCGGTTGCCCATAATTCTCAACACCCACAGTAAGTCCCCCTCCCCCAATAGTGACCTTGAACTTGCCATAAATGATTTCAGATTTTTAAAAACTTAACGATATCATTTCTCAAAAACCAGGCGCGTAGCTGCCATTAGACCAACAGGCCCGGGCCTGCACATCATTTTGACCAAATAAAATAAATATATATATAGAATTGTTATTGCTTTTGATGTACATGTATAGCTAAGCAGAACAGTGTATTATCATGTTTATTTGTTATAAAAACATGTCCGAATTTGTCTTTTAAATGCAGCAGAATGCGGGAAATTGCATCCTAAAAAACAAAAATGTTCGGGGGTGCATGCATTCCGGACCCCCCTAGCAACCTCGTTCGCTACGCTCACTCAACATTCTTTACCCGGGCATGCACATAATCTGCCTCCTGGCTACGCCCCTGAAAACCGTCAAAGTTATTGCTTTGAAACTGTGCAGACATAACTGAGTACTAAGTCTCTTCGGCCACAGTAAGTCTCCACCCACAAGAGTGACATTGAACTTGACTTCTGGCCAAAAGTAGTCCGATTTTAGAAATTTTTTTTTTTTTTAAAACACTCGAACAAGACATTGAACCTAAATGTTGGCCAAAATTAGTTTGATTTCAGATTAAAACAAAAACTTTAACAATATCATTTCTCAAAAACGTTATTGCTTTGAAGATACATTATATACGCCCATAGTAAGTATCCACCGTTCGATTCCAGAACGCCGAATGTATTCCTTTGACACTTTGTATATACATCTGAGTACTAATTTGCAACACAAACACTACCCAAGTCACCACCCTACCACAAACATTCAACTTGAAAGCATATTTCGGTGAACCAGTATTCGTACAGTCCATCACGCGTGGTGAGACACCCTTGGGGCGATGACCTTAATAAAACCAACACCCTCTTACTATACACCTTACAGACGGATATGTAGTCCAGTGGTAACAAGCTGGACTGGCAATCCAAGGATCGCAGGTTCGATCCCCCTAATAAAATTAACAGTTTCAGATGGGACTTTAACCCGAGGTCTCGTGTCGGTGCTGTAGACATTGTACGTAAAAGAATCAGAGGAGACTCTGGAATGGGTGTCTGTCTGTATCATTGCACTATCCTCCACAAATCTAAAATGACTAATCTCTTCAGGAGGCGTCGCTCATATGGGCAACCAGTAGCGACGATAAATAAACGTAAAACACAAATACACCGTCCATTTTGACTTTTCAGTATCTTAGTCAGTTTTGTTTTATGGCCCACATCTTTGTAATATATGCTTATTGTATGCAGTGTATGTTCCATTAATGTCAAACCCCTTGCGGCAGGCTTAGCCGATCTATGCGGTTAACCAGTACTAATCAATGTGTGTGAATTGTCTTATTCAAGGACACTACACACGTGGTCTGACCGAGTATCGAACCCGGCGAACTACTGTGATTTCAAAGATTACCACCTGACCCAGTATGTTACTGGAACACGGTAAGAAGAAACTACATTGTGGTAACAAGTTTGCATACATTGTGGTAACGGAAGTTTGCATAGATTGCGGTAACGGAAGTTTGCACACATTGTGGTAACGGAATTTATCGATCCCGAACATTCCGCTGTTCATTTGATCTACGTGTGTTACTAACTTAATATTGCAAGCAGTTATATGTCTATTATATATTTCAAGTTCCTGTGCTATTATATAGCGTACGGTACCTTTTTCGGCTGAATCTTGACCTTTGATACCCATAATTTCTGCCAGTGAATCGTAAGTCATTTGCTGGGCTGAAGAGAGAAATAGAAAGAAACATAATGAAATTTCTTCTACTTGAATTGAAAACAATTAGGTTGATTTATCGTCAAAGTTGATTGATTCTTTTATTTATTATTACTTAATTTTATATTTATTATTACTTAAGATGAACACTAAGTGTATTAATTACAAATACCATACATTTTAAGCCACTAAGATAAATATCTAGCAAACTATATCGATATCATATACCTCACTTTACCTAATAATGTTACTTTCTTCTTACAATACTTGTTGTGAGTCTGTACATATTATAGATTAGAACAATCTCTTACACTTAGACTCAACCATATTCTTTTTATTAGCATTCCTCAACATTATAATATTCTGACCTCTATTATTATAATGTCTATTTACTTATCTCAACTACAATATCATATTCTTTCTATCTAAATCGCATTATGAATCTTGTATTGTTAAGCAAATTATTTTACCGCCAACTTTACAGCAAACGTGTTTCTAAGGAGAAAACCTTTATAAGCTAATCAAGCTTTCGGATCTAATCATTTTTCAAAACATAAAATATTATATTGTAATGTAAATGCTATATGTATATATGTTACATTGTTTGAAATAAAATATGTTTAAACTAATGAAATTCAACAAATTACAGTTGGTCGTGGCGCTTTCACCTGCTATATGGCACGAATGGGAATTTGCGTGACGGATCTGTAGTCTATTGGTAGCACGCTGGACTGGTAATCCAGTAACGGAAGTTTGCATACATTGTGGTAACGGAAGTTTGCATACATTGTGGTAACGGAAGTTTGCATACATTGTGGTAACGGAAGTTTGCCTACATTGTGGTGTGGTGACGGAAGTTTGCATACATTGTGGTATGGTGACGGAAGTTTGCATACATTGTGGTGACGGAAGTTTGCATACATTGTGGTAACGGAAGTTTGCATACATTGTGGTAACGGAAGTTTGCACACATTGTGGTGTGGTGACGGAAGTTTGCATACATTGTGGTGACGGAAGTTTGCACACATTGTGGTGTGGTGACGGAAGTTTGCATACATTGTGGTGACGGAAGTTTGCATACATTGTGGTAACGGAAGTTTGCATACATTGTGGTAACGGAAGTTTGCATACATTGTGGTGTGGTGACGGAAGTTTGCATACATTGTGGTAACGGAAGTTTGCATACATTGTGGTAACGGAAGTTTGCATACATTGTGGTGTGGTGACGGAAGTTTGCATACATTGTGGTGTGGTGACGGAAGTTTGCATACATTGTGGTAACGGAAGTTTGCATACATTGTGGTAACGGAAGTTTGCATACATTGTGGTAACGGAAGTTTGCATACATTGTGGTGTGGTGACGGAAGTTTGCATACATTGTGGTAACGGAAGTTTGCATACATTGTGGTAACGGAAGTTTGCATACATTGTGGTAACGGAAGTTTGCATACATTGTGGTAACGGAAGTTTGCATACATTGTGGTAACGGAAGTTTGCATACATTGTGGTAACGGAAGTTTGCATACATTGTGGTGACGGAAGTTTGCATACATTGTGGTGTGGTGACGGAAGTTTGCATACATTGTGGTAACGGAAGTTTGCATACATTGTGGTGTGGTGACGGAAGTTTGCATACATTGTGGTGTGGTGACGGAAGTTTGCATACATTGTGATGTGGTAATGGAAGTTTGCATACATTGTGGTGACGGAAGTTTGCATACATTGCGGTAACGGAAGTTTGCATACATTGTGGTGTGGTAACGGAAGTTTGCATACATTGTGGTGTGGTAACGGAAGTTTGCATACATTGTGGTAACGGAAGTTTGCATACATTGTGGTGACGGAAGTTTGCATACATTGTGGTGTGGTAACGGAAGTTTGCATATATTGTGGTAACGGAAGTTTGCATACATTGTGGTGTGGTAACGGAAGTTTGCATACATTGCGGTAATGGAAGTTTGCATACATTGTGGTAACGGAAGTTTGCATACATTGTGGTGTGGTGATGGAAGTTTGCATACATTGTGGTAACGGAAGTTTGCATACATTGCGGTGTGGTGATGGAAGTTTGCATACATTGTGGTAACGGAAGTTTGCATACATTGTGGTAACGGAAGTTTGCATACATTGTGGTGTGGTAACGGAAGTTTGCATACATTGTGGTAACGGAAGTTTGCATACATTGTGGTAACGGAAGTTTGCATACATTGTGGTAACGGAAGTTTGCATACATTGTGGTAACGGAAGTTTGCATAGATTGCGGTAACGGAAGTTTGCACACATTGTGGTAACGGAATTTATCGATCCCGAACATTCCGCTGTTCATTTGATCTACGTGTGTTACTAACTTAATATTGCAAGCAGTTATATGTCTATTATATATTTCAAGTTCCTGTGCTATTATATAGCGTACGGTACCTTTTTCGGCTGAATCTTGACCGTTGATACCCATAATTTCTGCCAGTGAATCGTAAGTCATTTGCTGGGCTGAAGAGAGAAATAGAAAGAAACATAATGAAATTTCTTCTACTTGAATTGAAAACAATTAGGTTGATTTATCGTCAAAGTTGATTGATTCTTTTATTTATTATTACTTAATTTTATATTTATTATTACTTAAGATGAACACTAAGTGTATTAGTTACAAATACCATACATTTTAAGCCACTAAGATAAATATCTAGCAAACTATATCGATATCATATACCTCACTTTACCTAATAATGTTACTTTCTTCTTACAATACTTGTTGTGAGTCTGTACATATTATAGATTAGAACAATCTCTTACACTTAGACTCAACCATATTCTTTTTATTAGCATTCCTCAACATTATAATATTCTGACCTCTATTATTATAATGTCTATTTACTTATCTCAACTACAATATCATATTCTTTCTATCTAAATCGCATTATGAATCTTGTATTGTTAAGCAAATTATTTTACCGCCAACTTTACAGCAAACGTGTTTCTAAGGAGAAAACCTTTATAAGCTAATCAAGCTTTCGGATCTAATCATTTTTCAAAACATAAAATATTATATTGTAATGTAAATGCTATATGTATATATGTTACATTGTTTGAAATAAAATATGTTTAAACTAATGAAATTCAACAAATTACAGTTGGTCGTGGCGCTTTCACCTGCTATATGGCACGAATGGGAATTTGTGTGACGGATCTGTAGTCTATTGGTAGCACGCTGGACTGGTAATCCAGGGGCTGGACTGGTAATCCAGGGATCACGGATTCGATCCCCCGTCTGACCCTAATAAAATTAACAGTCTTTCAGATGTGAAGTTAAACCGAGGTATCGTGTCGTTGCTTTACACCGTGCACGTAAAAGAACTAGAGGAGACTCTGGAATGGGTATCTGTCTGTATCATTGCACTATCCTCCAAAAATCTAAAATGACTAATCTCTTCAGGAGGCGTCGCTCATATGGGCAACCGGTAGCGACGATAAATAAACGTAAACCACATTTATGTGATAAGAATTAATGCTATGTATTCATATTATATGTATTAAAATTGTCCAATTGTATTCAGGGAACTGGTTCCAAGCTTTCACTGGCATGCGCATATAAATACATCCTTGAGCTGGAATCCAGAAATGGCCAGGTCAATCTATTTACGTAGTTGAAATTCTGCAACAATAATTGTTTCCCATATGATTCGCGGATGTTCCAGTAGATATGTGGTATAATTTTATACTATAATGTTGGACAGGGTTTCATGTTATCGTCAATATGTTTGCATTTAATTATTAAAGTATGCACATTATAATTGATATACATTCACTCAATACACTATCCGAGTGTGTAGTATGCAGAGTGAGCTTTCAATCGTCCTTTTATTACATATTTATATACATCCACTCAATACACTATCCGAGTGTGTAGTATGCAGAGTGAGCTTTCAATCGTCCTTTTATTACATATTTATATACATTCACTCAATACACTATCCGAGTATGTAGTATGCAGAGTGAGTTTTCAATTGCCCTTCTATTACATATTTATATACATTCACTCAATACACTATCCGAGTATGTATTATGCAGAGTGAGTTTTCAATTGCCCTTCTATTACATATTTATATACATTCACTCAATACACTATCCGAGTGTGTATTGTGCAGAGTGAATTTTCAATAGTCCTTCTATTACTGGTTCATGTCTATGCGTGGACACTATGAAAATAAATATCAATGAGGAAAATGGTTGGGCATCCCCAATAAGCAACACCGCTACCGACAAATTGACTGAAGCCATGCTGCGTTATTTACATTACAGTCTACATCCGCTATATCAGAGTCAGTTATGTCAAGTTCTCCGGGTTATCTCGAAGTCGAGTCAAAGTCCCGTTTCAGACACTGTCATTTTACATATAGCTTGCTCCGTTTAAGTCAAATTTAGTTAAATCAAATGTTTCGTTATATCATTGTAAATTGTATGTGCTATATTGTTTCTTGTAAATGACCCATGTGTGGGTTTATACAAGGAGTCAATTTGGCAATTTTTATAAGAATGTGAGTGATGTTGAGTGTTTGATAGAATTATTCAATTCAATTCAACATTTTATTACATAAAGCACAATAACATTGCTTATAGTAAGCATATATATATACATACAATTGGAAACATGGTTATATCGAATATGCCTTCCCGAGCGAATATTCGAATACTAAAATCGCTATTCATTACCATCCCTATTACCATGCAAATAAAACGTTCTTATTTTAAAACTTTATTTATTTTACAACAATTGCGAAAGCAAGTTTTAACAACTTATATTACTCACTATCGTTGGCGCGGATGAAAGCGTCTTCTTCGTGTGGTGCACTGCAATTACTATGTTGTAGGAAAGAGGTAGCCATATAAGCAAGTTGCTTTCTCCTCAATCCTACATGTATTTTCTTATTGTGATCATTATACTCTGTATATTCATTGAAATAAAATATTGTTTAAACTAATTACTATGTTGATTTTACAGGAATAAATAAATGTTTAGGGAGGTTGTAATTTACCCTCTGGCTTGGGAGATACTGCAGACAAATCATGGCCTGGTTCACGCTGGATTTGTGTACACTTATCGACCATGTTTCCAACTCTGCTTCTTATCATCTGTTCAAAGTCGTTCATCTGTGAAGTTAGAATAGCCGTCTCATCGGAAGGCAGTTGTATACCTTTAAGGTTGTCGTCGTAATGTGACGACTGTGGAGAGGTTTCCCCTGTGCGATCGTATGGGTCTTCTCGTGTTTGCTGCCATGACTGACTACTTGCATTCATCTCTCCGTCTGTAAACAGAAGACAATAATACAGGGTGGGGGTTCTATGTCGGAGTGATCAATGTCAAAACACTTGTCCATCACCGCTATTGGTTAGAATCCCACAAGGAATGTCGAATGCTTTCAGTGGAGAAAGCTATTCAACTGACTTCAGGAAGGTCCGTGGTATTACACGGATGCCCGCCTGTGCCTGGACATACCTACATAACTATGTGCAATTTATATATATCTCTATATATAAGGTATCGAAGCAATTAACCCTTAACCTGCCTACTGAATTGGACGGAATGTGCAAACAACATAGATCCAGATCAATACCAATTGTATCGTTCTATTGTAAGGAGTTCTTGAGTTTGTATGATCAGTACACGAACTATGTTTGCTTTGTCATGAGGCTGTGTATTTACATTCCTCGACATATTAGCAGCTACCTTTGCGTAGTCCTATAAATAAGACCTCTACATAAAATTGTTATGTTATTTCGAAAAATGCTTGGATAGTAAAATGTCACATTTTTCGAGTCTAAATATTTGGACTAACCATTACCTACCTTGTTTGAATACTGTATCCATCCGTGAATGTATTGGTGTCGATGTAGCCGTGGGTGTACCCATCATGTCCCGACTTCCCGTTGTGGTGTCATATGTCTTCGGAGAGTGACAGACACACGACAATAAATTTACACCACACTCTTCGCAGAACATTACACGACCGTCACGTGTACTTCTAATGATGTTAGCAGGCGTGATATTGGAACTTCTCCAAAGCGACTTTTTTGAACTATTTCCGGAATTTTCCCCAGTATCCTGTTGTTCGCAGTGACTGTCACGTGCACTACTAATGATGTTAGTAGGCGTGATATTGGAACTTCTCCAAAGCGACTTTTTTGAACTATTTCCGGAATTTTCCCCAGTATCCTGTTGTTCGCAGTGACTGTCACGTGCACTTCTAATGATGTTAGTAGGCGTGATATTGGAACTTCTCCAAAGCGACTTTTTTGAACTATTTCCGGAATTTTCCCCAGTATCCTGTTGTTCGCAGACCATTACACGACCGTCACGTGTACTTCTAATGATGTTAGCAGGCGTGATATTGGAACTTCTCCAAAGCGACTTTTTGGAACTATTTCCGGAATTTTCCCCAGTATCCTGTTGTTCGCAGTGACTGTCACGTGCACTTCTAATGATGTTAGTAGGCGTGATATTGGAACTTCTCCAAAGCGACTTTTTTGAACTATTTCCGGAATTTTCCCCAGTATCCTGTTGTTCGCAGACCATTACATGACCGTCACGTGTACTTCTAATGATGTTAGCAGGCGTGATATTGGAACTTCTCCAACGCGACTTTTTGGAACTATTTCCGGAATTTTCCCCAGTATGCTGTTGTTCGCAGTGACTGTCACGTGAACTTCTAATGATGTTAGCAGGCGTGATATTGGAACTTCTCCAAAGCGACTTTTTGGAACTATTTCCGGAATTCTCTCCAGTATGCTGTTGTCTTGCAGACACAGAGCCTACGTCATAATTTTGATGCAACGTATTGTCGAGATTATTAACAGTGTTTTCACTTATGAGATTTGTTTGCGATGTCTGCGTACTCGGTGTCCGGAGCTCGTTGCCTACGTTTGCATTTGCAATTTCATTCGCATCCAAATGTGCTATTGCTGATTTTACGTACGGACTTGGACCAAAGCCGAATTTCATGGGCGGTTGTAATGTAAGTGTGGCACTGTCTGGTGAATATTGTTTCCGAGGAGAATGTGTACTCAGGTATGCACTTGCTATTGTCGGTCTAGATGTTGATGTATCGTAATGCGATATCGTTGATTCAGACTGATTGCCAGACGGTCGGAATGTAGTGTCTCCAAGATCATTCAAACTAATATTGGGAAATGATTTGCCATAACTTGTAGATAACAGTTTATCAATTTCAGTTTCAGTGGGCGCTTTGGTAAGCGAGCTGATCACGTCTGAGTACGTAGGCACTTCCTTCGTCGGTTCTATTAGTTTGTCTGTGTAAAATAAAACAAATGAGTATCCAACCGACGTCAACTGATAACTGTTTATAGTTGTATATATTAGTTTATACACATTTATTTTAGCCCTGCGTGTATTACTAGTACATAAGATGCAAGTGCTCTATAAACTACACCAAAACAACAACAAAACAATTAATTATGCATGATGTGTGTCATCCGTGGTCCAGTGGTAGAGCGTCAGATTTGGAATCAATCGGTCCCGGGTTCGATACTCGGTCTGGCCACGTATGTAGTGTCATTGAGCAAGGCACCTCACACACATTGCTTAGTACTGGTTAACCACGTAGGTCGGCTAAGCTTGCACAGGAAAACATGTCTACGTCCCCGCAAGGGGTTTGACATTAATGGAATATACATACATACATATATACATACATAAGATGCAAGGGCTCTATAAACTACCCCAAAACAACAACAACAAAACATAATTAACTATGCATGATTAGTCATTGGTTACATGATACCTATTTCAAGATTTAAGTTGTTGAGGGCTTCGTGGTATGTTGATTTGATTGTTCTCTCGTTAAATAAAGTCTTTATTATTATTATTATTATTATTAAACACACCTTTTAACAAAACAAGAACAGATGTAGGGAAATCATTCAATGCTATATATATAAGTATCTGTCCATTTGGTTATATGTGTTGTTAATGTAAAAATAAACAATATTACAACATTAAGTATTTCTGGTCGAGATAAGCAAAAAGCCAGTTATATATTTCGACTCCAATACGTCAATATTTACCTGTTATAAAGGCACTTAATTTGTCGTCGTACATCGCCAGCGCTGTTGAAAGTACCCTCATCGTACGTAACTCACAGTTCTCCATAAGCAAATAGAGGCACTGTCGAAGCTTCCCGTTTTCCTCAACAAGACGCGTATTTGTGTCGATAGTTATTCCGTAAACATTCATAGCACTAGTGTCTGTCGTAGCCGCTTTATATCTACTGCCTATGTCGGCCCCCTTGCCAACTGATTCTATATGCTGGGCTTGGTCTGTTGAATCCAGCGGCTGTGTGACTGACCGGAGGGCGTCTACCGGTAGAGTAGAAATGTCGCGGTAAGTCGACATCCTTTTGTTTTCCCTCCAGAAAGGTCTACGTTGTAGTTAGCCGGACTTCAATGTAGGGTGGGAGAGTGACGTCTGATAACTGACATTGGTATTTCTTAGTAACGACGTTAACGTCGGCAAACGCTTACGTGAAACAGAATACGATTAAAAACAAAGGACGGAAGTCTGTCTCACAATATCGGTTGAAGTATGTTTTTAAGTCAATAATACGTGCACATTTATTTAAAATATCGCCCTCACTGGACAATAAATATCTAGATACATGTATAATCGGTTTTTATTTTGGCTATGTCGTTTTAATGCCAACATTTGCGCATTTGTATCTGATTTCTACATAGACCGTGGTGCTTTAGCCTCCTTGTTGCTGTTGTCCGGTTACAACAATGCAGTTATTTGTATTATGTGTTACAATTATGAAGTTTAGATTTAATAGCCACATTGATGGGGATTCATAACATGGCGTTATATCTGTATAACATGGCGTTATATCTGTATAATATGCAGTTTTAATAATGTTCATTTCATGAGACGAAACTAAAGCCCATATTTATAGAAAAGGCCTGTATGTTCTGTTTCATATAATAACTTATCTGTTTCATATAATAACCTATCTGTTTCATATAATAACTTATCTGTTTCATATAATAACTTATCTGTTTCATATAATAACTTATCTGTTTCATATCATAACTTATCTGTTTCATATAATAACTTATCTGTTTCATATAATAACTTATCTGTTTCATTGATAATAACTTATCTGTTTCATATAATAACTTATCTGTTTCATATAATAACTTATCTGTTTCATTGATAATAACTTATCTGTTTCATATAAAAACTTATCTGTTTCATATAATAACTTATCTGTTTCATATAATAACTTATCTGTTTCATATAATAACTTATCTGTTTCATATCTGTTTCATTGATAATAACTTATCTGTTTCATTGATAATAACTTATCTGTTTCATTGATAATAACTTATCTGTTTCATTGATAATAACTTATCTGTTTCATTGATAATAACTTATATGTTTCATTGATAATAACTTAATCTGTTTCATATAATAACTTATCTGTTTCATATAATAACTTAATTAGATTAATAGCCGCTCACTGACTAGATATAATTATTCACAAGAAATACATCGATGCAAACATTGATTATACAATAATGATTGTGTGTTTTATTTTTATTTATCGTCGCTACTGGTTGCCCATATCAGCGACGCCTCCTGAAGATATTAGTTATTTTAGATTTGTGGAGGATAGTGCAATGATACAGACAGAGACGCATTACAGAGTATCCTCTGGTTCTTTTACGTGCACGGTGTAATGCACCGACATGAGACCTCGGTTTAAGTCCCATCTGAAAGACTGTTAATTGTATTAGGGTCAGACGGTGGGTCGAACCTGCGATCCCTGGACCCGTCTGCTATGACGTGTTGATTGTGTGTGCACTTATTTACACTCGCCATCAGCGAACCATACGGATGAACGAAAACAAAAGTTAATGCTTTTTGTTGAAATATTTATTTATCGTTTCCCGCTTAAAACATTGGTGCTTTTAAAGTATGTTCAAAGTATGTATTTAAGGTATACAATGATTCTCTATATTCTATATGACAGCTAACATATGGTAGTTATTTTATACAAATTTATTTTATCTCGATTGCGAAACAAGTTCTTTCCACTTATATTAATCACTCTCGAGACCTCATTCCTGAAGGAATCCATAGCCACAAGGGAGAGAGAAGAGGGAACATGGAATTTAAATGCCTTGTTTAAGGGCACAATCGTAACGGCTCCAGCGGGGCTCGAACTCCGGACCTTTCCCACCTGAAGTGAACGTGCATCCACTGCGCTATCACGACCTTCCACATAATTATGGTAGTTCAGTAGACCAATTCCTCTACGTACATCCTCCAGCCGAAACAAATATCGTAGTTCAGTAAGCTGGTCCCTACAAGTCCGCCTCCGTGGTCAAGTGGTTAAGGTCGCTGACTTGTATACCACTGTAACCTATCATCACTGATGGTCACGGGTTCGAGCCCCGCTCAGACCGTGTCTCATTTATATGAAAAAGTTGGCAGTTTCTTACGGAGGTTGGCGCACCCAAGTACTGGTTAACCGCTGGAGCCTGCCCAGGAAAGGTGTTGTTAGGTAAACTGCCCGCCGGCGATATAGCCCAAAATGGTGCTGATGCAGGCGTAAAACCCGAAATATAACCAGGATCATAAACAAAATTGTCCCCTAGGGACCCTGACTCGCCCTCAAGCCCTACGGAAGAGCCGTCTCATCAATCTACACTTTTCCAGAAATAAATTACAATTTTAGAAAAATTACCCATTTTATAAATTAACACCAAATAATTTCTTATTAAAGGCCTGAAAATATCACCACCACCACAACTCAGCACAAAAAGAGTGGCCTGCCATCTTCATGGGCCATGTAATGAAGGCAGTCGAGGATAATCAGCATGTCGTATAGATCTTGTGCCTTGCTGGTCACCTGACCTATCAAAACACGCAGTACCGCTGGCTCATTGAGTCCGAACCTCTCTACTGTACCAGGTTCAGGGGAACCATTCATAAGGCCATACGTGTTGACCATGTCTTGTGTGAATTCTGAATGCTGTTCCAGCTTGTATCCAAAGGTGCACAGCTTTTGTTGGATAACTTTTAGTCGAAGTTTTAGAATACGGTCCAGGTCTTGGTCTTCCCCGGCTTGCCGCACCTCATGCGCTATCAGCAGCTTGACACTAGCAACGCTGTAGCCATAGTAACTGAAAATCAGAATATGTAGAATCTTTAAAGCAGCATTACATCGTATGAAATAAAAGATATTTGAAAAATTCAAATTTTACGTATGGGTAGAAATGCTGCTACACATTCTAACATTATACTTTGTATGCTTATGTTCATTTGGTAAACAGTGTTTTTTTGCGATAAAACAAACTCGAAACCGAAAGTAAGACTTTCCGAGTCGATCGGTCACGTACTTGTTTACAACCGGAACGCATCGTCCCCATTTGTCCCACGTTGTCTTTTTTAATTAAATTACTTGATATGTTGATTCATACCTCTGTTAGCTAAGTCTTTTAGGGAAATTTCTACATCCCCGCGAGTGGTTCGACATTAGAGGAATAGATAGATAGTATTTCATGTTCAAAATATATACGTTGTTTTCTACATCCTCTGTTGTTTCACGCATGCGTGCTGTGCGTGTTTACATTTAGTGTGTTGATACTTGTATTATTCACTGTAATTCGCGTATACGACGATTTAAATTTATTGGAATTGTATCGTTTCTGAGCGACTATTTCGTATTTTGTAAACACACACACATTAGTATTTATATTTTACCCAAAACATCCTTTATTACGATGTAATGCTGCTTTAATAGGCGCGACAAAACATCCTTTATTACGATGCAATGCTGCTTTAATAGGTGTAACCAACGGTGCAATATGTTCTTACGTTTGTGGTCTCTACAAAAACAAACTATTGTTTACGATTTACGTCATTTTGAAATTAAATTTGCAAATTTTCAAATCAAAATCACAATATTGTGAGTGTGTCGATCACCACGTATCTACTATAAGGCACTGTAGGCCTGGACCTGCGATCGTCACGTATCTACTATAAGGCCCGGGCCTGCGATCGCCACGTAGCTACTATAAGGCACTGAAGGCCTGGGCCTGGATCGCCACGTATCTACTATAAGGCACTGAAGGTCCGGGCCTGCGATCGCCACGTCGCTACTATAAGGCACTGAAGGCCCGGGTCTGCGATCGCCATGTAGCTACTATAAGGCACTGAAGGCCCAATTGTTTTCAGGGAACTAGTTCCAAGCTTTCACTGTTGTATGCATAGAAATATAGGCTTAAGCTGGAATCCAAAAATGGACAATCTATTTATAGGCGTTATATTTGGACAGCTTTGTACAAAATTGTTTCAGATAGGGCCATTTTACTGATCGATGCGAAATCTGACATCCCACAGAGTAGATTCCCTGTACTTAAATATATATACTAGTACCCCCAAACGTGCCGAATCCCTGTGGTCACGACAGTGTTTTAAGTTGGGATTAAGTCACAGAACCACCAGCTTACTTATTATAACTATCTATATGCATGTATTTATAACCGCTACAGTCTGCCCAGGAAAGGTGTTGTTACGTAAACTACCTGTCGCTCTGGCATATGGGCAGCCAGTAGCGACGATAAATAACCGTAAAACAAAAGACTCGAACACCTAATGCACTCTCTAGCTCTGATATCAAACAAATTCTGTAAGCTTATAATATGACCACAACAACACTGATACCAGTCTAAAGCTGCCTGGTCAGCACTTTATAATGTCAATATATTGTGCAATCATGTGAGATGTTACGATGGTCGCCAGATCTGACAGGTGGGTTTTCTCCGGGTACACCGGTTTCCTCCCACATGAATGACCGCATATACGCTTTCATCCGAGCTAACGAGAGTGATTAATATAAGTTGCTAAAACTTGCTTCGCAATCGTTGTAAAATAAATAAAGTATATTGTGCAATTGCATCATACGCTTTTATAATAGTACAAGATCAACTGAACAATTTCATAACACACATACTAGTTTGGACTAGGTACTCTCCGAGAATCTTAAATATAATTAATAATCCGACTAGGCACAACGTCGTCAATAATTCTGAATCTATATACATGTATGTAGTTAAATACATTTATTTTAACTTTGATTGCGAAAAATGTTCGTACAACTTATATTGTGACTTTATAGGTGACTTATAGATAGATCCATTGGGTCGGGTGCTATATTCATGTATGTATGTATGTATTGAAATATGTTAATGCACATGTCACTATAATAAACTATTTACTTACTTATATTAATCATTCTCGAGACCTCATTCCTGATGGAATCCATCACCATGAAGGAGAGAGAAGAAGCAACGTGCAATTTAAATGCCTTGCTTGGCTAAATGCACAATTGTAATGGCTCAAACTTTTGGACCTGAAGCGAATGCACTATCACGACTTCCATGTATGTAGTTGCAGAAACACATTACATCATTATGTTATACAATTTGTTATATCAGATTGCATAGAATGAGAAATATCGCTAACCGTGAACGTCTCTTGCTGGACTTTCGTTCTGCTATTCCGGTAAATACAAACTCTAGTATCCGCCTGTCCAGCTGGAAGGCAATCTCGCCAACGATGCGTTTGTTGGGCATTGACATGGCCATTCTAACTAATACTTCATTAGAAATTTCTGGCTTGTATCCAATTAATATGTCCACTGGTCGGTGAAGAATGAAGTTGGCTGAAATAGTATACACGTATTCTAACAATTTCTGAACAAACCTAGATCAGTTTCATTTATAGTGAACAACACGATGGACATTCCTTTTAGTTATCTAACAACAGAACGTCTTCAATTTTACACAATTCAATTTATTTGTTAGCTTAATGTGTGTTTTTACGTTTATTTATCATCGCAGCCGGTTGCCCATATGAGCGACGCCTCCTGAAGAGATTAGTAATTTTAGATTTTGTATTTGATCTATGCTAAAAGTGGAACTCTTCTCTGTATGTTTTTACGTTTATTTATCATCGCAGCCGGTTGCCCATAATTCTCTACACCCACAGTAAGTCCCCCTCCCCCAATAGTGACCTTGAACTTGCCATAAATAGTCTGATTTCAGATTTTTTAAAACTTAACGATATTATTTCTCAAAAACCAGGCGCGTAGCTGCCATTAGACCAAAAGGTTTTAAATGCGGCAGAATGCGGGAAATTGCATCCTAAAAAACACAAATTTCCGGGGGTGCATGCCCCCGGACCCCCATAGCAACCTCGTTCGCTACGCTCGCTCAACATTCTTTACTCGGGCCTGCACATAATTTGCCTCCTGGCTACGCCCCTTCAGCCACAGTAAGCCTCCACCCACAAGAGTGACATTGAACTTGACTTCTGGCCAAAAGTAGTCCGATTTTAGAAATTATTTATGTTTTCAAAACACTCGAACAAGACCTTGAACCTGAATGTTGGCCAAAATTAGTCTGATTTTAGATTTTAAAAAAAACTTTAACAATATCATTTCTCAAAAACGTTATTGCTTTGAAGATACATTCTATACGCCCATAGTAAGTATCCACCACAAGAGTGGCCTTGAACTTGAATTGTGACCGAAATTAGTTCGATTCCAGAAATTATTACTTCTCACAAGACGCCGAATATATTCCTTTGACACTTTGTATATACATCAGAGTACTAATGTGCAACACCAACACTACCCAAGTCACCACCCTACCACAAACATTCAACTTGAAATTTGACAATTCGTTGGAAAGCATATTTCGGTGAACCAGTACTCATACAGTCCATCACGCGTGGTGAGACACCCTTGTGGCGATGACCTTCTCAATAAAACCAACACCGTCTTAATATACACACCTTACAGACGGATCTGTAGTCCAGTGGTAACAAGCTGGACTGGCAATCCAAGGATCGCAGGTTCGATCCCCCTAATAAAATTAACAGTCTTTCAGATGGGACGTTAAACCGAGGTCTCGTGTCGGTGCTGTACACTGCACGTAAAAGAACCAGAGGAGACTCTGGAACGGGTGTCTGTCTGTATCATTGCACTATCCTCCAAAAATCTAAAATGACTAATCTCTTCAGGAGGCGTCGCTCATATGGGCAACCGGTAGTGACGATAAATAAACGTAAAACACACATACACCGTCCATTTTTACTTTTCAGTATCTTCAGTTTTGTTTTATGGCCGTTTTTAGCCTATGAAAACAATTAAAACCCACATCTTTGTAATATATGCTTATTGTATGCAGTGTATGTGTGTTCCATTAATGTCAAACCCCTTGGGACCCACATCTTTGTAATATATGCTTATTTTATGCAGTGTATGTGTGTTCCATTAATGTCAAACCCCTTGCTGGGACCTAAACATATTTTCATGGACAGGCTTAGCCGATCATAGCGATAAACCAGTACTAAATCAATGTGTGTGAATTGTCTTATTCAAGGACACTACACACGTGGCCTGACCGAGTATCGAACCCGGCGAACTACTATGTCTTCAAAGATTACCACTGACCCAGTCTGTTACTGGAACACGGCGAAACTATACCACTCGACAACGGCACGGATTGCATTTGCATACATTGTGGTAACGGAAGTTTGCATACATTGTGGTGCGGTAACGGAAGTTTGCATACATTGTGGTAACGGAAGTTTGCATACATTGTGGTGTGGTAACGGAAGTTTGCATACATTGTGGTGTGGTAACGGAAGTTTGCATACATTGTGGTGTGGTGACGCAAGTTTGCATACATTGTGGTAACGGAAGTTTGCATACATTGTGGTGTGGTAACGGAAGTTTGCATACATTGTGGTGTGGTGACGCAAGTTTGCATACATTGTGGTAACGGAAGTTTGCATACATTGTGGTGACGGAAGTTTGCATACATTGTGGTGTGGTGACGGACGTTTGCATACATTGTGGTGTGGTAACGGAAGTTTGCACACATTGTGGTGTGGTGACGGAAGTTTGCATACATTGTGGTGTGGTGATGGAAGTTTGCATACATTGTGGTGTGGTGACGGAAGTTTGCATACATTGTGGTAACGGAAGTTTGCATACATTGTGGTAACGGAAGTTTGCATACATTGTGGTAACGGAAGTTTGCATACATTGTGGTGACGGAAGTTTGCATACATTGTGGTGACGGAAGTTTGCATACATTGTGGTGTGGTGACGGAAGTTTGCATACATTGTGGTGACGGAAGTTTGCATACATTGTGGTAACGGAAGTTTGCATACATTGTGGTGTGGTGACGGAAGTTTGCATACATTGTGGTAACGGAAGTTTGCATACATTGTGGTGTGGTGACGGAAGTTTGCATACATTGTGGTAACGGAAGTTTGCATACATTGTGGTAACGGAAATTTGCATACATTGTGGTGTGGTGACGGAAGTTTGCATACATTGTGGTGTGGTGACGGAAGTTTGCATACATTGTGGTGTGGTGACGGAAGTTTGCATACATTGTGGTGTGGTGACGCAAGTTTGCATACATTGTGGTAACGGAAGTTTGCATACATTGTGGTGTGGTGACGCAAGTTTGCATACATTGTGGTAACGGAAGTTTGCATACATTGTGGTAACGGAAGTTTGCATACATTGTGGTAACGGAAGTTTGCATACATTGTGGTAACAGAAGTTTGCATACATTGTGGTGACGGAAGTTTGCATACATTGTGGTGACGGAAGTTTGCATACATTGTGGTGTGGTAACGGACGTTTGCATACATTGTGGTGTGGTAACGGAAGTTTGCATACATTGTGGTGTGGTGACGGAAGTTTGCATACATTGTGGTAACGGAAATTTGCATACATTGTGGTGACGGAAGTTTGCATACATTGTGGTGACGGAAGTTTGCATACATTGTGGTAACGGAAGTTTGCATACATTGTGGTGATGGAAGTTTGCATACATTGTGGTAACGGAAGTTTGCATACATTGTGGTGCGGTAACGGAAATTTGCACACATTGTGGTGTGGTGACGGAAGTTTGCATACATTGTGGTGACTGTAGTTTGCATACATTGTGGTGACGAAAGTTTGCATACATTGTGGTAACGGAAATTTGCATACATTGTGGTGACGGAAGTTTGCATACATTGTGGTGACGGAAGTTTGCATACATTGTGGTAACGGAAGTTTGCATACATTGTGGTAACGGAAGTTTGCATATATTGTGGTGCGGTAACGGAAATGTGCACACATTGTGGTGTGGTGACGGAAGTTTGCATACATTGTGGTAACGGAAGTGTGCATACATTGTGGTGTGGTGACGGAAGTTTGCATACATTGTGGTAACGGAAGTTTGCATACATTGTGGTGTGGTAACGGAAATGTGCACACGTTGTGGTGTGGTGACGGAAATTTGCATACATTGTGGTGACGGAAGTTTGCATACATTGTGGTAACGGAAGTTTGCATACATTGTGGTAAGGGAAGTTTGCATACATTGTGGTAACGGAAGTTTGCATACATTGTGGTAACGGAAGTTTGCATACATTGTGGTAACGGAAGTTTGCATACATTGTGGTAACGGAAGTTTGCATACATTGTGGTAACGGAAGTTTGCCTACATTGTGGTGTGGTGACGGACGTTTGCATACATTGTGGTGTGGTGACGGAAGTTTGCATACATTGTGGTAACGGAAGTTTGCATACATTGTGGTAACGGAAGTTTGCATACATTGTGGTAACGGAAGTTTGCATACATTGTGGTGTGGTGACGGAAGTTTGCATACATTGTGGTAACGGAAGTTTGCATACATTGTGGTAACGGAAGTTTGCATACATTGTGGTAACGGAAGTTTGCATACATTGTGGTAACGGAAGTTTGCATACATTGTGGTAACGGAAGTTTGCATACATTGTGGTGACGGAAGTTTGCATACATTGTGGTGTGGTGACGGAAGTTTGCATACATTGTGGTAACGGAAGTTTGCATACATTGTGGTGTGGTGACGGAAGTTTGCATACATTGTGGTGTGGTGACGGAAGTTTGCATACATTGTGATGTGGTAATGGAAGTTTGCATATATTGTGGTGACGGAAGTTTGCATACATTGCGGTAACGGAAGTTTGCATACATTGTGGTGTGGTAACGGAAGTTTGCATACAATGTGGTGTGGTAACGGAAGTTTGCATACATTGTGGTAACGGAAGTTTGCATACATTGTGGTGACGGAAGTGTGCATACATTGTGGTGTGGTAACGGAAGTTTGCATACATTGTGGTAACGGAAGTTTGCATACATTGTGGTGTGGTAACGGAAGTTTGCATACATTGCGGTAATGGAAGTTTGCATACATTGTGGTAACGGAAGTTTGCATACATTGTGGTGTGGTGATGGAAGTTTGCATACATTGTGATAACGGAAGTTTGCATACATTGTGGTGTGGTGATGGAAGTTTGCATACATTGTGGTAACGGAAGTTTGCATACATTGTGGTAACGGAAGTTTGCATACATTGTGGTGTGGTAACGGAAGTTTGCATACATTGTGGTAACGGAAGTTTGCATACATTGTGGTAACGGAAGTTTGCATAGATTGCGGTAACGGAAGTTTGCACACATTGTGGTAACGGAATTTATCGATCCCGAACATTCCGCTGTTCATTTGATCTACGTGTGTTACTAACTTAATATTGCAAGCAGTTATATGTCTATTATATATTTCAAGTTCCTGTGCTATTATATAGCGTACGGTACCTTTTTCGGCTGAATCTTGACCGTTGATACCCATAATTTCTGCCAGTGAATCGTAAGTCATTTGCTGGGCTGAAGAGAGAAATAGAAAGAAACATAATGAAATTTCTTCTACTTGAATTGAAAACAATTAGGTTGATTTATCGTCAAAGTTGATTGATTCTTTTATTTATTATTACTTAATTTTATATTTATTATTACTTAAGATGAACACTAAGTGTATTAGTTACAAATACCATACATTTTAAGCCACTAAGATAAATATCTAGCAAACTATATCGATATCATATACCTCACTTTACCTAATAATGTTACTTTCTTCTTACAATACTTGTTGTGAGTCTGTACATATTATAGATTAGAACAATCTCTTACACTTAGACTCAACCATATTCTTTTTATTAGCATTCCTCAACATTATAATATTCTGACCTCTATTATTATAATGTCTATTTACTTATCTCAACTACAATATCATATTCTTTCTATCTAAATCGCATTATGAATCTTGTATTGTTAAGCAAATTATTTTACCGCCAACTTTACAGCAAACGTGTTTCTAAGGAGAAAACCATTATAAGCTAATCAAGCTTTCGGATCTAATCATTTTTCAAACCATAAAATATTATATTGTAATGTAAATGCTATATGTATATATGTTACATTGTTTGAAATAAAATATGTTTAAACTAATGAAATTCAACAAATTACAGTTGGTCGTGGCGCTTTCACCTGCTATATGGCACGAATGGGAATTTGTGTGACGGATCTGTAGTCTATTGGTAGCACGCTGGACTGGTAATCCAGGGGCTGGACTGGTAATCCAGGGATCACGGATTCGATCCCCCGTCTGACCCTAATAAAATTAACAGTCTTTCAGATGTGAAGTTAAACCGAGGTATCGTGTCGTTGCTTTACACCGTGCACGTAAAAGAACTAGAGGAGACTCTGGAATGGGTATCTGTCTGTATCATTGCACTATCCTCCAAAAATCTAAAATGACTAATCTCTTCAGGAGGCGTCGCTCATATGGGCAACCGGTAGCGACGATAAATAAACGTAAACCACATTTATGTGATAAGAATTAATGCTATGTATTCATATTATATGTATTAAAATTGTCCAATTGTATTCAGGGAACTAGTTCCAAGCTTTCACTGGCATGCGCATATAAATACATCCTTGAGCTGGAATCCAGAAATGGCCAGGTCAATCTATTTACGTAGTTGAAATTCTGCAACAATAATTGTTTCCCATATGATTCGCGGATGTTCCAGTAGATATGTGGTATAATTTTATACTATAATGTTGGACAGGGTTTCATGTTATCGTCAATATGTTTGCATTTAATTACTAAAGTATGCACATTATAATTGATATACATTCACTCAATACACTATCCGAGTGTGTAGTATGCAGAGTGAGCTTTCAATCGTCCTTCTATTACATATTTATATACATCCACTCAATACACTATCCGAGTGTGTAGT
>CM026395.1:25978854-26063090 GCA_014843695.1 Archivesica marissinica | reverse complement strand
TGACACGAATGGACATACTTCTGTATTACACGAGTATTGTATTGTGTTAGATGACACGATTGGACATACTTCTATATTACACGAGTATTGTATTGTATTAGATGACACGAATGGACATACTTCTGTATTACACGAGTATTGTATTGAGTTAGATGACATGAATGGACATACTTCTGTATTACACGAGTAATGTATTGTGTTAGATGAAACGAATGGACATACTCCTGATGTCACGAATGGACATACTTCTGTATTACACGAGTATTGTATTGTGTTAGATGACACGGTTGGACATACTTCTATATTACACGAGTATTGTATTGTATTAGATGACAGGAATGGACATTCTTCTGTATTACACGAGTATTGTATTGTGTTAGATGACACGATTGGACATACTTCTATATTACACGAGTATTGTATTGTATTAGATGACGCGAATGGACATACTTCTGTATTACACGAGTATTGTATTGTGTTAGATGACACGATTGGACATACTTCTATATTACACGAGTATTGTATTGTATTAGATGACACGAATGGACATACTTCTGTAATACACGAGTATTGTATTGAGTTAGATGACATGAATGGACATACTTCTGTATTACACGAGTAATGTATTGTGTTAGATGAAACGAATGGACATACTCCTGTATTACACGAGTATTGTATTTTGTTAGAAACATGAATGGACATACTTCTGTATTACACGAGTATTGTATTCTGTTAGATGACATGAATGAACAAACTTCTCTATTACACGAGTATTGCATTGTGTTAGATGACACGAATGGACATACTTCTGTATTACACGAGTATTGTATTGTGTTAGATGACACGATTGGACATACTTCTATATTACACGAGTATTGTATTGTATTAGATGACACGAATGGACATACTTCTGTATTACACGAGTATTGTATTGAGTTAGATGACATGAATGGACATACTTCTGTATTACACGAGTAATGTATTGTGTTAGATGACACGAATGGACATACTTCTGTATTACACGAGTATTGTATTTTGTTAGATAACATGAATGGACATACTTCTGTATTACACGAGTATTGTATTGTGTTAGATGACACGAATGGACATACTTCTGATGACACGATTGGACATACTTCTGTATTACACGGGTATTGTATTTTGTTAGATGACACGATTTGACAAACTTCTGTATTACACGATGATTGTATTGTATTAGATGACACGAATGGACATACTTCTATATTACACGAGTATTGTATTTTGTTAGATGACACGAATGGACATACTTCTGTATTACACGCGTATTGTATTGAGTTAGATGACACGAATTGACATACTTCTGTATTACAGGAGTATTGTATTTTATTAGATGACACGATTGGACATACTTCTGTATTACACGAGTATTGTATTGTGTTAGATGACACGAATGGACATACTTCTGTATTACATGAGTATTATATTTTGTTAGATGACACGATTGGACATACGACTGTATTACACGAGTATTGTATTTTGTTAGATGACACGAATGGACATACTTCTGTATTACACGAGTATTTTATTGAGTTAGATGACACGAATGGACATACTTCTGTATTACACGAGTATTTTATGTTGCTAAATGACACGAATGGAAATACTTCTGTATTACACGAGTATTGTATTGTGTTAGATGACACGATTGGACATACTTCTATATTACACGAGTATTGTATTTTGTTAGATGACACGAATGGACATACTTCTGTATTACACGAGTATTGTATTGTGTTAGATGACATGAATGGACATACTTCTGTATTACACGAGTATTGTATTGTGTTAGATGACACGAATGGACATACTTCTGTATTACACGAGTATTGTATTTTGTTAGATGACAGGAATGGACATACTTCTGTATTACACGAGTATTGTATTGTGTTAGATGACACGAATGGACATACTTCTGTATTACACGAGTAATGTAGTGTTAGATGAAACGAAGGACATACTCCTGATGTCACGAATGGACATACTTCTGTATTACACGAGTATTGTATTGTGCTAGATGACACGAATGGACATACTTCTGTATTACACGAGTATTGTATTGTGTTAGATGACACGAATGGATATACTTCTGTATTACACGAGTATTGTATTGCGTTAGATGACACGAATGGACATACTTCTGTATTACACGAGTATTGTATTGAGTTAGATGACACGAATGGACATACTTCTGTATTACACGAGTATTTTATGTTGTTAGATGACACGAATGGACATACTTCTGTATTCCACGAGTATTGTATTGTGTTAGATGACACGAATGGACATACTTCTGTATTACATGAGTATTTTATTTTGTTAGATGACACGAATGGACATACTTCTGTATTACACGAGTATTGATTTTGTTAGATGACACGAATGGACATACTTCTGTATTACACGAGTATTGTATTGTGTTAGATGACACGAATGGACATACTTCTATATTACACGAGTATTGTATTTTGTTAGATGACATGAATGAACAATCTTCTGTATTACACGAGTATTGCATTGTGTTAGATGACACGAATGGACATACTTCTGTATTACACGAGTATTGTATTGTGTTAGATGACACGATTGGACATACTTCTATATTACACGAGTATTGTATTGTATTAGATGACGCGAATGGACATACTTCTGTATTACACGAGTATTGTATTGTGTTAGATGACATGATTGGACATACTTCTATATTACACGAGTATTGTATTGTATTAGATGACACGAATGGACATACTTCTGTATTACACGAGTATTGTATTGAGTTAGATGACATGAATGGACATACTTCTGTATTACACGAGTAATGTATTGTGTTAGATGAAACGAATGGACATACTCCTGTATTACACGAGTATTGTATTTTGTTAGATAACATGAATGGACATACTTCTGTATTACACGAGTATTGTATTGTGTTAGATGACACGAATGGACATACTTCTGATGTCACGAATGGACATACTTCTGTATTACACGAGGATTGAATTGTGTTAGATGACACGAATTGACATACTTCTGTATTACAGGAGTATTGTATTTTATTAGATGACACGATTGGACATACTTCTGTATTACACGAGTATTGTATTGTGTTAGATGACACGAATGGACATACTTCTGTATTACATGAGTATTATATTTTGTTAGATGACACGATTGGACATACGACTGTATTACACGAGTATTGTATTTTGTTAGATGACACGAATGGACATACTTCTGTATTACACGAGTATTTTATTTTGTTAGATGACACGAATGGACATACTTCTGTATTACACGAGTATTGATTTTGTTAGTTGACACTAATGGACATACTTCTGTATTACACGAGTATTGTATTGTGTTAGATGACACGATTGGACATCTTCTGTATTACACGAGTATTGTATTGTATTAGATGACACGAATGGACATACTTCTGTATTACACGAGTATTGTATTTTGTTAGATGACACGAATGGACATACTTCTGTATTACATTAGTATTGTATTTTGTTAGATGACATGAATGAACAAACGTCTGTATTACATGAGTATTGCATTGTGTTAGATGACATGAATGGACATACTTCTGTATTACACGAGTATTGTATTGTGTTAGATGACACGATTTGACAAACTTCTGTATTACACGATGATTGTATTGTATTAGATGACACGAATGGACATACTTCTATATTACACGAGTATTGTATTTTGTTAGATGACACGAATGGACATACTTCTGTATTACACGCGTATTGTATTGAGTTGGATGACACGAATTGACATACTTCTGTATTACAGGAGTATTGTATTTTATTAGATGACACGATTGGACATACTTCTGTATTACACGAGTATTGTATTGTGTTAGATGACACGAATGGACATACTTCTGTATTACATGAGTATTATATTTTGTTAGATGACACGATTGGACATACGACTGTATTACACGAGTATTGTATTTTGTTAGATGACACGAATGGACATACTTCTGTATTACACGAGTATTTTATTTTGTTAGATGACACGAATGGACATACTTCTGTATTACACGAGTATTGTATTTTGTTAGATGACACTAATGGACATACTTCTGTATTACACGAGTATTGTATTGTGTTAGATGACACGATTGGACATACTTCTGTATTACACGAGTATTGTATTGTGTTAGATGACACGAATGGACATACTTCTGTATTACACGAGTATTGTATTTTGTTAGATGACACGAATGGACATATCTGTATTACACGAGTATTGTATTTGGTAGATGACACGAATGGACATACTCTGTATTACACGAGTATTGTATTGTGTTAGATGACACGAATGGATATACTTCTGTATTACACGAGTATTGTATTTTGTTAGATGACAGGAATGACATACTTCTGTATTACTCGAGTATTGTATTTTGTTAGATGACTTGATTGGACTACTTTTGTATTACACGAGTATTGTATTGGCTAGATGACCGAAGGACATACTTCTGTATACACGAGTATTGTATTGTGTTAGAGACACGAATGGATATTCTTCTGTATTACATGAGTATTGTATGAGTTAGATGACACGAATGGACATACTTCTGTATTACACGAGTATTGTATTGAGTTAGATGACAGAATGGACAACTTCTGTATTACACGAGAATGTTATGTTGCTAAATGACACGAATGGACATACTTCTGTATTACACGAGTATTGTATTGTGTTAGATGACACGAATGGACATACTTCTATATTACACGAGTATTGTATTTTGTTAGATGACATGAATGAACAAACTTCTGTATTACACGAGTATTGCATTGTGTTAGATGACACGATTGGACATACTTCTATATTACACGAGTATTGTATTGTATTAGATGACACGAATGGAAATACTTCTGTATTACACGAGTATTGTATTGAGTTAGATGACATGAATGGACATACTTCTGTATTATACGAGTAATGTATTGTGTTAGATGAAACGAATGGACATACTCCTGATGTCACGAATGGACATACTTCTGTATTACACGAATATTGTATTTTGTTAGATGACACGATTGGACATACTCCTGTATTACACGAGTATTGTATTGTGTTAGATGACACGAATGGACATACTTCTGTATTACACGAGTATTGTATTTTGTTAGATAACATGAATGGACATACTTCTGTATTACACGAGTATTGTATTGTGTTAGATGACACGAATGGACATACTTCTGATGACACGATTGGACATACTTCTGTATTACACGAGTATTGTATTTTGTTAGATGACAGGAATGGACATACTTCTGTATTACTCGAGTATTGTATTTTGTTAGATGACTTGATTGGACCTACTTTTGTATTACACGAGTATTGTATTGTGTTAGATGACATGAATGGACATACTTCTGTATTACACGAGTATTGTATTGAGTTAGATGACACGAATGGACATACTTCTGTATTACACGAGTATTTTATGTTGCTAAATGACACGAATGGACATACTTCTGTATTCCACGAGTATTGTATTGTGTTAGATGACACGAATGGACATACTTCTGTATTACACGAGTATTGTATTGCGTTAGATGACACGAATGGACATACTTCTGTATTACACGAGTATTGTATTGTGTTAGATGACACGATTTGACAAACTTCTGTATTACACGATGATTGTATTGTATTAGATGACACGAATGGACATACTTCTATATTACACGAGTATTGTATTTTGTTAGATGACACGAATGGACATACTTCTGTATTACACGCGTATTGTATTGAGTTAGATGACACGAATTGACATACTTCTGTATTACAGGAGTATTGTATTTTATTAGATGACACGATTGGACATACTTCTGTATTACACGAGTATTGTATTGTGTTAGATGACACGAATGGACATACTTCTGTATTACATGAGTATTATATTTTGTTAGATGACACGATTGGACATACGACTGTATTACACGAGTATTGTATTTTGTTAGATGACACGAATGGACATACTTCTGTATTACACGAGTATTTTATTTTGTTAGATGACACGAATGGACATACTTCTGTATTACACGAGTATTGATTTTGTTAGATGACACTAATGGACATACTTCTGTATTACACGAGTATTGTATTGTGTTAGATGACACGATTGGACATACTTCTGTATTACACGAGTATTGTATTGTATTAGATGACACGAATGGACATACTTCTGTATTACACGAGTATTGTATTTTGTTAGATGACACGATTGGACATACTTCTGTATTACACGAGTATTGTATTTTGTTAGATGACAGGAATGGACATACTTCTGTATTACACGAGTATTGTATTGTGTTAGATGACACGAATGGATATACTTCTGTATTACACGAGTATTGTATTTTGTTAGATGACAGGAATGAACATACTTCTGTATTACACGAGTATTGTATTTTGTTAGATGACTTGATTGGACCTACTTTTGTATTACACGAGTATTGTATTGTGCTAGATGACACGAATGGACATACTTCTGTATTACACGAGTATTGTATTGTGTTAGATGACACGAATGGATATTCTTCTGTATTACACGAGTATTGTATTGAGTTAGATGACACGAATGGACATACTTCTGTATTACACGAGTATTGTATTGAGTTAGATGACAGGAATGGACATACTTCTGTATTACACGAGAATTTTATGTTGCTAAATGACACGAATGGACATACTTCTGTATTCCACGAGTATTGTATTGTGTTAGATGACACGAATGGACATACTTCTATATTACACGAGTATTGTATTTTGTTAGATGACATGAATGAACAAACTTCTGTATTACACGAGTATTGCATTGTGTTAGATGACACGAATGGACATACTTCTGTATTACACGAGTATTGTATTGTGTTAGATGACACGATTGGACATACTTCTATATTACACGAGTATTGTATTGTATTAGATGACACGAATGGAAATACTTCTGTATTACACGAGTATTGTATTGAGTTAGATGACATGAATGGACATACTTCTGTATTACACGAGTAATGTATTGTGTTAGATGAAACGAATAGACATACTCCTGATGTCACGAATGGACATACTTCTGTATTACACGAATATTGTATTTTGTTAGATGACACGATTGGACATACTCCTGTATTACACGAGTATTGTATTGTGTTAGTTGACACGAATGGACATACTTCTGTATTACACGAGTATTGTATTTTGTTAGATAACATGAATGGTCATACTTCTGTATTACACGAGTATTGTATTGTGTTAGATGACACGAATGGACATACTTCTGATGACACGATTGGACATACTTCTGTATTACACGAATATTGTATTTTGTTAGATGACAGGAATGGACATACTTCTGTATTACTCGAGTATTGTATTTTGTTAGATGACTTGATTGGACCTACTTTTGTATTACACGAGTATTGTATTGTGTTAGATGACACGAATGGACATACTTCTGTATTACACGAGTATTGTATTGAGTTAGATGACACGAATGGACATACTTCTGTATTACACGAGTATTTTATGTTGCTAAATGACACGAATGGACATACTTCTGTATTCCACGAGTATTGTATTGTGTTAGATGACACGAATGGACATACTTCTATATTACACGAGTATTGTATTTTGTTAGATGACATGAATGAACAAACTTCTGTATTACACGAGTATTGCATTGTGTTAGATGACACGAATGGACATACTTCTGTATTACACGAGTATTGTATTGTGTTAGATGACACGATTGGACATACTTATATATTACACGAGTATTGTATTGTATTAGATGACACGAATGGATATACTTCTGTATTACACGAGTATTGTATTGAGTTAGATGACACTAATGGACATACTTCTGTATTACACGAGTATTGTATTGAGTTAGATGACATGAATGGACATACTTCTGTATTACACGAGTAGTGTATTGTGTTAGATGACAGGAATGGACATACTTCTGTATTACACGAGTAATGTATTGTGTTAGATGAAACGAATGGACATACTTCTGTATTACACGAGTATTGTATTGTGTTAGATGACACGAATGGACATACTCCTGTATTACACGAGTATTGTATTTTGTTAGATAACATGAATGGACATACTTCTGTATTACACGAGTATTGTATTGTGTTAGATGACACGAATGGACATACTTCTGATGTCACGAATGGACATACTTCTGTATTACACGAGGATTGAATTGTGTTAGATGACACGAATGGACATACTTCTGTATTACACGCGTATTGTATTGAGTTAGATGACACGAATTGACATACTTCTGTATTACAGTAGTATTGTATTTTATTAGATGACACGATTGGACATACTTCTGTATTACACGAGTATTGTATTGTGTTAGATGACACGAATGGACATACTTATGTATTACATGAGTATTATATTTTGTTAGATGACACGATTGGACATACGACTGTATTACACGAGTATTGTATTTTGTTAGATGACGCGAATGGACATACTTCTGTATTACACGAGTATTTTATTTTGTTAGATGACACGAATGGACATACTTCTGGATTACACGAGTATTGATTTTGTTAGATGACACTAATGGACATACTTCTGTATTACACGAGTATTGTATTGTGTTAGATGACACGATTGGACATACTTCTGTATTACACGAGTATTGTATTGTATTAGATGACACGAATGGACATACTTCTGTATTACACGAGTATTGTATTTTGTTAGATGACACGAATGGACATACTTCTGTATTACATGAGTATTGTATTTTGTTAGATGACATGAATGAACAAACGTCTGTATTACATGAGTATTGCATTGTGTTAGATGACACGAATGGACATACTTCTGTATTACACGAGTATTGTATTGTGTTAGATGACACGATTTGACAAACTTCTGTATTACACGATGATTGTATTGTATTAGATGACACGAATGGACATACTTCTATATTACACGAGTATTGTATTTTGTTAGATGACACGAATGGACATACTTCTGTATTACACGAGTATTGTATTGTGTTAGATGACACGAATGGACATACTTCTGTATTACACGAGTATTGTATTGTGTTAGATGACACGATTGGACATACTTCTGTATTACACGAGTATTGTATTGTGTTAGATGACACGAATGGACATACTTCTGTATTACACGAGTATTGTATTTTGTTAGATGACAGGAATGGACATACTTCTGTATTACACGAGTATTGTATTTTGTTAGATGACACGAATGGACATACTTCTGTATTACACGAGTATTGTATTTTGTTAGATGACACGAATGGACATACTTCTGTATTACACGAGTATTGTATTGTGTTAGATGACACGATTGGACATACTTCTGTATTACACGAGTATTGTATTGTATTAGATGACACGAATGGACATACTTCTGTATTACACGAGTATTGTATTTTGTTAGATGACACGATTGGACATACTTCTGTATTACTCGAGTATTGTATTTTGTTAGATGACTTGATTGGACCTACTTTTGTATTACACGAGTATTGTATTGTGCTAGATGACACGAATGGACATACTTCTGTATTACACGAGTATTGTATTATGTTAGATGACACGAATGGACATACTTCTGTATTACACGAGTATTGTATTGAGTTAGATGACACGAATGGACATACTTCTGTATTACACGAGTATTGTATTGAGTTAGATGACACGAATGGACATACTTCTGTATTACACGAGTATTTTATGTTGCTAAATGACACGAATGGACATACTTCTGTATTTCACGAGTATTGTATTGTGTTAGATGACACGAATGGACATACTTCTATATTACACGAGTATTGTATTTTGTTAGATGACATGAATGAACAAACTTCTGTATTACACGAGTATTGCATTGTGTTAGATGACACGAATGGACATACTTCTGTATTACACGAGTATTGTATTGTGTTAGATGACACGATTGGACATACTTCTATATTACACGAGTATTGTATTGTATTAGATGACACGAATGGACATACTTCTGTATTACAAGAGTATTGTATTGTGTTAGATGACACGAATGGACATACCTCTGTATTACACGAGTATTGTATTTTGTTAGATGACACGAATGGACATACTTCTGTATTACACGAGTATTGTATTGTGTTAGATGACACGAATGGACATACTTCTGTATTACACGAGTATTGTATTGAGCTAGATGACATGAATGGACATACTTCTGTATTACACGAGTATTGTATTGTGTTAGATGACATGAATGGATATACTTCTGTATTACACGAGTATTGTATTGTGTTAGATGACACGAATGGACATACTTCTGATGACACGATTGGACATACTTCTGTATTACACGAGTATTGTATTTTGTTAGATGACAGGAATGGACATACTTCTGTATTACACGAGTATTGTATTTTGTTAGATGACATGATTGGACATACTTCTGTATTACACGAGTATTGTATTGAGTTAGATGACACGAATGGACATACTTCTGTATTACACGAGTATTGTATTGAGTTAGATGACACGAATGGACATACTTCTGTATTACACGAGTATTTTATTTTGCTAAATGACACGAATGGACATACTTCTGTATTCCACGAGTATTGTATTGTGTTAGATGACACGAATGGACATACTTCTATATTAAACGAGTATTGTATTTTGTTAGATGACATGAATGAACAAACTTCTGTATTACACGAGTATGGCATTGTGTTAGATGACACGAATGGACATACTTCTGTATTACACTAGTATTGTATTTTGTTAGATGACAGGAATGGACATACTTCTGTATTACACGAGTATTGTATTGTGTTAGATGACACGATTGGACATACTTCTGTATTACACGAGTATTGTATTTTATTAGATGACACGAATGGACATACTTCTGTATTACACGAGTATTGTATTGTGTTAGATGACACGAATGGACATACTTCTGATGACACGTTGGACATACTTCTGTATTACACGAGGATTGAATTGTGTTAGATGACACGAATGGACATACTTCTGTATTACCCGAGTATTGTATTGTATTAGATGACATGAATGGACATACTTCTGTATTACACGAGTATTGTATCTTGTTAGATGACACTAATGGACATACTTCTGTATTACACGAGTATTCCATTGTGTTAGATGACACGAATGGACATACTTCTGTATTACACGAGTATTGTATTGTGTTAGATGACACGAATGGACATACTTCTGTGTTACAGGAATATTGTATTGTGTTAGATGACACGAATGGACATACTTCTGTATTACACGAGTATTGTATTGTGTTAGATGACACGAATGGACATACTTCTGTATTACACGAGTATTGTATTTTGTTAGATGACACGATTGGACATACTTCTGTATTACACGAGTATTGTATTTTGTTAGATGACACGAATGGACATACTTCTGTATTACACGAGTATTGTATTGTGTTAGATGACACGATTGGACATACTTCTGTATTACACGAGTATTGTATTGTGTTAGATGACACGAATGGACATACTTCTGTATTACACGAGTATTGTATTTTGTTAGATGACACGAATGGACATACTTCTGTATTACACGAGTATTGTATTGTGTTAGATGACACGAATGGACATACTTCTGTATTACACGAGTATTGTATTTGTTAGATGACACGAATGGACATACTTCTGTATTACACGAGTATTGTATTGTGTTAGATGACACGAATGGACATACTTCTGTATTACACGAGTATTGTATTGTGTTAGATGACACGAATGGACATACTTCTGTATTACACGAGTATTGTATTGTGTTAGATGACATGAATGGACATACTTCTGTATTACACGAGTATTGTATTTGTTAGATGACACGAATGGACATACTTCTGATGAACGATGGACATACTTCTGTATTACACGAGTATTGTATTTTGTTAGATGACAGAATGGACATACTTCTGTATTACACGAGTATTGTATTTTGTTAGATGACAGAATGGACATACTTCTGTATTACACGAGTATTGTATTGTGTTAGATGACACGAATGGACATACTTCTGTATTACACGAGTATTGTATTGTGTTAGATGACACGAATGGACATACTTCTGTATTACACGAGTATTGTATTGTGTTAGATGACACGAATGGACATACTTCTGTATTACACGAGTATTGTATTGTGTTAGATGACACGAATGGACATACTTCTATATTACACGAGTATTGTATTTTGTTAGATGACACGAATGGACATACTTCTGTATTACACGAGTATTGTATTGTGTTAGATGACACGAATGGACATACTTCTGTATTACACGAGTATTGTATTTTGTTAGATGACACGAATGGACATACTTCTGTATTACACGAGTATTGTATTGTGTTAGATGACACGAATGGACATACTTCTGTATTACACGAGTATTGTATTTTGTTAGATGACACGAATGGACATACTTCTGTATTACACGAGTATTGTATTGTGTTAGATGACACGAATGGACATACTTCTGATGACACGATGGACATACTTCTGTATTACACGAGTATTGTATTTTGTTAGATGACACGAATGGACATACTTCTGTATTACACGAGTATTGTATTGTTTAGATGACACGAATGGACATACTTCTGTATTACACGAGTATTGTATTGTGTTAGATGACACGAATGGACATACTTCTGTATTACACGAGTATTGTATTGTATTAGATGACATGAATGGACATACTTCTGTATTACACGAGTATTGTATCTTGTTAGATGACACTAATGGACATACTTCTGTATTACACGAGTATTCCATTGTGTTAGATGACACGAATGGACATACTTCTGTATTACACGAGTATTGTATTGTGTTAGATGACACGAATGGACATACTTCTGTATTACACGAGTATTGTATTGTGTTAGATGACACGAATGGACATACTTCTGTATTACACGAGTATTGTATTGTGTTAGATGACACGAATGGACATACTTCTGTATTACACGAGTATTTTATTTTGTTAGATGACACGATTGGACATACTTCTGTATTACACGAGTATTGTATTTTGTTAGATGACACGAATGGACATACGTCTGTATTACACAAGTATTGTATTTTGTTAGATGACACGAATGGACATACTTCTGTATTACACTAGTATTGTATTTTGTTAGATGACACGAATGGACATACTTCTGTATTACACGAGTATTGTATTGTGTTAGATGACACGATTGGACATACTTCTGTATTACACGAGTATTGTATTGTGTTAGATGACACGAATGGACATACTTCTGTATTACACGAGTATTGTATTTTGTTAGATGACACGAATGGACATACTTCTGTATTACACGAGTATTGTATTGTGTTAGATGACACGAATGGACATACTTCTGTATTACACGAGTATTGTATTGTGTTAGATGACACGAATGGACATACTTCTGTATTACACGAGTATTGTATTGTGTTAGATGACATGAATGGACATACTTCTGTATTACACGAGTATTGTATTGTGTTAGATGACACGAATGGACATACTTCTGATGACACGATTGGACATACTTCTGTATTACACGAGTATTGTATTTTGTTAGATGACACGAATGGACATACTTCTGTATTACACGAGTATTGTATTTTGTTAGATGACATGATTGGACATACTTCTGTATTACACGAGTATTGTATTGTGTTAGATGACACGAATGGACATACTTCTGTATTACACGAGTATTGTATTGAGTTAGATGACACGAATGGACATACTTCTGTATTACACGAGTATTTTATTTTGCTAAATGACACGAATGGACATACTTCTGTATTACACGAGTATTGTATTGTGTTAGATGACACGAATGGACATACTTCTATATTACACGAGTATTGTATTTTGTTAGATGACATGAATGAACAAACTTCTGTATTACACGAGTATGGCATTGTGTTAGATGACACGAATGGACATACTTCTGTATTACACTAGTATTGTATTTTGTTAGATGACAGGAATGGACATATTACTGTATTACACGAGTATTGTATTGTGTTAGATGACACGATTGGACATACTTCTGTATTACACGAGTATTGTATTTATTAGATGACACGAATGGACATACTTCTGTATTACACGAATATTGTATTATGTTAGATGAAACGAATGGACATACTTCTGATGACACGCTTGGACATACTTCTGTATTACATGAGGATTGAATTGTGTTAGATGACCCGAATGGACATACTTCTGTATTAGCCGAGTATTGTATTGTATTAGATGACATGAATGGACATACTTCTGTATTACACGAGTATTGTATCTTGTTAGATGACACTAATGGACATACTTCTGTATTACACGAGTATTCCATTGTGTTAGATGACACGAATGGACATACTTCTGTATTACACTAGTATTGTATTGTGTTAGATGACACGAATGGACATATTTCTGTGTTACAGGAATATTGTATTGTGTTAGATGACACGAATGGACATACTTCTGTATTACACGAGTATTGTATTGTGTTAGATGACACGAATGGACATACTTCTGTATTACACGAGTATTTTATTTTGTTAGATGACACGATTGGACATACTTCTGTATTACACGAGTATTGTATGTTGTTAGATGACACGAATGGACATACGTCTGTATTACACAAGTATTGTATTTTGTTAGATGACACGAATGGACATACTTCTTTATTACACTAGTATTGTATTTTGTTAGATGACACGAATGGACATACTTCTGTATTACACGAGTATTGTATTGTGTTAGATGACACGATTGGACATACTTCTGTATTTCACGAGTATTGTATTGTATTAGATGACACGAATGGACATACTTCTGTATTACACGAATATTGTATTTTGTTAGATGACACGATTGGACATACTTCGGTATTACACGAATATTGTATTTTGTTAGATGACAGGAATGGACATACTTCTGTATTACACGAGTATTGTATTTTATTAGATGACACGATTGGACATACTTCTGTATTACACGAGTATTGTATTGTGTTAGATGACACGAATGGACATACTTCTGTATTACACGAGTATTGTATTGTGTTAGATGACACGAATGGACATACTTCTGTATTACACGAGTATTGTATTGTGTTAGATGACACGAATGGACATACTTCTGTATTACACGAGTATTGTATTGTGTTAGATGACACGAATGGACATACTTCTGTATTACACGAGTATTTTATTTTGTAATGACACGAATGGACATATTCTTATTACACGAGTATTGTATTGTGTTAGATGACACGAATGGACATACTTCTGTATTACACGAGTATTGTATTTTGTTAGATGACACGAATGGACATACTTCTGTATTACACGAGTATTGTATTTTGTTAGATGACACGAATGGACATACTTCTGTATTACACGAGTATTGTATTGTGTTAGATGACACGATTGGACATACTTCTGTATTACACGAGTATTGTATTGTATTAGATGACACGAATGGACATACTTCTGTATTACACGAGTATTGTATTTTGTTAGATGACACGATTGGACATACTTCTGTATTACACGAATATTGTATTTTGTTAGATGACAGGAATGGACATACTTCTGTATTACACGAGTATTGTATTTTGTTAGATGACACGATTGGACATACTTCTGTATTACACGAGTATTGTATTGTGTTAGATGACACGAATGGACATACTTCTGTATTACACGAGTATTGTATTGTGTTAGATGACACGAATGGACATACTTCTGTATTACACGAGTATTGTATTGTGTTAGATGACACGAATGGACATACTTCTGTATTACACGAGTATTGTATTGTGTTAGATGACACGAATGGACATACTTCTGTATTACACGAGTATTTTATTTTGTTAGATGACACGAATGGACATATTCTGTATTACACGAGTATTGTATTGTGTTAGATGACACGAATGGACATACTTCTGTATTACACGAGTATTGTATTTTGTTAGATGACACGAATGGACATACTTCTGTATTACACGAGTATTGTATTTTGTTAGATGACACGAATGGACATACTTCTGTATTACACGAGTATTGTATTGTGTTAGATGACACGATTTGACATACTTCTGTATTACACGATGATTGTATTGTATTAGATGACACGAATGGACATACTTCTATATTACACGAGTATTGTATTTTGTTAGATGACACGAATGGACATACTTCTGTATTACACGAGTATTGTATTGAGTTTGATGACACGAATGGACATACTTCTGTATTACAGGAGTATTGTATTTTATTAGATGACACGATTGGACATACTTCTGTATTACACGAGTATTGTATTGTGTTAGATGACACGAATGGACATACTTCTGTATTACATGAGTATTATATTTTGTTAGGTGACAAGATTGGACATACCTCTGTATTACACGAGTATTGTATTTTGTTAGATGACACGAATGGACATACTTCTGTATTACACGAGTATTTTATTTTGTTAGATGACACGAATGGACATACTTCTGTATTATACGAGTATTGATTTTGTTAGATGACACTAATGGACATACTTCTGTATTACACGAGTATTGTATTGTGTTAGATGACACGATTGGACATACTTCTGTATTACACGAGTATTGTATTGTATTAGATGACACGAATGGACATACTTCTGTATTACACGAGTATTGTATTGTGTTAGATGACACGAATGGACATACTTCTGTATTACACGAGTATTGTATTGTGTTAGATGACACGATGGACATACTTCTGTATTACACGAGTATTGTATTTAGTTAGATGACACGAATGGACATACTTCTGTATTACACGAGTATTGTATTGTGTTAGATGACACGAATGGACATACTTCTGTATTACACGAGTATTGTATTGTGTTAGATGACACGAATGGACATACTTCTGTATTACACGAGTATTGTATTTTGTTAGATGACACGAATGGACATACTTCTGTATTACACGAGTATTGTATTTTGTTAGATGACACGAATGGACATACTTCTGTATTACACGAGTATTGTATTTTGTTAGATGACACGAATGGACATACTTCTGTATTACACGAGTATTGTATTTTGTTAGATGACATGAATGACAACCTGTATTACACGAGTTTGTATTTTGTTAGATGACACGAATGGAATACTTCTGTATTACAGAGTATTGATTGTGTAGATGACACGAATGGACATACTTCTGTATTACACGATGATTGTATTGTATTAGATGACACGAATGGACATACTTCTATATTACACGAGTATTGTATTTTGTTAGATGACACGAATGGACATACTTCTGTATTACACGAGTATTGTATTGAGTTAGATGACACGAATGGACATACTTCTGTATTACACGAGTATTGTATTTTATTAGATGACACGATTGGACATACTTCTGTATTACACGAGTATTGTATTGTGTTAGATGACACGAATGGACATACTTCTGTATTACATGAGTATTATATTTTGTTAGATGACACGATTGGACATACGTCTGTATTACACGAGTATTGTATTTTGTTAGATGACACGAATGGACATACTTCTGTATTACACGAGTATTGTATTTTGTTAGATGACACGAATGGACATACTTCTGTATTACACGAGTATTGATTTTGTTAGATGACACTAATGGACATACTTCTGTATTACTCGAGTATTGTATTGTGTTAGATGACACGATTGGACATACTTCTGTATTACACGAGTATTGTATTGTATTAGATGACACGAATGGACATACTTCTGTATTACAGTAGTATTGTATTTTGTTAGATGACACGAATGGACATACTTCTGTATTACACGAGTATTGCATTGTGTTAGATGACACGAATGGACATACATCTGTATTACAGGAGTATTTTATTTTGCTAGATGACACGAATGGACATACTTCTGTATTCCACGAGTATTGTATTGTATTAGATGACACGAATGGACATGCTTCTGTATTACATGAGTATTGTATTGTGCTAGATGACACGAATGGACATACTTCTGTATTACACGAGTATTGTATTGTGTTAGATGACACGAATGGATATACTTCTGTATTACACGAGTATTGTATTTAGTTAGATGACACGAATGGACATACTTCTGTATTACACGAGTATTGTATTGAGTTTGATGACACGAATGGACATACTTCTGTATTACACGAGTATTGTATTGTGTTAGATGACACGAATGGACATACTTCTGTATTACACGAGTATTGTATTTTGTTAGATGACACGAATGGACATACTTCTGTATTACACGAGTATTGTATTTTGTTAGATGACACGAATGGACATACTTCTGTATTACACGAGTATTGTATTTTGTTAGATGACACGAATGGACATACTTCTGTATTACACGAGTATTGTATTTTGTTAGATGACATGAATGAACAAACGGCTGTATTACACGAGTGTTGTATTTTGTTAGATGACACGAATGGAAATATTTCTGTATTACATGAGTATTGCATTGTGTCAGATGACACGAATGGACATACTTCTGTATTACACGATGATTGTATTGTATTAGATGACACGAATGGACATACTTCTATATTACACGAGTATTGTATTTTGTTAGATGACACGAATGGACATACTTCTGTATTACACGAGTATTGTATTGAGTTAGATGACACGAATGGACATACTTCTGTATTACACAGGTATTGTATTTTATTGGATGACACGATTGGACATACTTCTGTATTACACGAGTATTGTATTGTGTTAGATGACACGAATGGACATACTTCTGTATTACATGAGTATTATATTTTGTTAGATGACACGATTGGACATACGTCTGTATTACACGAGTATTGTATTTTGTTAGATGACACGAATGGACATACTTCTGTATTACACGAGTATTGTATTTTGTTAGATGACACGAATGGACATACTTCTGTATTACACGAGTATTGATTTTGTTAGATGACACTAATGGACATACTTCTGTATTACTCGAGTATTGTATTGTGTTAGATGACACGATTGGACATACTTCTGTATTACACGAGTATTGTATTGTATTAGATGACACGAATGGACATACTTCTGTATTACAGTAGTATTGTATTTTGTTAGATGACACGAATGGATATACTTCTGTATTACACGAGTATTGCATTGTGTTAGATGACACGAATGGACATACATCTGTATTACAGGAGTATTTTATTTTGCTAAATGACACGAATGGACATACTTCTGTATTCCACGAGTATTGTATTGTGTTAGATGACACGAATGAACATACTTCTGTATTACACGAGTATTGTATTTTGTTATATGACACGAATGGACATACTTCTATATTACACGAGTATTGTATTGTGTTAGATGACACGATTTGACATAATTCTGTATTACACGAGTATTGTATTGTGTTAGATGACACGAATGGTCATACTTCTGTATTACACGAGTATTGTATTGAGTTAGATGACACGAATGGACATACTTCTGTATTACACGAGTATTGTATTTTGTTATATGACACGAATGGACATCCCTCTATATTACACGAGTATTGTATTTTATTAGATGACACGATTGGACATACTTCTGTATTACACGAGTATTGTATTTTGTTAGATGACACGAATGAACATACTTCTGTATTACACGAGTATTGTATTGTGCTAGACGACACGAATGGACATACTTCTGTATTACACGAGTATTGTATTTTGTTAGATGACACGAATGAACAAACTTCTGTATTACACGAGTATTGTATTGTGCTAGATGACAGGAATGGACATACTTCTGTATTACACGAGTATTGTATTTTGTTAGATGACACGAATGGACATACTTCTGTATTACTCGAGTATTGTATTGTGCTAGATGACACGAATGGACATACTTCTGTATTACAGGATTATATTTCTGTCGATAACTTTCTGGCTCATCAATTTGTTTTTGATGATAAAATATTAAGCATTTACAACTCTGTGGACGTTACCTCCAACTATAATGTCCCTATAAATAGAGCATCGAAAGATACTACAGTAAATCTTTCAGGATCAAAATGTCTAGATAATTGTAAAAACAATAATTTATTTATTCTGAACGGTAGAATAGGGACCGACAATGAGGTTGGACAATTTTCATTAGAGATTCCTCAGTAATAGACTATATTGTTGCGTCGAGCCAGTGTTTTGCGTATTTTTCAAATTTTGATATAAGCTATGTAGATTACCTGTTTTCGGATGGTCACGCGCTACTTTCTCTCGACCTTAAATGTTACCACTCGATTGCAAATACCTATAATACTTCGAGAGTAAATGACAGTTGTAGCCTGAGGAATTGGTCGGATTCTTTAAAATATGAATTCACTGCAAATATTGATCTAAATAAATTGCACGATATCAAAACTGTTTTGACATGTTCGTATGAAAACCTCGCAAAGCACAACATAAATGATTTTTCGAAAGAAATCGGAGTTATTTAATGATTCTGTGCATGCAACGTTTCCTAAAAATATCAAAGGTTTAAATTATTTTAAATTTATGAATGAAGCTCCGACAAATAATAAACCTTTCTTTGGTCCCCAGTGTAAGTAAGCGAGGTCAAAATATAACAAAGCAAAAATGTATAATCTTCATAAGACGGATTACTGTAATCAGCAGTTAAGTCGTGCAAGTAAATTTTATAAGCAAACATTGAATACATATATACGGAAACATAAATCTAGGAACGAACGAAAGTTGCGCGATATGCATTCAAAACTTCCAAAGGAATGTTGGAAGGTAATAAATAGTATTAATAAGTCGACACAAATTAAAATACCCGATACGCAAGAGTTGTTTGACCATTATAAAGAAGTACATTAAGGGTGATCACAGAGATTCGATCGAATTTCAATATGATCCGAACCATGCCGATGCTATACTAAAGTTTACAATATCTCCACAGGAAATCAATAAAATGGCTGCCTCCACATATGACTATATATACAACGAATACATAAAACGTACTAAAGCTGTGTATACGTCTTTTTTTTCAACATGATTTTTAGCACAGGATTCATCCCGGAAACTTGATTAATCGGAAATATGAAACCAATCTTTAAGAAGAAGGGTTCCCCATTTGAACCTGCAAACTATAGAACTATTACAATACTCAGTTGTTTAGGTAAGCTTTTCACAGCTATACTGAATACACGTGTAAATCGTTTACTTAACCAATATAACCTACTGAACGAAAACCAAGCGGGATTCCGGGCCAATTACTCTACATGTGACCATATCTTTAATTAAACATTTTTGATCGACACACTTAGAAAGCATTGCTCGTATGTGGATTTCTCTTTAGCATTCGATCAAATTTTGGAGGGTGGGTCTCTGGGGCAAGATTATTACAAATGGAATAAATGGCAAACTCTTTAAAATAATATTTAATATGTATTCCGATATTAAATATTGTGTGTCAGTTAACGACAATGTGTCCGCAAAAGCAATTGTGGTGTTCGTCAAGGAGAAAATCTGTCGCCGATTTTATTTTCTATCTATTTGAAGGATCTAACGGAATATTTAGCGGTTAACAATCCTGGGCTGAAACGTGTTCATCCACATATAGATTTAATCCATCAGATACCATTTATTTGTATTGTGCTATACGCAGATTATACAGTTATTGTAAGTGACGACCATGAATCATTTCAAAACATGTTAAATGAGTTCAATACATACTGCACAAATTGGAAGCTGCAAATGAATAGGACTAAGACAAACGTTATAGTTTTTGACACAACTAAACCGGACAATTTTAAATTAACATTAAATGGACAAATAGTAGAAACTGTTAAAGAATATAAGTATCAGTTTGCTGTTTTCGTCTTCGGGCAGTTTCCTAAGTGCAAACAAGCAACTAGATAGCCAGGCCAATAAAGCTATGCATATTTTATATTGTAGAATATATAATCTTGATTTACCAATAGATATACAACTTAAGCTTTTTGACCAAACGACACTACCCATTTTAACTTACAAGTGTGAGGCTTGGTGGTTCGGAAATAATGATTTTATCGAACGAGTACATACCGATTTTCTACGAAAAATTACAAAAAATAAGAAAAGTACCCCACATTATATGCTATATAATTAGTTAGATACCCAATAAATATTGTCATTAAAGCAAGACTGATAAAATATTGGGCTAAACTAATATCTGGTAGCGAAATAAATTTATCAAGAATCTGCTATGACAATATGTTATATACTGCAATCTATATAAATGGGTAGATGTAGTAAAGCATATTTTAAATTCAACCGGAAACACTTGCTTGGGTAGATCAGAAAACGATTGACCTGAGAAATATCCACAAAAAGGAACTATAACAGATCAGTTTTTACAGAATTGGAATGGCAATTTAAACAATTCATCTAATGGCATCAATTATAGATTATATAAGGAAGACGCCATCCTTGAAACAACGTCACTTCCAACGAATCCCTGTTCCATTATAGGACTGGAAACCGGACGTTGGCCACAGTGTTTCATACACCTTGAAAACCGGAGATGTAGGTTATCCCCCCTTAATGACATAAGTGACGAATTTCACTATATATTGAAATGCCCGTTCTTTTCTTCAACAAGACAAATGTATATCCCTAAGCTCTATTATTGTCACCCTAATACTTTGAAATATAAAAAATTGCTATGTACAAAATCAGTTCAAACTTTAAGACGACTCGCAATATTTGCGAAAATCGTAATGACACATTTTAAACGTGAATAGCTATATGTATTGCTGCTATCAAGCTCAAATTGATAGCCTGTTCATTCCTATTAGATGTACATTTTGTATATACAATAAGGGAGTCAATTTATTTATAGAGACTTCAATTTCATAACTAATAAGTAACCGTTTTCAACCTTACTAAATTTCGAAGAGCTTAAACATTTATAATTTAGAAGTTTTGTTCGTTACAATTAAGCACATCAAATACTTCATATCTTTACACATATAATTACTGCCATTCACTCTAGATAGTTATTATGCAACATCTATACTACTCGTCTGTGCAATATGATGACAGGACATTAGTGTCAAGCAGTATAGACATTAATGTGTTCTGTTGCATATTTGGATCATAATAAACTTGTCATGGGCATGAAGATTCAAAATTCACCCATTGGCTACCCAACCTGGATAGGTGGGCGTTTCAAAATTAACACATTGGCTACCCAATCTGGTTAGGTGTGCGTTCGAATCCAGCACTAGCTAATAAAATAAATAAGAATTAAACATTTGGTAACATTTAAATTGTGAATTGGATCTTTTAATTATAGGTAAGAGTCTCTAATATTCTTTTATTCTCTTTAATAAGCATTGACGTCGCACTATATTGTATGCTTTTATGATAGCTGACTTAAATATCAATTGTATTGCAATCGGGTCTTCTCATCATATAGATGCATGAAACCGTACACAACTGTCTATGTTAGTTTAACCAAGACCGGCGAATAATAACTAGAATATTCACAATACACATATTGAATATACTGACCAAGAAATAATACGTTTGTAGTTGACATTAGATAAGTTCCGTCATTGCAAAATAGTTGTTTCTTACGTCTAGTATAATTCATATGGGCTCACTTACAATTGTGTGTTGAATAGCACGTGCGACGGTTTCTATGGCATTTATGAGATGTTGGCAAAATGGAAGAAAACAGCTTTCTTTAATGATTTCCACAAGCCATGCTATAAACCATTTAACACGAGTTATCGCGTCTAGAATAACATTGACTTCCCGTCAGCCACTTTATCAAAATTAAGCTACCCTTTCAATAGTTAACACAGTGAAACAAAAACGGACACTCACGAAAGTGGTGACTTGAAGACAATGTGATCGTATCAGTGTTAATCCATTGTATTTATCTGTATTCTAAGCAGGCAAAATTGCTGGATATATAGGTGCTAAATATACGTACGTTTACTCAGCCGTATTATTACAAATATAAGCGCTGCAGTATCTTTTTACAAATTCATGAATCGAATTATATGATTACATATTTGTACACGTGTTATCTTGAATATACTAATATATTGTACTATTTCATTACATATTATTGTACATATTCATATTATTTTACGTAGTCGTTATATAGGCCTACACAGAAATGCATTGTCTACAAAGGCTATTTGTTGATAACTGTTCCGTAACATTTAATGCATCAATGTGACCAACATTATATGTACTATGAGAATGTTTTATCTTTTTACGAATGGTTAACATTGGAATAATTCAATATCATGTTACAGAAATTGTAAGACTCGATCATTCCCGCATGTGATAGTATGATATGGAATTAATGCGGACATATCGTACGTTCTTTGTAAGCAGGTTTTAACACCCGTAATATATATAATTTTACATATACGGGTGTGATACCTATGCATGATATATCCGAATTGTTATGACTCATCATATACGTGTGTATTGTGTGTTTCGGCTGTCGTTATGCATTACGCTAATCCAGAATCTGAACCAGGTTAAATAAATAAGAATTAAAGTTTTCGTAAAATTTAAATTGTGAATTAGATCTTTTAATTATAGCCCGACCCGCCCCGATACCCCACAACAAGCGAGTTCCCCAACTGACATGCATCTACTACAACACAAGAAAGATAGACCCACACAACGACATTAACCCGGGTCGGCATTGCCCCTTCGTTGCATATTATTTATTCTACCGGTATAAACATACATTAATTATACTAACGAAATTAACTCGCATTTGAATTGAAATCCAATATTTCCATTTTATGTATGAACCCGTATAGACGGCAACTGTTAATTTGCATAATTGTCATTCACAAACTCGCGATTAATTCTTTGCCGTTCCTAGCAATGAATGTCGCTAGTTTTCCGTACACATATCAAACAACGTTCAACAACTAAAGAATGGTTTGATCCATATCAACTATATCGTGAATCCCGTGCGCAATGAATATGACCTAATAATGTTCTCACGGTATGTTGCTAAATAAGTCTTATTACCGTACTCAAAAGCATATTAGTAACTAAATGAATTCTGGCAATGCTTCGATTTCTTTCCCCAGATACAGATTTATCTGAGCAATTAAGTAAACATGTAGGCGATCCATACAATCACTTGGAACAGTATATATTTAGGCGACCCCTACAATTACTTGGAACAGTATATATTTATGCGACCCATACAATCACTTGGAACAGTATATATTTAGGCGACCCCTACACTCACTTGGAACAGTATATATTTAGGCGACCCATAGTCTACACTCACTTGGAAGTATATATTGCTAATTGTTTCCGCAAATTGTCTTAACATTTTGTTATTGTCTATTAGATAAATAATACAATTGGTGTCCCCCATGCATGTATACCCAATGTTTATATTTTGGATAGCATATCCATATCATGTTGTTACATAACCTGTAACCTGACGTAAATAAAAAGTTGTTGTTGTTATTATTAATACTTTTATACCTATCTCGTTGTCTAAATATATTCCTAATTTCCGAATTATACCATGTGGACGGACTGTAGCTAAATAGGTTGGTATACATCATGACTTTACTATGTCTAAGAATCTATCAATAAATAGAGAAGTAGCATTATCTAGATTATGAGAGGGAGTAAATCACCAATCAGTTGCACGTATTTTGTTATTACGTGATTCAAAATAAGCACGTTTATAAGTCCACACGCATCGTTTATAAGGTCTATTCGACTGAAAATCTACTTTAATGTACTCAAAAGTACCGAAATGATCCCTGATTCGTTTTTCTGTTTCAAAGATACGCGAGTGTAATGAAATAATGTTATTTGTAATTGCCATTTGATCTATTACTCTTCTCGAATGATCAGTTACTCTAGTAGGTTCATTAATAATGATGATCATATTGTTTAGTAGTAGGATGTCTCTTAAGTTAGTATTGTTGTAATTCATTTGATCTTCATTAATATCTCCGACTAAAACAATATTCTTTGACATTTCTGATGCTCTTTCTATACACACATTAATTGTATCCGATATGTCAGCTGTATAATTTGGTGGCCTATATAAATTGCAAATTAAACATGTCCTTTAATTTCGATCCAAATTGATTCAACGAGTATATTCTCTAGTTCAAAAACTATTTTAAGTCTTCAATGTGGTGAGGCATAGATTAATACTCATCCAGAATGGGCTGTGTTATATTTTCGAAACATTGTATCGAAACCGTCTAATCATATGTCGATGTCATTAACTTCGTGTGTTGTAAGATGAGATTCTGAGATTCCTTAATATAATCTTATGTCTAATACTTCTGATATTTTGATGCAATAAAGAAAAGCAATCACTAAACTTTGTGTCCGGTTCTGGGATTTGTTTCGATATCTCCAGACAGTTGAATTAGTAGTGAATGGCATGTTTGTAATAAATGCTTCGAACATATCCATTGGTGGGAAACTACATGTTGATGTAGAAATATGGTAATGGCATGTACTAGGTAAAGCAACATTCAAATTGAAAGTGATTGTATATAGTAACGTATGCAATGACAAAATCTGTTTATACAGATTGCCATGTATTTGCTTAAGTAACTATATAACATATATTTAAAGGATAGAAAGTGCATGATTTAGTTATCGGCTGTCCTACTAGTATGATATAGTCCAATACTCGATCTCCATGAGATCAAATCATTACATGTTTGGGAACAGTACAACGTAAGGAGACAGAATACTGGACCATAATCATACAAACATTGGAGGGGGAGGCTGGCATAAGACAGCCACACTCAGGACATTCCCACGAACAAACTACCAACAGACAACATCTCTCTAACCAGAGACGAATGAAGACTAACTAAGTTATTGAACGAATAAATTAGATGCGATTCCTTGTACAAGATATACATTTTAGTTTACAGAAGGTCATTAGAATTAGAATTAGACTGAAAAGAGAAATCATTATGAACGTGTGTAAATAGGAAATAACAATCATGTAATAAACATAGAAAAAGTCCTACAAACGGGAGAACGGTTGTACGTTATTTATAAACATATAGAAAAATAAAGTCTTACAACCGAGAGACCGGTATAGTACGCTATTAATAGAGAAACATAGAGTCTTACGAACGGGAGAAGAACGGGTGGGTGTGATTAACATCGGACGTGATAAACATATAGAGAGAGTCTTGTAAGACTGTAAGAAAGACTATTGAATTCTTATTTATCTAACCTGGTTCAGATTCTGGATTAGCATAATGCATAACGACAGCCTAAACACACACTAAACACGTATATGATGAGTCGTAGCAATTCGGATATCATGCATAGGTATCACACCCGTATATATAAAAGTATATATATTACGGAAGATAAAACCTACTTACCAAGAACGTACGATATGTCCGCATTAATTCCATATCATACTATCGCATGCGGGAATTATCGAGTCGTACAATTTCTTTAACATGATATTGAATTATTCCAATGTTAACCATTCATAAAAAGATAAAACATTCTCATAGTACATATAATTTTGGTCACATTGATGCATTAAATGTGACTGAACAGTTATCAACAATTTGGAAATTAACAGTATATATTGAAAAAACAAAAGTTGTTGTATTCGGATGCCGAAACTCAAACATGTATTCCTTTAACTTAGATGGAACACCTATTGAGACTGTTGACTTTTACAAATATCTAGGTATATACTTCTCTAAATCTGGCAGCTTCCTTAAGGCAAGAAAGCATCTCGCACAGCAAGCAGAAAAAGCCCTACATTACCTTTATAAAATAATCAATAACATACACCTCCCAATGGATCTAATGCTAAAATTATTTGATAATACAATTTTACCTATATTGACATACTCAAGTGAAATATGTGGCTATGAAAATGTAGACATTCTAGAACGCATCCACTTAAAATTCCTAAGTTACATAACTAAAGTTAAAAAAGTACACCTATTTGCATGGCAGAACATGGAAGATTACCATTAAACATAACAATTAAATGCAAAATGATAAACTACTGGCACAGACTGGCAACAGGTGATCAAAACAAACTATCATGCAAAGTATACAAATTCATGCTAAATTTGCCTAATTTCACATCTAAATGGATAGAACATATTCAAAATACACTCATAAAAATTAAATGTTGGCAGACCAGATAATTATTATGGAAAAATCCTCTAAGTTTAAGCAGTAATTTTATCAAAACATTAATCAAACAAATTTACACAGATCAATATTACCAATCTTGGCATGACGCTTTACAAAACTCATCAAAAGGTTTAAATTACAACTTGTTCAAAGACTCAATTGGCTTGGAAAATTATTTTCTAACTCTAAATAAACATGATTACATATTGACGAAATAGTAGACTGTGTGGAGCAACACGAATACACTACTTGGTCCGATGTTCATAGGAATGAATTCCGCACAGGTTTAATAAGTAAATTGCCATATTTTAATCGCATTATTCATGATTATCATAGCAATGATTTAAATGATACTGATAAATTGGTGAAATCATTTACGTCTATTATGCGTGAAGTGAGCGACCCACTTTTCCATAAGATATCACTCAAAATGACACGATTTTTAAACATAGTTGATGATACTAACAAGTGGTTTGACGATAATTGCAAACTACACAAACATAATTATAAGCAACCAAGCTCTAGTACGGTTTAATGTATGTCGATCCACGGAAAACAGGACAGAACTGACGAGGCTAACGGCCATCTATAAAAGATGCATTAAGTCTAAACGACATCCTTATAAATTAAAGCAGGCACAGGAGTTTGAATCCCTAAAACTATGTAAGCCTCGAGAATTCTGGAAAGCATTTTAGGAAGTCAACTAATACAAAAAGGGTTTAAAATATAACATCTGATGCTTTCTTCAAACATTTTGCTACTATGTTCGACGATATAAAACAGTCTAAGCATACAGAATCTGAAGAATTTAATGAAACAAACGATTTCAATGAATCAAATATCATATTAAAAGATTTAGATATACCTATTACTTACACTGAGGTAAAAGATGCAATAAAATCTCTTAAGCGAAATAAATCCACGTCTGAATATTTCATAGACACGGGCGATATTTTAGCTAGCCACATCGTTGCTATTTTTAATGTTATTTTAAATTCCGGCAATATCCCAGAAAGCTGGACAAAGGGTTTTATTGTACCAGTATACAAAAAGGTGACAAAGATGACGCAACATTTTTCGAGGCATTACCCTATTAAGTAACGTTGGTAAATTATATACTTGCATATTAAATAGTCGCATTACAAACTGGTGTGAAAACAATACTATTATTTCAGATGCACAATTTGGATTGATAATGGTGTTCCGTAAACGGGGTGGGCTAAAAAGAGGAGAGCAATGGTTTTATCGGGGAGATGCCGTCGAGGTGGTCAAGGACTTTAACTACGTTGGTAATTTTAATTTAAATTCACAAAAACTCCATGGCAAAGGCCTAAAAGCTATGAACATACTAACAGCTAATCTAGGTAAACACGAGATAAAACCAAAAACCGCTCTCCAGTTCTTCGATGCTCTAGTATCATCCATTTTACAGTACGGAAGTGAAATATGGGGATTTTCAAAAGCTAAAAATTTAGAGACATTGCGCTTTAAATTCTGCAAGTTAGTTCTTGGCGTTAAGCAATCAACTAGTAATGTAGCTGTATATTATGAACTTGGAAGATACCCATTGTATATATGTAGATATGTAAAAGTTGTAAAATATTGGCTAAAAATAGTTACAACGGAAAATATAATTATTAAGTCGATGATACAAACGTGTCTAGACGATTTAGTAACTGGCAAACGTAATTGGTTGTCCAGAGTTATAGGGAATTACTAAGTAAATTTTGCTTTTTGTATATATGGGAAAACCCACATGTCATCGACAACACACAGTTTATTTCTGAATTTAAACAAAGGATTATAGATGATTTTCTTCAGACTTCACAAGCTGATCTTCGAATAAATAAGGTACTTATATTATATAAAAATGTAAAGATTAATTTTGGTTACGAATCGTACTTAGATATAATACTAAGCAGAAAATTAAGAATTACATTTACAAAATTGAGACTATCAGCGCACAACTTACGTATTGAAACTGGCAGATATGGTAGAAACCGTATTGATCAAAACGAAAGGTTATTTTGATTGTGTAATACAAACAATGTGGAAGATGAGTTTCATGTCATGTTTAAATATAGTACATTAAAAAAATATATTAAACGTTTATATTCTAATCGACCAAGTATGTTCAAATTATTGCAAATATTTCAATGTAACAATTCCCTAGAGCTGGTTAACTTTAGTAAATATATTCATGAAGCTTTATCCCTTCGTAATTCACTTGTTTAGGATATATGAGTTACCAGTTGAATACTTCTGACACTCTTAATACAGTCATGATCATGTTTTGCATAGTCTAAAATCCATCATGACATTGTCATTATTTTTCCATGTATGTCCATAATCATTACATCATTTGGCCATCCTCATCCTGATTGCACATATCATAATATTGTACTATATATGATGTAAATATGTTTAAATGTTACAGACGAGAAACTGTAAAGTTTAAGTCTTAATAAAGCATTCTTCTTCTTCATATCATTGATGAAATTTAGAACTGGAAATCATTACTTACCAATAGAAGTGGGTCGCTGGGAGGGCATCGAACTTAGCGAGAGAACATGCGCCTTCATCATCATCATCAATCCTCTTCACCCCGGTTGGGGTATAGGGCCTTCACCACTGCTCTCCACTTGGACCGGTCCGTTGCTGCTGCTTTGGCTTCCCCCCAGGACATCCTGCTTCGGCGCAGCTCACTGTCCAGAGTCCTTCGCCATGTCGTAACTGGTCGACCTCTTTTCCGTGTGCCCTGTGGATTCCAATCCAGTGCTTGGCGTGCTATGTTGGGCTGGTCTCGTCGTAGAGTGTGCCCTATCCACCGCCACTTCCTCATGCGCCTTATGTACAACTAATACTATTGGTGACGAAATGCATTATATCCTTGTCTGTCCTTTCTTCACAGAACTCAGAATATTATCCATATTACTATGTTCAACCAAACGCACACAAGTACACAGACATAATGACCTCAACTCAAGCGAATACCTTAACTAACCTTAGTAGATTTGTTAGAACTATTATGGATGTACTCAACCCCAGACTAACAGTGTGATATTTAATATGTGTACATATATACAACTTAACACAAACTGAATGACATCTACATTTATTAGCACCAAATAGCTAAATACTTATTGCTACTATTTGTAATGATAGTGTATTAATCCGGACACAAAGCAACTACAATGTAGTACTGTACAGAATATGAAATATTCAAAATAAATATATATACTTAAAATAATAAATTGAAACAATGCTGTTAAAGAACTATTTTCTTAAATCAAACCAAATAATATAATCATCCATAGATTTTATACTCAATTATTTGTGGAAACTTACCGGCTAAGTAAATTAAAAGGCTTTGCATGCGACATGGTTCCAGATCAGCAACAGCATTACACTGCATACCAATCTGGATGTATGCTGTATAATATTATGTTGTCTGCTAGTCAACCAAGGACTCAAGTAGTTTGTCTAGCCATACTATCTATTCATATAACAGACAGCATGGGATATGGCGAAATGGCATACTATTATGTAGCATCTGATCTGATACTATGTTACATGCAAAGTTAATATTGTCACCATCTATTCTCAAATTAAATACAAACACAAAAAACAAAACAACAAAAAACAACAACAACTTCTTCTTCTTCTTTTCCGTATTTTCTTTCCCCTTATGGGAACACCAAGTACTAGTACTCATAGACAGATAAATAGATAAAAGTTGACTTACTGAGTAGTCGTAATTTTAAAAACACTATAAAAAATGTTAAGTAATTACCCACGAAAACAGGTTATAGAAAAAGATTATGACACGTGCAATAAAGTAACGTCAACAATTAAATGTCACATTCAGCATCGTAACTATTAATTAATAAATACATTACCAATAACATATTATATATAATATAATCCTCAAATAATTTATTCCTGACAGATAAAACTCACGGTTAACTCAAGAATGTGCATCTATTCAACAGTATTTGGTGACCAAAACAACCATCGAAAACGAAACAATTTCCCTGACCCATAATTTGTTTCAAATCAATCATAATACAATCAAACAAATAAGTAAATAAAACAAAACAAAATAATAGAATTTCCCGCTCTTTTGTCCCATCTCCAAACTTGGAAATCATTAAAGAAAGCTGTTTTCTTCCATTTTGCCAACATCTCATAAATGCCTTAAGCCCCAGTCCCATCGAGATACCGGTAGATAACGGTAGACCGCGGTAGAAGGTACCGTGGTCAACCTGCATCAACCGTGAGCTAACCTTTCTCTACTTATCTCATCGCGGCTGAGCGGGAAATTCTATTATTTTGTTTTGTTTCATACGGTAGATACGGTAGAGATATGTTAAGATGACGGTATAGATATGGTTGAGCGCGGTAAGATCCGTAAGAGCAAGGCAGATATACGGTTGAACGTGTTAGAGATACGGTTGGACACGGTTGATTTACGGTATTCCCGGTTAAGATACGGTATTGACCGGTAGACACCGTTGTACAAAAGGTAGACCCCGGTAGGACCCACAGCACACTATAAATGAAGGTGCATTTTGCATTTCTAATCATTACTGCTTCGACTGCTGAGCGTGAAGCATGGCGGATTTGAAGATGAAGGTGGCGAGGCAACGGGAACTGATGCTGATGCAGGTCCAGATGACCGAGGTGATGAGCCAGAACGCACAACTGATGTCTAAAATCAAGATGAAACGAATGAAGCAAAGACAGAAGGCAAAGGAAACGGCAGATGAGAAGGCAGAACAGAAGAGAAGAAGAGCAGAAGAGAATAGAAGAAAGAAGAGAAGACGTATGTGGGTGCTAAGAAGACCGAGGCTGGGCCAATATACTAAGCTCATGAACGAGCTGAACAGAGAAGATACCAAGGCATTTCATAATTTCCTTCGCATGGATTACGATACGTTCTCTGAAATACTGGATCGTATCACGGGTCGTATCACGAAAACTGCCAATAACTATCGAAATCCGCTGTCTCCTGGCATCTGGCGATAGCTATCACTCACTCATGTACGGCTTCCGAGTTGCTCACAACACAATATCTAAAGTGATAATCCAGGTATGTGAAGCCATCATCGCTGAATATGCTGAGGAGATGGTACCATGCCCTACTACGACGGAGTAGTGGAAGGAAGTCAGCAAGGTGTTCTCCAACAGATGGAATTTCCATCACTGTCTGGGAGCTTTGGACGGCAAACACATCAAGATGCGGTGTCCATCAGGAGGGGGTTCACTGTACTACAACTACAAGGGTTTCCATTCCGTGATCCTGATGGCTCTTGTGGATGCCAACTACAGGGTTCATATGGGTTGATGTCGGGAGTAATGGTTGCGCTGGAGATGCACACGTGTTCAACTGTGGACAGCTGAAGGAAGCTATCGAAACAGAATCTCTCAACTTCCCACCTCCGGAACCACTTCCAAATGATGACAAGGAGATGCCATACTTCATCATAGGGGACGACGCCTTCGCACTGAAGAGATGGATGATGAAGCCCTTTTCCTTGAAGAATATGAGCCGGGACCAAATAATCTTCAACTACAGACTCTCCAGGGCCCGACGTATTGTCGAGAATGCATTCGGCATTCTGGCACATCGCTTCCGCTGCCTCTTGACTACGATGCAGCAGAAACCGAAAAATGTTGCGACCATCGCGCTGACGTGTGTGATTATACACAATATGCTCCGGACGAACTCAATGAGGGAGGCAGCAGTTGAGGACCAGGAAGATGATGATCACAATGTTATCCCAGGGTCTTGGCGCAACGATCCACCTCTCACAGATGGAGTGTCAGATTTCGCCACCAACACTGCAACACAAGGAGCGAAGCTGCAACGGGATTATCTGTGCGCCTACTACAACTCCGACGCTGGATCAGTGCCATGGCAGAATGACATGATCTGAAGGACTTATACAAACAATGACCTACAAAAAGAACAAAATTCAAACAGTTCCCGTTGGAACTACAACTACAACGGTGGATAAGTGCCATGATCTGAAGAAAAGACAATAACCCCCCCAAAAAAAACATAAAAAAAACATAACAAAAATGTTCCAAACGGTTCTCTTTAGAACCCCCACAACATGGAATAAAGACTAATAAAAACACCATGTTCGTTACATAAAAGGTTCTTTTAAGAACCACCCACCCACACTCCCCACCCACCCACCGACCAACCACCCCCCCTTCATTCAATAATACATATTCCAAATGTTGGGTGTTTTAAAATATACAAAGGTTCTTTTAACAACCACCCACCCACACCCACACCCACACCCACCGACCCACCACCCCCCTCATTCATTGATATATATTCCAAATTTTGGGTGGCTAAAATATTCCAATGTTAATTCTAGATAATTACCAACTACTATAGTTGTGGGCTTATAAAACTATGTTCTTTATTAATTTGCGTTATAGAATTTGACAAATTCTTGTAAAGTTAGTACAATTTCTTATAAATTTTAATATCGTCTTTATGGTTAAAATATTTCACTTGTAATTAAATATAATAACGAATTAATATAGTTGTGGGGTTATAAACTGTGTTCTTAATTGTGTAATTAATATTTTTTAGAAAATATCAAATTCTTGGTAATGTTTTACAACTTTTATACAAGTTAATATTGTCATTATATGTTTATTCAATTGTGTAATTATACATTATTCTTTTCTTTCAGGTGAATGGGACGTTGCTGAACATTGCTGCTTGTAATTGTGTTGTTATATATGTTCTTTTTTGTCTTTCAGGTGAAGGGGACGTTCCAACGGGAATACTTATTGCTGAACATTGTTTCTTGTAATTTTGTTTTATATATGTTCGTCTTTTCTTTCAGGTGAAAGGGACGTTCCAACGGGAATACTTATTGCTGAACATTGTTTCTTGTAATTTTGTTTTATATATGTTCGTCTTTTCTTTCAGGTGAAGGGGACGTTCCAACGGGAATACTTATTGCTGAACATTGTTTCTTGTAATTTTGTTTTATATATGTTCGTCTTTTCTTTCAGGTAAAGGGGACGTTCCAGCGGGAATACTTATTGCTGAACATTGTTTCTTGTAATTTTGTTTTATATATGTTCGTCTTTTCTTTCAGGTGAAGGGGACGTTCCAACGGAACGGGAACACTTAATAAACATTGTTTTTTGTCTTTGTTTTTATATATTTTTCCCCCTTCTTTTCTTTCAGGTGAAGGGGACATTCCAACGGGAACCCTTTTTTATACACTTTGTTTTTATCTTTTTTTCTTCTTTTTTTTCTTCTTTTTTCTTCTTTTCTTTAATGACAACTTGAATATCATAAAATAAACATAAAAGCATAACAAGGGGAGGGATGTGGGTTCTTAAAAGAACCTTTGTCTTCTTTTCTTGTCTTCACAGCGTCGGATTGTTCAGAAGCATGTCAGTCAGAGTCCCACCAGAGATGTTTCCGATAGTACCGGATATGTTGCCGAAGGATCCCAGTGACATGTTCGGCGTGCTGGATGGACGAGACGCTTCTGGTTGCCCTGCAGCTGGTCCGGGCATGTTCCACTGTGGTCATTGAGTTGGAGCTTCTTGCCTATGTTGGTAGCGAACGTCCTGGATCACCAACGGTTGAAAGGTAGACTGTTGACCATCTTGAGGCAGCTGGGGACCCTGTTGAGGCAGCTGTTGACCATCTTGTGGGGGCTGTTGAGGGAGCTGTTGAGGAAGCTGTTGAGTCGTTTGCTGAGTTTATCTCCAGGGCTTGACTGGGGACATGTGGAGGCAATTTAGAGCTGGCCTCTATGAAGGAGATCATCATCGCTGTTGCCTGGCGATAGAGGGTAGGGTGTAATCGGATGTCTATTTGCTGTGCCAATGTCCCCATCCACGTTCCCCAGGCTGAGGCAGACGATTGCTGATCTCGTGTCAGTAAACCCTCAATACGTCCCTGGATTTGAGCGGCTGTCTTCTGCTGCTGTGACAGTTGTTGCAGTATTCCCGTCATTTCCTCGTCATCGCTACCGTCATCTATCGGCCTCTTGCTCCTGCCCTTCACAACTCCTCTTCCTCCCTTCTTCACCTTCCGATGCAGAGGTGGAACGTCAGCTTCTGCTTCTGCTTCGTCTTCTTCTTCCGATCTTTCTTCCACGACCTCCTCGACATCCATCTCAGATCCGGAGAGCTCTGGTGCTGGTGCTGACTTCATCTTCAGCTGGACGGCTGTACGACCTTCTTTTCGGACAATGTAGCCCTGCAGGAACCCAAAGTTAGTTTGTATGAACTTGTCTCTGTCAGTTCTGTGTATAACTCCCGAACCAGATTTGTCTTTCATCATCTTGCTGATTCTGGTGCGGATGCTTTTGTACCATGTCTCCAGCATTTCTCCCGATTCAACGTCCAACTCCTCGGCCTTCTCTTTCCACAGCGTCTTCTTCTTCGCCGCATCTTTGAAGGAGGACATTGTACGGATGTACAACATGGGATGCGATCGCAGCCACTCTCCCATCTCGACCTCTTGTTCACCCGTCAGAATGATGCCAAAGTTTCGTTTCCGCTTCGGCTTCTGGGATGATTGTGACGACTCTTCCTTCTCGAATGCCTTCTTCTGTGACGACTCTGCCTTCTCGGACGCCTTCTTCTCAGAGACCCTCTCGGTCGATTGGTTTCGGGACGTGGCTTCGTCTTCTGAACTAGGAGGTGGGGATGGAGACCTCACTGGTTCTTCTGCTTCAGAATGGTAGGACTCGTCATCTTCCGACACTTCTTTTTCTTCTCGAACCTTCTTCCTGGCGACCTTGACCACCATCTTCTTCTTGGCAGCTGTCTTTCTTGGCGGCATCTTGGCTTCTTCTTATACTTTATAGCGATGTGAACTGTCGGAGCTCTGTATCTGGAATGATGGAGATCCAGAAAAGCGATTTCTTATATAATAGGTCACCATTCTACCGCGGTCTACCGGTCATACCGTATGTCTACCGTATGTCTACCGCTCTGAACCGCGCATGTCAGCCGCCATCAACCGTATATCTACCTCTGTCAACCGCGGTCAACCGCGGACTAGTGCATGTCTACCGGGGTGTACCGCATGGTACAGCAACCGCTGTCAACCGTAAATCTACCGATGTGTACCGTAACTAAACTGGATACCAACCGGACATTAACCTATCTCTACCGTATCTCTACCCTTTTCAACCGCAACTCTACCTTATACCGGTATGTACCGGTATGTACCGTATTTCTGTCGGTGTTAACCGCCATGAACTGCTAAATTTCATTGCAGTCCCATCGAAAACACCATTTTTCTATCCGTTTGACATACGGTAGAGCGCGTTCTAGTGCGATCAACCGTGATCAACCGTTCCTGCCATACCTATACCGTATCTCGATGGGATTGGGGCTTTATAAACCGTCGCACGTGCTATTCAACACACAATCGTAAGTGAGCCCATATGAATTATACTAGACGTAAGAAACAACTATTTTGCAATGACGGAACTTATCTACGTATTATTTATGGGTCAGTATATTCAATATGTGTATTGTGAATATTCTAGTTATTATTCGCCGGTCTCGCTTAAATTAACATAGACAGTTGTGTTCGATTTCATGCATCTATATGCTGAGAAGACCCGATTGCAATACAATTAATATTTAAGTCAGCTATCATAAAATCATACAATATAGTGCGACGTCAATGCTTATTAAAGAGAATAAAAGAATATTAGAGACACTTACCTATAATTAAAAGATCCAATTCACAATTTAAATTTTACGAAAAGTTGAATTCTTATTTATTTAACCTGGTTCAGATTCTGGATTAACGTAATGCAGCCAGAATATCGGGGTATATATTAGCTAGTGCTGGATTCGAACGCACACCTAACCAGATTGGGTAGCCAATGGGTGAATTTTGAAACACCCACCTATCCAGGTTGGGCAGCCAATGGGTGAATTTTGAATCTTCATGAACCCAGAATGCCGATGACATAACAGAACAGAAATGTTATTAAGACTTGTACATGGTACATCGTCAAATACATATATACAAATATATATGATGTAAATATATACAACAATTTGATCGTGGTCATGTGGCATATAGAATCTGATAATAATAAGAAAATGCATCTAATTATGAGGATGAACAATAATTAGTGCTGATATTGGTTTTATGTCATATTATTAGTGTTATTTTAATGTCAACTGCTTTATTATAGAATAAAGCTAAATTATATTGGATATTTCTTTTATTAGATTGCAACAATTCAATAAACTTAAGCATATTTGGTCTAACAAAATATTATTTCTTTATGTAAAGTTTTCTCAAATCTGAATAGCACGGTGTGCAAAAGATAGTAAAAACAAACATCTATTTGCACGAATAAATATTGTCATATATAAATAGAAATGTATTTTATAAATTGTTAACCATGTAAGATTATGATTTTATGTAATATGTTTAATCGTCTGCTATTATTGTCGCGCCTAAATTATCGGTTCTCTGTTTGCGCGGGAATAATGTTCACTACCGAGTGCAGGTGGTCATATATGTAAGATAATAGCCGCTTTATTGATGACAGAGAAACAAGTAATAATATTGTATAACATCACAGATGTTTGTCGCCGTTATGTCTGTTATAAATGTTAATTTTGCTATTTAAGAAATAAGAAATGATGAAGAAATTAGTGCATTATTATCCTGCCAAGGAGGCATTTAAGGAATAAATGTAACTCACTTTTAAGATATAAACTGTTTCTATGACAGTTAGAAAAATTTATATTTAAAGAAGTATTAACTCTTAAATATTAAAGTCGTATTAAATACGTGAACGGAAGATAATTAGGCCGTTTAAGAAACGATTGTTTTGGCTAATATATCTATTGGAATAGTTTGATGAAGGAAGGAAATTAATAGAGTCATATGGGACTATTATGAACATATGGAAATAGTGAGGCGAACAATAAGATACGAGATATTACGAAAATATGATACATGTAATAATATAAATTAAAGGCGATTGTTATCAATCATATTATATAAAGGAAAATGATAGACTGTGTTGAGTTATAAATTATTGAAGGATCATAGAGAAACCCCCTATACATCGCCAGCGAGTCTACGATAGGATAGACCCTGGTTAGAACAGTATTGAAGGACCGTAGAGAAACCCCCTAGACAACTCCAGCGAGTCTACGATAGGATATACCCTCGTTAGAGCATTTATATCGGACAAAATATATAAGTAGAAAGAGAGGTTTGCCACAACGGGAAAACAAGTATAAAATGATATTCGTCTTCTAGGTCGTGTGTATTGCAACACAAACAATAGCGTTCATTTTGTGGAATTATATTTTGTCCATATCTACCAGTATGTATTCTAATGAATGTGCAGAAATTCTTAATCTTGTAATTAAAAAACGTAAGTTATATGGTACAATATCTAGATACGGTTCATGTTCAAATTTTAATTTACAGTTATCATACAAGTTTAGTACACCACTTGTTTCTTTGCTTACAAACCAACCTTGAATGAAACAATCAAGCATACGTTGTCTAAACAAACTTATAAACTGGCTACACTGTATATGGAACCATTTGCACAATCATTTACAGCCTGGCTATATACACGTTTTAAAATAATATTATCTGTATGTAACAATTTAAACCAATATTTTACAATTCGAGTATAACGTGTTATGTAAAGTGGATATCTGGCTAATTCGCCATATACGCCTGTAGAACAAGTAGTTACTCTTACATTTAAAATACGTTTATAAAATTTCAAATGAATACGTTCTAGCTCCTTTGATTTGGTGAAACCCCAAATTTCAGAACAATAATTTAAAATAGAGCCCACAAAGGCATCAAAAAGCTGGCAAAGCAGCTTTGGTTTCAGACTTATTGTTGTATAGTTAGCGAGGAGCATATTCAACGCTTTTAATGCTTTGCCTGACAAAAACTGTTGGTTCATGGCAAAGTTACCAGTATAATTAAAAACAGTACCCAAAGAATTAAAATCATTTGTTATTTCAATATTAGTTCCATTATAGGTCCATGATTCATCCGGCAGTAATCCACCCCTTTTCCGAAACACCATAACCTTAGGTGTTGCCGTATTCACCTCTAATCCTCAAAGTTTACAATAATCATTCAATACATTTAAATTGGTTTGCAATTATTGTGGTGATTTTGCTAATATGACCATATCATCAGCAAACAACAATAGCAATAGGACAATATCATCAATTAATAATCCAGACTCGTTGTTACCCTGTAAAAATAATTCTAAATCTTCAACAAACAATGAAAACAAAATGGGTGATATTATCTCCCCTTGTCTCTGGCAAATGGCGTATTCAAAGTAATCAGAATAGTTACCACAATTCCTGACGCAAGACTTAACCTTTTGGTACATATCTTTAATAATTCGTAAAAGTTTGCCTTGTATACCAACTTTATATAATTTCATCCACAAGGCATTTCTATAAATAATATCAAAACATTTACATAAATCGACGTACACGCAATATAATCTATATATCAACTGTTGAACGCCCCTTTCGGAATCCAAACTGAGCGTATGATATTACATGGTTATTATCACAACATTTATCTATTCTTTTATTTAACACTGACGTAAATAATTTTGATAAACAGCTCACTAAGGTAATACCCCTATAGTTATTTACATTTACATCACCCTTTTTATGCAAGGGGACAATAATACCCTCAGTCCAAGTATCTGGGGAAAAACCTGAGTCTAAAATAGCATTAAAAATGTCACATATAATTATGGGCTGCCAAAATATCAATACTTTCAATTAAATACTCGTTCATTATACAATCACTATCTGTGGCTTTACCAGTTTTTAAACTTTTAACATCATTTAAAATTTCTTCAATCGTTATACTTTTATCAAGTTCTTCAAAAGCACAGTCTAAATTATCAAAATCATGATTGTCACAAAAAGATTCAGCTTCTGTATTTTGATCATGTAAGACTTTTCCTAATTCAAAAAAGTATGCTTAAAATTCGTCCAAACTAATAATATTATTATGAGATATGGACTTTTTCTTATTTCGTTTAAAATATTTCCAAAACTGTTTATGCTTGACATGTTTTAATTTTTCAATTTCTATCAATTTATTTCGTTTGAAAGCATTTCGTTTTTTCTTACATAAATCTTTATATAACTTTTTGAAATGACAAAATTGTTCTCCACTATAACTATAGAGTATTGGCAAAATTCTTCAATACATTATTAACAAAATCTCGACTATTTAAATTGATATCATTTGTCATACTATTAAAATGCGGCAAGCTTGCAATAATACCTGAGCGAAAAATATATTTTAAATCGTCGTTCAATACAAATCGAGACCCATTTTCATCATGCTCACCTTCAACACTAACATTACATTTTAATGAAAACACTATACCTGCATGGTCACTAAATTCGTTAAAAGTATTAACACAAAAATTACATAACATATGAAAATCATTTTCTTTCAATAACAATAAATCAATTACAGACGCGCCTAGCTTGTTTGCATAAGTAAAACTACCATACATATCATTGAATAGACGACCGTTAGCTATGCGAAGACCCGATGATTTGCAATGATCAAGCAGTTTGATCCCAAAACTATTACACGTAGTATCCATTGAGGCCCTGTTCAGGTAACCATCTGGTAAATAATCAATATCATCAATATCAGTATTTAAACAATCATGGTCAATAAAATCAGGTTTGGTGCCGGTACGGCTATTCCAATCGCCAACGAGATACATAGAACCTAGTTCTTCAAAATCATGAATAACTTGTTGAATTGTATCAAAAAGATCAACAGTAGCAATATTATAAGCTGGTGAATTTTCACACCAAATATAAGTGCCACAAATAAACACATCATTATCAAAATGGAAAAAGTTATGGTCTAGTTTAAGCCAAATAATAGTATCATGGTGATTTCTAATAAGTTCGATGCCTGGCTGCAGATGCTCTTTATAGTATAAAACCATACCGCCACTACATCGTATGGCATTGCGGTTCTGAAAACATCTATAGAAATTATGTGAACATTGTCCATCAAGGTCAATATCACTATCTTTATTAGTCCAAGTTTTTCATATAAGAATATGATGTCATGATGTGTTATCACATTAAGAAACTCAGGTGAATGTGTCTTATCGCTAGTCAATCCATTGACATTCCAGGACTAAAACTTCAGCTCACCCTCTGTGTACCCCTACTTGCCATCGCTGTCTCTCACTGGGCGCCCGTTTACATACAAAGTGTCATACGCCAACCAAGCTCTGTTACCCTTCTGCTTCTCCTATTTCATTCTTGGGACAGACACGTTTATTATTATCCAAATATGCAACAGAACAAACAATTAATGTTTATACTGCTTGACACTAATCTCCTGTCATCATATTGCACAGACGAGTAATATAGATGTTGCATAATAAATATCTAGTGTGAATGGCAGTAATTATCTGTGTAATGATGTGAAGTATTTGATGTGCTTAATTGTAACGAACAAAATTATAAATTATAAATGTATAAACTCTTCGAAATTTAGTAAGGTTGAAAACGGTTACTTATTAGTTATGAAATTGAAGTCTCTATCAATAAATTGAATCCCTTATTGTATATACAAAATGTACATCTAATAGGAATGAACAGGCTATCAATTTGAGCTTGATAGCATACCGCTCTGGCACACGAAAGTCGACCTCGGTCCGAGGTAGATTAAGAAAACGCCACGATAGGTACATTATCAAAGCGCAGGCATGAATATATAAAACGTATGTAAATACAAATGTGAGAATTTGAATAGGAACGTAGAATTATATACACATCAGGATGGAATGTTAAACTCTAAAATGTCTATTGCACACGTGTTATAACTAATGCTGTTTATACTACACATGGTTATTCATTCTCTGCTGCCTGTAGTTTCTGACTCGCAGCCAATGGTATGCGGAACCTTAATGTCCATAACACAAGTGCATACTAATACAACCAAATGAAAGATATTTATATATTGTCCTATAATGTGCAATGTGCAGACACAGTCGGGGGAGCCGATAGAGGCGTAAAACAAAACTGTACCGAATTATTAAATGGATAATTACTCCAGTGTTACAACAATTATCTAGAGAGCAGTACATGCTTGCATACCGGTACGACACTCACATAATTACTGGTGTATTAAACGACTTGTCTCAATTCAGGCAAGACGGCGAGACAGTAATATCCATAGACACACAGTAATTGTGGTGAGTAAGCCAAATTTGAGTAACACCGTCCCGTAATTCGGCTGGTGTGTGATCTCATTGCTATCGGCTAAACAACAACTCATATGCATGTAGAGATAATAAGGGGGCACAATTTGAGTGGGGTTCTAAATCGTCGCCAATATAAGTGATACTTAATTGAGCGTCAACTTTTGGAATTCCTATGTTTAGTAGAGAATAAATTTGAAAACATGCTTAAATAGAGAATGATCAGTTCCTTATTTTAACACTAACGAAACCATACTTGATAGTAAAGCATATGTTGATAGACCAAGGCATACTAAATAATTATAAATGGTCGTTTAAAAACTCGTTATGTAGTAGTTAAAATATGTGGAATTCAGAATTAAGCAAGTTGTGCCCCTAAAAAAGTTCAGACATGTATAAATGGAGACACAGAATACACCGCGACCGTAACTAAATGCTTACTAATGCATATGTGTGTACATATCTCTCAATATAATATGTTCTCAATAAAACTCAAGGATGTCTGATATACATGTGGATCCTAAGTACGCACGTAATGTATATATTTGACAGTGTGTATGTAATGTAAATAGTACTGTAAATCCATGCTTAGACAATAATCTTAAAACAATAGGACAATAAGTGCAGAAGCCTGGACTATTTTGTATTGTACGTCCTGTGTGCTTAGTACAGTTAGGAAATACTCGAGTGCATATATATAGCCGAGTAATAGAATGTCTAGATATACGTCAATGCTTATTAAAGAGAATAAAAGAATATTAGACAACTCTTACCTATAATTAAAAGATCCAATTCACAATTTAAATTTTACGAAAAGTTTAATTATTATTTATTTAACCTGGTTCAGATTGTGGATTAGCTTAATGCAGCCATACTATCGGGGTATATATTGGCTAGTGCTGGATTCGAACGCACACCTAACCAGATTGGGTAGCCAATTGGTGAATTTTGAAACACCCACCTATGCAGGTTTGGCAGCCAATGCGTGATTTTTGAATCTTCATGGACCCAGAATGCCCATGACAGACACGTTTATTATTATCCAAATATGCAACAGAACAAATAATTAATGTTTATACTGCTTGACACTAATCTCCTGTCATCATAGTGCACAGACGAGTAATATAGATGTTGCATAATAACTATCTAGTGTGAATGGCAGTAATTATCTGTGTAAAGATATGAGGTATTTGATGTGCTTAATTGTAACGAACACAATTTCTAAATTATAAATGTATAAACTCTTCGAAAATTAGTAAGGTTGAAAACGGTTACATATTAGTTTTGAAATTGAAGTCTCTATAAATAAATTGACTCACTTATTGTATATTATACAAAATGTACATCTAATACGAATGAACTGGCTATCAATGTGAGCTTGATAGCACACTTATTTCGGTTTACAATTATTGTCACTTATCCATTTAAAATTAAGATACCGTCTCCCTGACTTGTATGCCACTGCAACCTATCATTACTGGTGGTCATGGATTCGAGCCCAGCTCAGAGAGTAGTCTCTTTATATGAAAATGTTTGCAATTTCTTACGGACAAAAGCTCTTGGAGCAGAATCCTAGTGGACACATTCGACAAGAGAACATGCGTGTGTGCTATCAACGTACTCCCACTGAGTTAATCGAGTGTGTCAGATAGCAGTACGCAGAGTCGTGATGGATTACTTGTCAATCTTGATTAAAGGCTAACTAACACATTAAAAACCTAACTTCTCCTTTGGTTTCAAAATTAATGCTCTCGTGTGTTAAAACAATCCCATATCAAGTTTTAATGTGTACGGCTTTGGAATAAATATTCTTAAATCACTGTAACAGGGTAGTAAATGCCGGGTACTCACTGTAGCAAAGTAGTATTTGCCGAGCAATCACTGTAGCAAAGTAGTATTTGCCGAGCAATCACTGTACCAAAGTAGTATTGGCCGGGCACTCACTGTAGCAAAGTAGTATTTGCCGGGCACTCACTATAGCAAAGTAGTATTTGCCGGGCAATCACTGTAGCAGGGTAGTATTTGCCGGGCAATCACTGTAGCAGGGTAGTATTTGCCGGGCAATCACTGTAGCAAAGTAGTATTTGCCGGGCACTCACTGCAGCAGGGTAGTATTTGCCGGGCAATCACTGTAGCAGGGTAGTATATGCCGGGCACTTACTCTAGCAGGGTAGTGTTTGCCGGGCAATCACTGTAGCAGGGTAGTATTTGCCGGGCAATCACTGTAGCAGGGTACTATATGCCGGGCACTTACTCTAGCAGGGTAGTGTTTGTCGGGCAATCACTGTAGCAGGGTAGTATATGCCGGGTAATTATTGTAGCAGAGTAGTATATACCGGAAAATTACTGTATGAGGGTAGTATATACCGGGTAATCTCTGTAGCAGGGTAGTATATGTCGGGTAATTACTGTAGCATGGTAGTATATGCCGGGCAATCACTGTAGCAATGTAGTATTTGCCAGGCAAGCAATGTAGCAAGGTAGTATTTGCCGGACAATCACTGCAGCAGGATATTATATACCAGACAATCACTGTAGCAGGTTAGTATAAGCCGGGCAATCACTGAAGCAGGGTAGTATATGCCGGGCAATCACTGTAGCGGGGTAGTATATGCCGGACAATCACTGTATCAGGGTAGTATATACCGGGTAATCACTGTAGCAGGGTAGTGTTGGCCAGGCAATCAGTGTAGCATGGTAGAATATGCCAGCCAATCAGTGTAGCAGGGTATTATATGCCGGGAAATCACTGTATCAAGGTAGTATATACCGGGTAATTACTGTAGCTGAGTAGTATATGCCGGGTAATCACTGTATCAGGGTAGTATATACCGGGTAATCACTGTATCAAGGTAGTATATGCCGGGAAATCACTGTATCATGGTAGTATATGCCGGGAAATCACTGTATCAGGGTAGTATATACCGGGTAATTACTGTATCAGGGTAGTGTTTGCCGGGCAATCACTGCAGCAGGGTAGTATATGCCGGGTAATTACTGTAGCAGGGTAGTATATGCCGGGCACTTACTCTAGCAGGGTAGTGTTTGCCGAGCAATCACTGTAGCAGGGTAGTATATGCCGGGTAATTACTGTAGCAGAGTAGTATATACCGGGTAATTACTGTATGAGGGTAGTATATACCGGGTAATCTCTGTAGCAGGGTAGTATATGTCGGGTAATTACTATAGCAGGGTAGTATATGCCGGGCAATCACTGTAGCAATGTAGTATTTGCCAGGCAAGCACTGTAGCAAGGTAGTATTTGCCGGACAATCACTGCAGCAGGATATTATATACCAGACAATCACTGTAGCAGGTTAGTATAAGCCGGGCAATCACTGAAGCAGGGTAGTATATGCCGGGCAATCACTGTAGCGGGGTAGTATATGCTGGAGAATCACTGTATCAGGGTAGTATATACCGGGTAATCACTGTAGTAGGGTAGTGTTGGCCAGGCAATCAGTGTAGCATGGTAGAATATGCCAGCCAATCAGTGTAGCAGGGTATTATATGCCGGGAAATCACTGTATCAAGGTAGTATATACCGGGTAATTACTGTAGCTGAGTAGTATATACCGGGTAATTACTGTATCAGGGTAGTATATGCCGGGAAATCACTGTATCAGGGTAGTATATACCGGGTAATTACTGTAGCAGGGTAGTATATACCGGGTAATTACTGTATCAGTGTAGTATTTGACTTGGAAATTACTGTCTCAGGGTAGTATATACAGGGTAATTACTGTAGCAGAGTAGTATATGCCGGGTAATTACTGTAGCAGAGTAGCATATGCCGGGTAATTACTGTAGCAGAGTAGTATATGCCGGGAAATCACTGTAGCAGAGTAGTATATACCGGGTAATTTCTGTAGCAGAGTAGTATATACCGGGTAATTACTGTATCAAGGTATTATATGCAGGGAAATCACTGTAGCAGAGTAGTATATGCCGGGAAATCACTGTAGCAGAGTAGTATATGCCGGGTAATTACTGTAGCAGAGTAGTATATACCGGGTAATTACTGCAGCAGAGTAGTATATACCGGATAATTACTGTATCAGGGTAGTATATACCGGGTAATTACTGTATCAGAGTAGTATATGCCGGGTAATCACTGTAGCAGAGTAGTATATACCGGGTAATTACTGTATCATAGTAGTATATACCGGGTAATCACTGTAGCAGAGTAGTATATACAAGGTAATTACTGTATCAGGGTAGTATATACCGGGTAATTACTGTATCAGAGTAGTATATGCCGGGTAATCACTGTAGCAGAGTAGTATATACCGGGTAATCACTGTATCATAGTAGTATATACCGGGTAATCACTGTATCAGGGTAGTATATACCGGGTAATTACTGTAGCAAACTAGTATATACCGGGTAATTACTGTATCAGGGTAGTATATGCCGAGAAATCACTGTATCAGGGTAGTATATACCGGGTAATTACTGTAGCAGGGTAGTATATACCGGGTAATTACTGTATCAGGGTAGTATTTGCCGGGAAATTACTGTCTCAGGGTAGTATATACCGGGTAATTACTGTAGCAGAGTAGTATATGCCGGATAATTACTGTAGCAGAGTAGCATATGCCGGGTAATTACTGTAGCAGAGTAGTATATACCGGGTAATTTTTGTAGCAGAGTAGTATATACCGGGTAATTACTGTATCAAGGTAGTATATACCGGGTAATTACTGTAGCAGGGTAGTATATACCGGGTAATTACTTTAGCAGAGTAGTATATGCCGGGAAATCACTGTAGCAGGGTAGTATATACCGCGTAATTACTGTAGCAGAGTAGTATATGCCGGGTAATTACTGTAGCAGAGTAGTATATGCAGGGTAATTACTGTATCAGGGTAATAAATACCGGGTAATTACTGTAGCAGAGTAGTATATGCCGGTAAATCACTGTAGCAGGGTAGTATATACCGGGTAATTACTGTAGCAGGGTAGGATATACCGGGTAATTACTGTAGCAGAGTAGTAGATGCAGGGAAATCACTGTATCAGGGTAGTATATACCGGGTAATTACTGTAGCAGAGTAGTATATACCGGGTAATTACTGTATCAGGGAAGTATATGCCGGGAAATCACTGTATCAGAGTAGTATATACCGGGTAATTACTGTAGCAGAGTAGTATATGCCGGGTAATTACTGTAGCAGAGTAGTATGTACCGGGTAATCACTGTAGCAGGGTAGTATATACTGGGTAATTACTGTAGCAGAGTAGTAGATGCCGGGAAATCACTGTATCAGGGTAGTATATACCGGGTAATTACTGTAGCAGAGTAGTATATACCGGGAAATTACTGTATCAGGGTAGTATATGCCGGGAAATCACTGTATGAGAGTAGTATATACCGGATAATTACTGTAGCAGAGTAGTATATGCCGGGTAATTACTGTAGCAGAGTAGTATATACCGGGTAATTACTGTATCAGGGTAGTATATACCGGGTAATTACTGTATCAGGGTAGTATATGCCGGGAAATTACTGTAGCAGGGTAGTATATGCCTGGTAATCACTGTATCAGTGTAGTATATGCCGGGTATTTACTGTAGCAGGGTAGTATATGCCGGGTAATTACTGTAGCGGAGTAGTATATGCCGGGAAATCACTGTAGAAGGGTAGTATATGCCGGGTAATCACTGTAGCAGAGTAGTATATACCGGGTAATCACTGTATCAGGGTAATATATATCGGGAAATTACTGTAGCAGAGTAGTATAATATTATACCGGGTAATTACTGTATCAGGGTAGTATATACCGGGTAATTACTGTATCAGGGTAGTATATGCCGGGTAATTACTGTAGCAGGGTAGTATATGCCGGGTAATCACTGTATTAGTGTAGTATATGCCGGGTAATTACTGTAGAAGGGTAGTATATGCCGGGTAATTACTGTAGCGGAGTAGTATATGCCGGGAAATCACTTTAGCAGGGTAGTATATGCCGTGTAATCACTGTAGCAGAGTAGTATATACCGACTAATCACTGTATCAGGGTAATATATATCGGGAAATTACTGTAGCAGAGTAGTATGATATTATACTGGGTAATTACTGTATCAGGGTAGTATATACCGGGTAATCACTGTATCAGAGTAGTATATACCGGGTAATTACTGTATCAGGGTAGTATATGCCGGGTAATCACTGTAGCAGAGTAGTATATACCGGGTAATCACTGTATCAGTGTAGTATATGCCGGGTAATCACTGTAGCAGAGTAGTATATACCGGGTAATTACTGTAGCAGAGTAGTAGATGCCGGGAAATCACTGTATCAGGGTAGTATATACTGGGTAATTACTGTAGCAGAGAAGTATATACCGGGAAATTACTGTATCAGGGTAGTATATGCCGGGATATCACTGTATGAGAGTAGTACATACCGGGTAATTACTGTAGCAGAGTAGTATATGCCGGGTAATTACTGTAGCAGAGTAGTATATACCGGATAATTACTGTATCAGGGTAGTATATACCGGGTAATTACTGTAACAGGGTAGTATACACCGGGTAATCACTGTAGCAGAGTAGTATATGCCGGCTAATTACTGTAGCAGAGTAGTATATGCCGGCTAATTACTGTAGCAGAGTAGTATATGCCGGGAAATCACTGTAGCAGAGTAGTATATGCCGGCTAATTACTGTAGCAGAGTAGTATATGCCGGCTAATCACTGTATCAGGGTAGTATCTGCCGGGAAATCACTGTAGCAGAGTAGTATATGCCGGCTAATTACTGTAGCAGAGTAGTATATGCCGGCTAATTACTGTAGCAGAGTAGTATATGCCGGGTAATCACTGTATCAGGGTAGTATATACCGGGTAATCAATGTATCAGGGTATTATATACCGGGTAATTACTGTATGAGGGTAGTAAATACCGGGTAATCACTGTAGCAGAGTAGTTTATGCCGGGAAATCACTGTATCAGGGTAGTATATACCGGGAAATCACTGTATCAGGGTAATATATATCGGGAAATTACTGTAGCAGAGTAGTATAATATTATACCGGGTAATTACTGTATCAGGGTAGTATATACCGGGTAATAACTGTATCAGAGTAGTATATACCGGGTAATTACTGTATCAGGGTAGTATACACCGGGTAATCACTGTAGCAGAGTAGTATATGCCGGCTAATTACTGTAACAGAGTAGTATATGCCGGCTAATCACTGTATCAGGGTAGTATATGCCGGGAAATCACTGTAGCAGAGTAGTATATGCCGGCTAATTACTGTAGCATAGTAGTATATGCCGGCTAATTACTGTAGCAGAGTAGTATATGCCGGGTAATCACTGTATCAGGGTAGTATATACCGGGTAATCAATGTATCAGGGTATTATATACCGGGTAATTACTGTATGAGGGTAGTAAATACCGGGTAATCACTGTAGCAGAGTAGTTTATGCCGGGAAATCACTGTATCAGGGTAATATATATCGGGAAATTACTGTAGCAGAGTAGTATAATATTATACCGGGTAATTACTGTATCAGGGTAGTATATACCGGGTAATAACTGTATCAGAGTAGTATATACCGGGTAATTACTGTATCAGGGTAGTATATGCCGGGTAATCACTGTAGCAGAGTAGTATTTACCGGGTAATCACTGTATCAGGGTAGTATATGCCGGGTAATCACTGTAGCAGAGTAGTATATACCTGGTAGTTACTGTATCAGGGTAGTATATACCGGGTAATTACTGTATCAGGGTAGTATATACCGGGTAATCACTGTAGCAGAGTAGTATATGCCGGGAAATCACTGTATCAGGGTAGTATATACCGGGAAATCACTGTATCAGGGTAGTATATGCCGGGTAATCACTGTATCAGCGTAGTATATGCCGGGAAATCACTGTAGCAGAGTAGTATATGCCGGGAAATCACTGTAGCAGGATAGTATATGCCGGGAAATCACTTTATCAGGGTAGTATATGCCGGGTAATCACTGTAGCAGAGTAGTATATACTGGGTAATTACTGTATCAGGGTAGTATATACCGGGTAATCATGTATCAGGGTAGTATATGCCGGGAAATCACTGTAGCAGAGTAGTATATGCCGGCTAATTACTGTAGCAGAGTAGTATATGCCGGGTAATTACTGTAGCAGAGTAGTATATGCCGGGTAATCACTGTATCAGGGTAGTATATACCGGGTAATTACTGTATCAGGGTAGTATATACCGGGTAATCACTGTATCAGGGTAGTATATGCCGGGTAATTACTGTAGCAGAGTAGTATATACCGGGTAATCACTGTAGCAGAGTAGTATATACTGGGTAATCACTGTATCAGGGTAGTATATACCGGGAAATTACTGTAGCAGAGTAGTATAATATTATACCGGGTAATTACTGTATCAGGGTAGTATATACCGGGTAATAACTGTATCAGAGTAGTATATACCGGGTAATTACTGTATCAGGGTAGTATATGCCGGGTAATCACTGTAGCAGAGTAGTATATACCGGGTAATCACTGTATCAGGGTAGTATATGCCGGGTAATCACTGTAGCAGAGTAGTATATACCGGGTAGTTACTGTATCAGGGTAGTATATACCGGGTAATTACTGTATCAGGGTAGTATATACCGGGTAATCACTGTAGCAGAGTAGTATATGCCGGGAAATCACTGTATCAGGGTAGTATATACCGGGAAATCACTGTATCAGGGTAGTATATGCCGGGTAATCACTGTATCAGGGTAGTATATGCCGGGAAATCACTGTAGCAGAGTAGTATATGCCGGGAAATCACTGTAGCAGGATAGTATATGCCGGGAAATCACTTTATCAGGGTAGTATATGCCGGGTAATCACTGTAGCAGAGTAGTATATACCGGGTAATTACTGAATCAGGGTAGTATATACCGGGTAATCACTGTATCAGGGTAGTATATGCCGGTTTGTAGCAGGTAGTATATGCCGGCTAATTACTGTAGCAGAGTAGTATATGCCGGGTAATCACTGTATCAGGGTAGTATATACCGGGTAATCAATGTATCAGGGTATTATATACCGGGTAATTACTGTATGAGGGTAGTATATACCGGGTAATCACTGTATCAGGGTAGTATATACCGGGTAATTACTGTAGCAGAGTAGTATATACCGGGTAATCACTGTAACAGAGTAGTATATACTGGGTAGTCACTGTATCAGGGTAGTATATACCGGGAAATTACTGTAGCAGAGTAGTATAATATTATACCGGGTAATTACTGTATCAGGGTAGTATATACCGGGTAATCACTGTATCAGAGTAGTATATACCGGGTAATTACTGTATCAGGGTAGTATATGCCGGGTAATCACTGTAGCAGAGTAGTATATACCGGGTAATCACTGTATCAGGGTAGTATATGCCGGGTAATCACTGTAGCAGAGTAGTATATACCGGGTACTTACTGTATCAGGGTAGTATATACCGGGTAAATACTGTATCAGGGTAGTATATACCGGGTAATCACTGTATCAGGGTAGTATATACTGGGTAATTACTGTATCAGGGTAGTATATACCGGGTAATTACTGTATCAGGGTAGTATATACCGGGTAATCACTGTAGCAGAGTAGTATATGCCGGGAAATCACTGTATCAGGGTAGTATATGCCGGATAATCACTGTATCAGGGTAGTATATGCCGGGAAATCACTGTAGCAAAGTAGTATATGCCGGCTAATTACTGTAGCAGAGTAGTATATGCCGGGTAATTACTGTAGCAGAGTAGTATATGCCGGGTAATCACTGTATCAGGGTAGTATATACCGGGTAATCAATGTATCAGGGTATTATATACCGGGTAATTACTGTATGAGGGTAGTATATACCGGTTAATCACTGTAGCAGAGTAGTATATGCCGGGAAATCACTGTATCAGGGTAGTATATACCGGGTAATCACTGTATCAGGGTAATATATATCGGGAAATTACTGTAGCAGAGTAGTATAATATTATACCGGGTAATTACTGTATCAGGGTAGTATATACCGTGTAATCACTGTATCAGAGTAGTATATACCGGGTAATTACTGTATCAGGGTAGTATATGCCGGGTAATCACTGTAGCAGAGTAGTATATACCGGGTAATCACTGTAGTAGAGTAGTATATACCGGGTAATTACTGTATCAGGGTAGTATATTCCGGGTAATTACTGTATCAGGGTAGTATATATAACGGGTAATCACTGTATCAGGGTAGTATATACCGGGTAATTACTGTATCAGGGTAGTATATACCGGGTAATCACTGTATCAGGGTAGTATATACCGGGTAATCACTGTATCAGGGTAGTATATACCGGGTAATTACTATATCAGGGTAGTATATACCGGGTAATTACTGTATCAGGGTAGTATATACCGGGTAATTACTGTAGCTGAGTAGTATATGCCGGGAAATCACTGTATCAGAGTAGTATATACCGGGAAATCACTGTATCAGGGTAGTATATGCCGGGTAATCACTGTATCAGGGTAGTATATGCCGGGAAATCACTGTAGCAGTGTTGTATATGCCGGGAAATCACTGTAGCAGGATAGTATATGCCGGGAAATCACTGTATCAGAGTAGTATATGCCGGGTAATCACTGTATCAGGGTAGTATATGCCGGGAAATCACTGTAGCAGAGTAGCATATGCCGGCTAATTACTGTAGCAGAGTAGTATATGCCGGGTAATTACTGTAGCAGAGTAGTATATGCCGGGTAATCACTGTATCAGGGTAGTATATACCGGGTAATCAATGTATCAGGGTATTATATACCGGGTAATTACTGTATGAGGGTGGTATATACCTGGTAATCACTGTATCAGGGTAGTATATGCCGGGTAATTACTGTAGCAGAGTAGTATATACCGGGTAATTACTGTATCAGGGTAGTATATGCCGGGTAATCACTGTAGCAGAGTAGTATATACCGGGTAATCACTGTATCAGGGTAGTATATGCCGGGTAATCACTGTAGCAGAGTAGTATATACCGGGTAATTACTGTATCAGGGTAGTATATACCGGGTAATTACTGTATCAGGGTAGTATATACCGGGTAATCACTGTATCAGGGTAGTATATACCGGGTAATTACTGTATCAGGGTAGTATATACCGGGTAATTACTGTATCAGGGTAGTATATACCGGGTAATCACTGTAGCAGAGTAGTATATGCCGGGAAATCACTGTATCAGGGTAGTATATACCGGGAAATCACTGTATCAGGGTAGTATATGCCGGGTAATCACTGTATCAGGGTAGTATATGCCGGGAAATCACTGTAGCAGAGTAGTATATGCCGGGGTGTCACTGTAGCAGGATAGTATATGCCGGGAAATCACTGTATCAGGGTAGTATATGCCGGGAAATCACTGTAGCAGAGTAGTATATGCCGGGTAATTACTGTAGCAGAGTAGTATATGCCGGGTAATTACTGTAGCAGAGTAGTATATGCCGGGTAATCACTGTATCAGGGTAGTATATACCGGGTAATTACTGTATCAGGGTAGTATATACCGGGTAATCACTGTATCAGGGTATTATATACCGGGTAATTACTGTATCAGGGTAGTATATACCGGGTAATCACTGTATCAGGGTAGTATATGCGGGTAATTACTGTAGCAGAGTAGTAATACCGGGTAATCACTGTAGCAGGTAGTATATCCGGGTAATCACTGTATCAGGGTAGTATATACCGGGAAATTACTGTAGCAGAGTAGTATAATATTATACCGGGTAATTACTGTATCAGGGTAGTATATACCGGGTAATAACTGTATCAGAGTAGTATATACCGGGTAATTACTGTATCAGGGTAGTATATGCCGGGTAATCACTGTAGCAGAGTAGTATATACCGGGTAATCACTGTATCAGGGTAGTATATGCCGGGTAATCACTGTAGCAGAGTAGTATATACCGGGTAATTACTGTATCAGGGTAGTATATACCGGGTAATCACTGTATCAGGGTAGTATATACCGGGAAATTACTGTAGCAGAGTAGTAATATTATACCGGGTAATCACTGTATCAGGGTAGTATATACCGGGTAATCACTGTATCAGGGTAGTATATACCGGGTAATTACTGTATCAGGGTAGTATATGCCGGGAAATCACTGTAGCAGAGTAGTATATACCGGGTAATCACTGTATCAGGGTAGTATATGCCGGGTAATCACTGTAGCAGAGTAGTATATACCGGGTAATTACTGTATCAGGGTAGTATATTCCGGGTAATTACTGTATCAGGGTAGTATATACCGGGTAATCACTGTATCAGGGTAGTATATACCGGGTAATTACTGTATCAGGGTAGTATATACCGGGTAATCACTGTATCAGGGTAGTATATACCGGGTAATCACTGTATCAGGGTAGTATATACCGGGTAATTACTATATCAGGGTAGTATATACCGGGTAATTACTGTATCAGGGTAGTATATACCGGGTAATCACTGTAGCAGAGTAGTATATGCCGGGAAATCACTGTATCAGAGTAGTATATACCGGGAAATCACTGTATCAGGGTAGTATATGCCGGGTAATCACTGTATCAGGGTAGTATATGCCGGGAAATCACTGTAGCAGTGGTGTATATGCCGGTAAATTACTGTAGCAGGATAGTATATGCCGGGAAATCACTGTATCAGAGTAGTATATGCCGGGTAATCACTGTATCAGGGTAGTATATGCCGGGAAATCACTGTAGCAGAGTAGTATATGCCGGCTAATTACTGTAGCAGAGTAGTATATGCCGGGTAATTACTGTATCAGAGTAGTATATGCCGGGTAATCACTGTATCAGGGTAGTATATACCGGGTAATCAATGTATCAGGGTATTATATACCGGGTAATTACTGTATGAGGGTAGTATATACCGGGTATTCACTGTATCAGGGTAGTATATGCCGGGTAATTACTGTAGCAGAGTAGTATATACCGGGTAATTACTGTATCAGGGTAGTATATGCCGGGTAATCACTGTAGCAGAGTAGTATATACCGGGTAATCACTGTATCAGGGTAGTATATGCCGGGTAATCACTGTAGCAGAGTAGTATATACCGGGTAATTACTGTATCAGGGTAGTATATACCGGGTAATTACTGTATCAGGGTAGTATATACCGGGTAATCACTGTATCAGGGTAGTATATACCGGGTAATTACTGTATCAGGGTAGTATATACCGGGTAATTACTGTATCAGGGTAGTATATACCGGGTAATCACTGTAGCAGAGTAGTATATGCCGGGAAATCACTGTATCAGGGTAGTATATACCGGGAAATCACTGTATCAGGGTAGTATATGCCGGGTAATCACTGTATCAGGGTAGTATATGCCGGGAAATCACTGTAGCAGAGTAGTATATGCCGGGAAGTCACTGTAGCAGGATAGTATATGCCGGGAAATCACTGTGTCAGGGTAGTATATGCCGGGAAATCACTGTATCAGGGTAGTATATGCCGGGTAATTACTGTAGCAGAGTAGTATATGCCGGGTAATTACTGTAGCAGAGTAGTATATGCCGGGTAATCACTGTATCAGGGTAGTATATACCGGGTAATTACTGTATAGGGTAGTATATACCGGGTAATCAATGTATCAGGGTATTATATACCGGGTAATTACTGTATGAGGGTAGTATATACCGGGTAATCACTGTATCAGGGTAGTATATGCCGGGTAATTACTGTAGCAGAGTAGTAATACCGGGTAATCACTGTAGCAGAGTAGTATATACCGGGTAATCACTGTATCAGGGTAGTATATACCGGGAAATTACTGTAGCAGAGTAGTATAATATTATACCGGGTAATTACTGTATCAGGGTAGTATATACCGGGTAATCACTGTATCAGAGTAGTATATACCGGGTAATTACTGTATCAGGGTAGTATATGCCGGGTAATCACTGTAGCAGAGTAGTATATACCGGGTAATCACTGTATCAGGGTAGTATATGCCGGGTAATCACTGTAGCAGAGTAGTATATACCGGGTAATTACTGTATCAGGGTAGTATATACCGGGTAATTACTGTACAGAGTAGTATATGCCGGGAAATCACTGTATCAGGGTAGTATATACCGGGTAATCACTGTATCAGGGTAGTATATACGGGAATTACTGTAGCAGGAGTAGTATATACCGGGTAATACTGTATCAGGGTAGTATATACCGGTAATCACTGTATCAGGGTAGTATATACGGGTAATACTGTATCAGGGTAGTATATGCCGGGTAATCACTGTAGCAGAGTAGTATATACCGGGTAATCACTGTATCAGGGTAGTATATGCCGGGTAATGACTGTAGCAGAGTAGTATATACCGGGTAATTACTGTATCAGGGTAGTATATTCCGGGTAATTACTGTATCAGGGTAGTATATACCGGGTAATCACTGTATCAGGGTAGTATATACGGGGTAATTACTGTATCAGGGTAGTATATACCGGGTAATCACTGTATCTGGGTAGTATATACCGGGTAATCACTGTATCAGGGTAGTATATACCGGCTAATTACTATATCAGGGTAGTATATACCGGGTAATTACTGTATCAGGGTAGTATATACCGGGTAATCACTGTAGCAGAGTAGTATATGCCGGGAAATCACTGTATCAGAGTAGTATATACCGGGTAATCACTGTATCAGGGTAGTATATACCGGGTAATCAATGTATCAGGGTATTATATACCGGGTAATTACTGTATGAGGGTAGTATATACCGGGTATTCACTGTATCAGGGTAGTATATGCCGGGTAATTACTGTAGCAGAGTAGTATATACCGGGTAATTACTGTATCAGGGTAGTATATGCCGGGTAATCACTGTAGCAGAGTAGTATATACCGGGTAATCACTGTATCAGGGTAGTATATGCCGGGTAATCACTGTAGCAGAGTAGTATATACCGGGTAATTACTGTATCAGGGTAGTATATACCGGGTAATTACTGTATCAGGGTAGTATATACCGGGTAATCACTGTATCAGGGTAGTATATACCGGGTAATTACTGTATCAGGGTAGTATATACCGGGTAATTACTGTATCTGGGTAGTATATACCGGGTAATCACTGTAGCAGAGTAGTATATGCCGGGAAATCACTGTATCAGGGTAGTATATACCAGGAAATCACTGTATTAGGGTAGTATATGCCGGGTAATCACTGTATCAGGGTAGTATATGCCGGGAAATCACTGTAGCAGAGTAGTATATGCCGGGGTGTCACTGTAGCAGGATAGTATATGCCGGGAAATCACTGTGTCAGGGTAGTATATGCCGGGAAATCACTGTAGCAGAGTAGTATATGCCGGGTATTTACTGTAGCAGAGTAGTATATGCCGGGTAATTACTGTAGCAGAGTAGTATATGCCGGGTAATCACTGTATCAGGGTAGTATATACCGGGTAAGTACTGTATGAGGGTAGTATATACCGGGTAATCACTGTATCAGGGTATTATATACCGGGTAATTACTGTATGAGGGTAGTATATACCGGGTAATCACTGTATCAGTGTAGTATATGCAGGGTAATTACTGTAGCAGAGTAGTAAATACCGGGTAATCACTGTAGCAGAGTAGTATATACCGGGTAATCACTGTATCAGGGTAGTATATACCGGGAAATTACTGTAGCAGAGTAGTATAATATTATACCGGGTAATTACTGTATCAGGGTAGTATATACCGGGTAATCACTGTATCAGAGTAGTATATACCTGGTATTTGCTGTATCAGGGTAGTATATGCCGGGTAATCACTGTAGCAGAGTAGTATATACCGGGTAATCACTGTAACAGAGTAGTATATACTGGGTAGTCACTGTATCAGGGTAGTATATACCGGGTAATTACTGTAGCAGAGTAGTATATACCGGGTAATCACTGTAACAGAGTAGTATATACTGGGTAGTCACTGTATCAGGGTAGTATATACCGGGAAATTACTGTAGCAGAGTAGTATATGCCGGGAAATCACTGTATCAGGGTAGTATATACCGGGTAATCACTGTATCAGGGTAATATATATCGGGAAATTACTGTAGCAGAGTAGTTTAATATTATACCGGGTAATTACTGTATCAGGGTAGTATATACCGTGTAATCACTGTATCAGTGTAGTATATACCGGGTAATTACTGTATCAGGGTAGTATATGCCGGGTAATCACTGTAGCAGAGTAGTATATACCGGGTAATTACTGTATCAGGGTAGTATATGCCGGGTAATCACTGTAGCAGAATAGTATATACCGGGTAATCACTGTATCAGGGTAGTATATGCCGGGTAATCACTGTAGCAGAGTAGTATATACCGGGTAATTACTGTATCAGGGTAGTATATACCGGGTAATTACTGTATCAGGGTAGTATATACCGGGTAATCACTGTATCAGGGTAGTATATACCGGGTAATTACTGTATCAGGGTAGTATATACCGGGTAATTACTGTATCAGGGTAGTATATACCGGGTAATCACTGTAGCAGAGTAGTATATGCCGGGAAATCACTGTATCAGAGTAGTATATACCGGGAAATCACTGTATCAGGGTAGTATATGCCGGGTAATCACTGTATCAGGGTAGTATATACCGGGTAATTACTGTATCAGGGTAGTATATACCGGGTAATTACTGTATCAGGGTAGTATATACCGGGTAATCACTGTAGCAGAGTAGTATATGCCGGGTAATCACTGTATCAGGGTAGTATATACCGGGAAATCACTGTATCAGGGTAGTATATGCCGGATAATCACTGTATCAGGGTAGTATATGCCGGGTAATTACTGTAGCAGAGTAGTATATACCGGGTAATTACTGTATCAGGGTAGTATATACCGGGTAATCACTGTATCAGAGTAGTATATGCCGGGTAATTACTGTATCAGGGTAGTATATACCGGGTAATTACTGTATCAGGGTAGTATATACCGGGTAATTACTGTATCAGGGTAGTATATACCGGGTAATCACTGTAGCAGAGTAGTATATGCCGGGAAATCACTGTATCAGGGTAGTATATACCGGGAAATCACTGTATCAGGGTAGTATATGCCGGGTAATCACTGTATCAGGGTAGTATATGCCGGGAAATCACTGTAGCAGAGTAGTATATGCCGGGGAGTCACTGTAGCAGGATAGTATATGCCGGGAAATCACTGTGTCAGGGTAGTATATGCCGGGTAATCACTGTAGCAGAGTAGTATATGCCGGGTAATTACTGTAGCAGAGTAGTATATGCCGGGTAATTACTGTAGCAGAGTAGTATATGCCGGGAAATTACTGTAGCAGAGTAGTATATTTTACCGGGTAATTACTGTATCAGGGTAGTATATACCGGGTAATAACTGTATCAGAGTAGTATATACCGGGTAATTACTGTATCAGGGTAGTATATAACGGGTAATCACTGTATCAGGGTACTATATGCCGGGTAATTACTGTAGCAGAGTAGTATATACCGGGTAATTACTGTAGCAGAGTAGTATAGGTTATTTGGGTTACTGTTGGGTAGTATATACCGGGTAATTACTGTATCAGGTAGTATATATACCGGGTAATACTGTATCAGGGTAGTATATGCCGGGTAATCACTGTACAGGTATATATACCGGTTTCTGTATCAGGTAGTATATGCCGGGTATTGTGCAGAGTAGTATATCCGGGTAGTCACTGTATCAGGTAGTATATACCGGGTAATTACTGTAGCAGGTAGTATATACCGGGTAATCACTGTAACAGAGTAGTATATGGGTATACTGTATCAGGGTAGTATATACCGGTAAATCACTGTAGCAGAGTAGTATATGCCGGGAAATCACTGTATCAGGGTAGTATATACCGGGTAATCACTGTATCAGGGTAATATATATCGGGAAATTACTGTAGCAGAGTAGTATAATATTATACCGGGTAATTACTGTATCAGGGTAGTATATACCGTGTAATCACTGTATCAGTGTAGTATATACCGGGTAATTACTGTATCAGGGTAGTATATGCCGGGTAATCACTGTAGCAGAGTAGTATATACCGGGTAATTACTGTATCAGGGTAGTATATGCCGGGTAATCACTGTAGCAGAGTAGTATATACCGGGTAATCACTGTATCAGGGTAGTATATGCCGGGTAATCACTGTAGCAGAGTAGTATATACCGGGTAATTACTGTATCAGGGTAGTATATACCGGGTAATTACTGTATCAGGGTAGTATATGCCGGGTAATCACTGTATCAGGGTAGTATATACTGGGTAATTACTGTATCAGGGTAGTATATACCGGGTAATTACTGTATCAGGGTAGTATATACCGGGTAATCACTGTAGCAGAGTAGTATATGCCGGGAAATCACTGTATCAGGGTAGTATATACCGGGAAATCACTGTATCAGGGTAGTATATGCCGGATAATCACTGTATCAGGGTAGTATATACTGGGTAATTACTGTATCAGGGTAGTATATACCGGGTAATTACTGTATCAGGGTAGTATATACCGGGTAATCACTGTAGCAGAGTAGTATATGCCGGGAAATCACTGTATCAGGGTAGTATATACCGGGAAATCACTGTATCAGGGTAGTATATGCCGGATAATCACTGTATCAGGGTAGTATATGCCGGGAAATCACTGTAGCAGAGTAGTATATGCCGGCAAATTACTGTAGCAGAGTAGTATATGCCGGGTAATTACTGTAGCAGAGTAGTATATGCCGGGTAATCACTGTATCAGGGTAGTATATACCGGGTAATCAATGTATCAGGGTATTATATACCGGGTAATTACTGTATGAGGGTAGTATATACCGGTTAATCACTGTAGCAGAGTAGTATATGCCGGGAAATCACTGTATCAGGGTAGTATATACCGGGTAATCACTGTATCAGGGTAATATATATCGGGAAATTACTGTAGCAGAGTAGTATAATATTATACCGGGTAATTACTGTATCAGGGTAGTATATACCGTGTAATCACTGTATCAGTGTAGTATATACCGGGTAATTACTGTATCAGGGTAGTATATGCCGGGTAATCACTGTAGCAGAGTAGTATATACCGGGTAATCACTGTATCAGGGTAGTATATGCCGGGTAATGACTGTAGCAGAGTAGTATATACCGGGTAATTACTGTATCAGGGTAGTATATATACGGGTAATCACTGTATCAGGGTAGTATATACCGGGTAATCACTGTATCAGGGTAGTATATACCGGGTAATTACTGTATCAGGGTAGTATATACCGGGTAATCACTGTATCAGGGTAGTATATACCGGGTAATTACTGTATCAGGGTAGTATATGCCGGCTAATTACTGTATCAGGGTAGTATATACCGGGTAATTACTGTATCAGGGTAGTATATACCGGGTAATCACTGTATCAGGTAGTATATGCCGGGTAATCACTGTATCAGAGTAGTATATACCGGGTAATCACTGTATCAGGGTAGTATATACCGGGTAATTACTGTATCAGGGTAGTATATACCGGGTAATCACTGTATCAGGGTAGTATATACCGGGTAATCACTGTATCAGGGTAGTATATGCCGGGTAATCACTGTAGCAGAGTAGTATATACCGGGTAATTACTGTATCAGGGTAGTATATACCGGGTAATTACTGTATCAGGGTAGTATATACCGGGTAATCACTGTATCAGGGTAGTATATACCGGGTAATTACTGTATCAGGGTAGTATATGCCGGGTAATTACTGTATCAGGGTAGTATATACCGGGTAATTACTGTATCAGGGTAGTATATACCGGGTAATCACTGTATCAGGGTAGTATATGCCGGGTAATCACTGTATCAGGGTAGTATATACCGGGTAATTACTGTATCAGGGTAGTATATGCCGGGTAATCACTGTAGCAGAGTAGTATATACCGGGTAATTACTGTATCAGGGTAGTATATACCGGGTAATTACTGTATCAGGGTAGTATATACCGGGTAATCACTGTATCAGGGTAGTATATACGGGTAATTACTGTATCAGGGTAGTATATACCGGGTAATTACTGTATCTGGGTAGTATATACCGGGTAATCACTGTAGCAGAGTAGTATATGCCGGGAAATCACTGTATCAGGGTAGTATATACCGGGAAATCACTGTATCAGGGTAGTATATGCCGGGTAATCACTGTAGCAGAGTAGTATATACCGGGTAATTACTGTATCAGGGTAGTATATACCGGGTAATTACTGTATCAGGGTAGTATATACCGGGTAATCACTGTAGCAGAGTAGTATATGCCGGGAAATCACTGTATCAGGGTAGTATATACCGGGAAATCACTGTATCAGGGTAGTATATGCCGGGTAATCACTGTATCAGGGTAGTATATGCCGGGAAATCACTGTAGCAGAGTAGTATATGCCGGGAAATCACTGTAGCAGAGTAGTATATGCCGGGTAATCACTGTATCAGGGTAGTATATGCCGGGTAATCACTGTAGCAGAGTAGTATATACCGGGTACTTACTGTATCAGGGTAGTATATACCGGGTAAATACTGTATCAGGGTAGTATATACCGGGTAATCACTGTATCAGGGTAGTATATACTGGGTAATTACTGTATCAGGGTAGTATATACCGGTTAATCACTGTAGCAGAGTAGTATATGCCGGGTAATCACTGTATCAGGGTAGTATATACCGGTTGTTTGGGTTTTTGGGTTTTGTTGGGGTGTATATACCGGGTAATCACTGTATCAGGGTAGTATATGCCGGGTAATTACTGTAGCAGAGTAGTATATACCGTGTAGTCACTGTAACAGAGTAGTATATACTGGGTAGTCACTGTATCAGGGTAGTATATACCGGGAAATTACTGTAGCAGAGTAGTATAATATTATACCGGGTAATTACTGTATCAGGGTAGTATATACCGGGTAATCACTGTATCAGAGTAGTATATACCGGGTAATTACTGTATCAGGGTAGTATTTGCCGGGTAATCACTGTAGCAGAGTAGTATATACCGGGTAATCACTGTATCAGGGTAGTATATGCCGGGTAATCACTGTAGCAGAGTAGTATATATCGGGTAATTACTGTATCAGGGTAGTATATACCGGGTAATTACTGTATCAGGGTAGTATATACCGGGTAATCACTGTATCAGGGTAGTATATACCGGGTAATTACTATATCAGGGTAGTATATACCGGGTAATTACTGTATCAGGGTAGTATATACCGGGTAATCACTGTAGCAGAGTAGTATATGCCGGGAAATCACTGTATCAGGGTAGTATATACCGGGAAATCACTGTATCAGGGTAGTATATGCCGGGTAATCACTGTATCAGGGTAGTATATGCCGGGAAATCACTGTAGCAGTGTTGTATATGCCGGGAAATCACTGTAGCAGGATAGTATATGCCGGGAAATCACTTTATCAGGGTAGTATATGCCGGGTAATCACTGTAGCAGAGTAGTATATACCGGGTAATTACTGAATCAGGGTAGTATATACCGGGTAATCACTGTATCAGGGTAGTATATGCCGGGAAATCACTGTAGCAGAGTAGTATATGCCGGCTAATTACTGTAGCAGAGTAGTATATGCCGGCTAATTACTGTAGCAGAGTAGTATATGCCGGGTAATCACTGTATCAGGGTAGTATATACCGGGTAATCAATGTATCAGGGTATTATATACTGGGTAATTACTGTATGAGGGTAGTATATACCGGGTAATCACTGTATCAGGGTAGTATATGCCGGGTAATTACTGTAGCAGAGTAGTATATACCGGGTAATCACTGTAACAGAGTAGTATATACTGGGTAGTCACTGTATCAGGGTAGTATATACCGGGAAATAACTGTAGCAGAGTAGTATAATATTATACCGGGTAATTACTGTATCAGGGTAGTATATACCGGGTAATCACTGTATCAGAGTAGTATATACCGGGTAATTACTGTATCACGGTAGTATTTGCCGGGTAATCACTGTAGCAGAGTAGTATATACCGGGTAATCACTGTATCAGGGTAGTATATGCCGGGTAATCACTGTAGCAGAGTAGTATATACCGGGTAATTACTGTATCAGGGTAGTATATACCGGGTAATTACTGTATGAGGGTAGTATATACCGGGTAATCACTGTATCAGGGTAGTATATACCGGGTAATTACTGTATCAGGGTAGTATATACCGGGTAATCACTGTAGCAGAGTAGTATATGCCGGGAAATACTGTATCAGAGTAGTATATGCGGGTAATCACGTATCAGGGTAGTATATGCGGGAAATCACTGTAGCAGAGTAGTATATGCCGGCTATTTACTGTAGCACAGTAGTATATGCCGGTTAATTACTGTCTCAGAGTAGTATATGCCGGGTAATCACTGTATCAGGGTAGTATATACCGGGTAATCAATGTATCAGGGTATTATATACCGGGTAATCACTGTATCAGGGTAGTATATGCCGGGTAATTACTGTAGCAGAGTAGTATATACCGGGTAATTACTGTATCAGGGTAGTATATGCCGGGTAATCACTGTAGCAGAGTAGTATATACCGGGTAATCACTGTATCAGGGTAGTATATGCCGGGTAATCACTGTAGCAGAGTAGTATATACCGGGTAATTACTGTATCAGGGTAGTATATACCGGGTAATCACTGTATCAGGGTAGTATATACCGGGTAATTACTGAATCAGGGTAGTATATACCGGGTAATCACTGTAGCAGAGTAGTATATGCCGGGAAATCACTGTATCAAGGTAGTATATACCGGGAAATCACTGTATCAGGGTAGTATATGCCGGGTAATCACTGTATCAGGGTAGTATATGCCGGGAAATCACTGTAGCAGAGTAGTATATGCCGGGAAGTCACTGTAGCAGGATAGTATATGCCGGGAAATCACTGTGTCAGAGTAGTATATGCCGGGTAATCACTGTATCAGGGTAGTATATGCCGGGAAATCACTGTAGCAGAGTAGTATATGCCGGCTAATTACTGTAGCAGAGTAGTATATGCCGGGTAATTACTGTAGCAGAGTAGTATATGCCGGGTAATCACTGTATCAGGGTAGGATATACCGGGTAATCAATGTATCAGGGTATTATATACCGGGTAATTACTGTATCAGGGTAGTATATAACGGGTAATCACTGTATCAGGGTACTATATGCCGGGTAATTACTGTAGCAGAGTAGTATATACCGGGTAATCACTGTAGCAGAGTAGTATATACTGGGTAATCACTGTATCAGGGTAGTATATACCGGGATATTACTGTAGCAGAGTAGTATAATATTATACCGGGTAATTACTGTATCAGGGTAGTATATACCGGGTAATAACTGTATCAGAGTAGTATATACCGGGTAATTACTGTATCAGGGTAGTATATGCCGGGTAATCACTGTAGCAGAGTAGTATATACCGGGTAATCACTGTATCAGGGTAGTATATGCCGGGTAATCACTGTAGCAGAGTAGTATATACCGGGTAATTACTGTATCAGGGTAGTATATACCGGGTAATCACTGTAGTAGAGTAGTATATGCCGGGAAATCACTGTATCAGGGTAGTATATACCGGGAAATCACTGTATCAGAGTAGTATATGCCGGGAAATCACTGTATCAGGGTAGTATATGCCGGGAAATCACTGTAGCAGAGTAGTATATGCCGGGTAATCACTGTATCAGGGTAGTATATGCCGGGTAATCACTGTAGCAGAGTAGTATATACCGGGTAATTACTGTATCAGGGTAGTATATACCGGGTAATCACTGTATCAGGGTAGTATATACCGGGTAATTACTGTATCAGGGTAGTATATACCGGGTAATCACTGTATCAGGGTAGTATATACCGGGTAATTACTGTATCAGGGTAGTATATGCCGGGTAATCACTGTATTATATGAGGGTGGTTGAGTGTATATACCGGGGTATATTACTGTATAGGGTAGTATATGCCGGGTAATCACTGTAGCAGGGTAGTATATACCGGGTAATTACTGTATCAGGGTAGTATATATCGGGAAACACTGTAGCAGAGTAGATATATAACGGGTAATTACTGTATCAGGGTAGTATATACCGTGTAATCACTGTATCAGAGTAGTATATACCGGGTAATTACTGTATCAGGGTAGTATATGCCGGGTAATCACTGTAGCAGAGTAGTATATACCGGGTAATCACTGTAGTAGAGTAGTATATACCGGGTAATTACTGTATCAGGGTAGTATATTCCGGGTAATTACTGTATCAGGGTAGTATATATAACGGGTAATCACTGTATCAGGGTAGTATATACCGGGTAATTACTGTATCAGGGTAGTATATACCGGGTAATCACTGTATCAGGGTAGTATATACCGGGTAATCACTGTATCAGGGTAGTATATACCGGGTAATACTGTAGATCAGGTTTAGTATATACCGTTACGGGTAATTACTGTAATCAGGGTAGTATATACCGGGTAATTACTGTATCAGCTGGTAGTATATGCCGGGTAATCACTGTATCAGGGTAGTATATACCGGGTAATAATCACTATATACCCCCCCCCACTGTATAAGGGGTTAAAACATTGGATTATGAAGGTAGTAAATCCAGGGGTAATCAATGTATCAGGGTAGTATATGCCGGGAAATCACTGTAGCAGGTTGTATATGCGGGAAATTACTGTAGAAGGATAGTATATGACCGGGAAATCACTGTATCAGAGTAGTAATAGACGGGTAATCACTGTATCAGGGTAGTATATGCCGGGAATCACTGTAGCAGAGTAGTATATGCCGGCTAATTACTGTAGCAGGGTAGTATATGGGGTAATACTGTATCAGAGTAGTATATGCCGGGTAATCACTGTATCAGGGTAGTATACCGGGTAATCAATGTATCAGGGTATTATATACCGGGTAATTACTGTATGAGGGTAGTATATACCGGGTAATCACTGTAGTGTTTGGGTTTGTGCAGAGTAGTATATACCGGTAGTTACTGTATCAGGGTAGTGTATACCGGGTTTGTGGGTGTTTTTTGGGTTTTGTTGGGTGTTTGGTTTGTTGGTGTTTGGGTAATTACTGTATCAGGGTAGTATATGCCGGGTAATCACTGTAGCAGAGTAGTATATGCCGGGTAATCACTGTTCAGGGTAGTATATGCGGGTAATCACTGTAGCAGAGTAGTATATACCGGGTAATTACTGTATCAGGGTAGTATATACCGGGTAATTACTGTATCAGGGTAGTATATACCGGGTAATCACTGTATCAGGGTAGTATATACCGGGTAATTACTGTATCAGGGTAGTATATACCGGGTAATTACTGTATCAGGGTAGTATATATCGGGTAATCACTGTAGCAGAGTAGTATATGCCGGGAAATCACTGTATCAGGGTAGTATATACCGGGAAATCACTGTATCAGGGTAGTATATGCCGGGTAATCACTGTATAAGGGTAGTATATGCCGGGAAATCACTGTAGCAGAGTAGTATATTCCGGGAAATCACTGTAGCAGAATAGTATATGCCGGGAAATCACTGTAGCAGAATAGTATATGCCGGGAAATCACTGTATCAGAGTAGTATATGCCGGGTAATCACTGTATCAGGGTAGTATATGCCGGGAAATCACTGTAGCAGAGTAGTATATGCCGGCTAATTACTGTAGCAGAGTAGTATATGCCGGGTAATTACTGTAGCAGAGTAGTATATGCCGGGTAATCACTGTATCAGGGTAGTATATACCGGGTAATCAATGTATCAGGGTATTATATACCGGGTAATTACTGTATGAGGGTAGTATATACCGGGTAATCACTGTAGCAGAGTAGTATATGCCGGCAAATCACTGTATCAGGGTAGTATATACCGGGTAATCACTGTATCAGGGTAATATATATCGGGAAATTACTGTAGCAGAGTAGTATAATATTATACCGGGTAATTACTGTATCAGAGTAGTATATACCGGGTAATCTCTGTATCAGAGTAGTATATACCGGGTAATTACTGTATCACGGTAGTATATGCCGGGAAATCACTGTATCAGAGTAGTATATGCCGGGTAATCACTGTATCAGGGTGGTATATGCCGGGTAATTACTGTAGCAAAGTAGTATATACCGGGTAATCACTGTAGCAGAGTAGTATATACCGGGTAATCACTGTATCAGGGTAGTATATACCGGGAAATTACTGTAGCAGAGTAGTATAATATTATACCGGGTAATTACTGTATCAGGGTAGTATATACCGGGTAATCACTGTATCAGAGTAGTATATACCGGGTAATTACTGTATCAAGGTAGTATATGCCAGGTAATCACTGTAGCAGGGTAGTATATGCCGGGTAATCAATGTAGCAGAGTAGTATATACCGGGTAATTACTGTATCAGGGTAGTATATACCGGGTAATTACTGTATCAGGGTAGTATATACCGGGTAATCACTGTATCAGGGTAGTATATACCGGGTAATTACTGTATCAGGGTAGTATATACCGGGTAATTACTGTATCAATGTAGTATATACCGAGTAATCACTGTAGCAGAGTAGTATATGCCGGGAAATCACTGTATCAGGGTAGTATATACCGGGAAATCACTGTATCAGGGTAGTATATGCCGGGAAATCACTGTAGCAGAGTAGTATATACCGGGTAATTACTGTATCAGGGTAGTATATACCGGGTAATTACTGTATCAGGGTAGTATATACCGGGTAATCACTGTATCAGGGTAGTATATACCGGGTAATTACTGTATCAGGGTAGTATATACCGGGTAATTACTGTATCAATGTAGTATATACCGAGTAATCACTGTAGCAGAGTAGTATATGCCGGGAAATCACTGTATCAGGGTAGTATATACCGGGAAATCACTGTATCAGGGTAGTATATGCCGGGAAATCACTGTATCAGAGTAGTATATGCCGGGTAATCACTGTATCAGGGTAGTATATGCCGGGAAATCACTGTAGCAGAGTAGTATATACCTGGTAATTACTGTATGAGGGTAGTATATACCGGGTAATCACTGTATCAGGGTAGTATATGCCGGGTAATTACTGTAGCAGAGTAGTACATACCGAGTAATCACTGTAGCAGGGTAGTATATACCGGGTAATCACTGTAGCAGGGTAGTATATACTGGGTAATTACTGTATCAGGGTAGTATATGGCGAGAAATATGTGTAGAATAATATTGCTGTAATGTGTAAGGACTATTCTTTTCTTATCGGAAATATTTGTATTGGTCCTATTAAGAAATATGTTTTAAGTTCTGTGGGGTTTTTTCTTAGAGACCTTCTAATAGTGTTGGTTCAATTAATTCCACTGTATATATTTCACTACAAATATTTAGTGCACAGTATTTGACAGGACTCAGGGTCTCGTAAATAGGTACATAGCTTAACATTCTAACTATGTATTAATATCTGGTTGTGGTGGTGATGAAGTTGTGCCCTTTACTAATGATGTGGCAATATTACTCCAGCATACCTGGCCAAGTATAGGATCCTTCGATGAAGCTTTTAACTCAACTCGAACATCGTTCGTGTAGAAGTAATAATGGTGCAATACAGCCTGCCTGGCTATTACATTTATTTAACGTCGCCACCGCATAAATGCATTTGGGCGAAGTTTTCTAAGAGGATTAAAATACACATCATCTAAAAGTGATAGTTTTGCCTATCATAAGTATTGTAACTAGATGCTTAGAGAGGGCTATGAGTGCTGTTGTGATATCAGTGTGTGTTCAGTTTTCATATCTCCGACTGTCGCTCACACACGGGAATTTGTGCCAGCGATAGTCGGGGGTAGACCGGGTGAATACAATACCCGGTGCATGTATACTTCTAAGATGTTTAAGACTACATATATGTTGTTCCCATTTCTACTACGGCTATGTGAAGATAATACCATGTTACATTGTGCAATGTCGCATTATACTATAATACTGTGTTCGACATGCCAGTCTTGCACCCATATCAATCCAGCATCACACTTTTGATATTATCATTACAAAGTTATGTAATAAAATACTTTTATGTAAGACTACGATGTTTAAAACATGTGTACTATGGTAATACCATAAATATTAAGACTATGTGGACTGTATTAATGTATACCTGTACTAATGTACTAAGATAGTTCATAACTGTTGTCCGAGTACATATTATTATAACCTGTCATACATATATATATATATAGCCGGTAATAACAGATCTCCCATATACATGTACAAAAGTCTAAGACTATGAAACATGATTTTTGAGAGGTGACATGATTTGAATGATATAAACCGGGGTATATATTGTTCATTTTTATAATATAATATTATGATGGCTCATTATATAACTCTGATACATCATGGTATAAATGAACCAGGGTTAGTATGGATGTTGTTTTTCCCTAGGCCATATACTGTTCCGCCTAGCACAAACATCTTCCCTGCATTGTCTTCTATATTCTAGCAGATCATAATAAAGCATACTATAACTGTAAGGTAATACTGTAAGTGTGTATTTTAAACTATATTGCTTCCTGATGCATTCCCATTATAAGCCACTTACTCTAAATATATACTAGTGACGGGGAATGTTAATATGAACATATGTCTCAAGTTTCTTGCAAAAATGTTCCTTTATCCCTGGAATTATGCTAGGATATTAGAGGAAATTTCAATTATCGTTTCTTGTCACCTTTTTATGTAATTCTTCATTATCCAAAAACATGCAAGAGTCCAGTTTAATTTAGTTAAATTAGTATATGTATCAACAGTATGACAGCAAACAGCCTAGCTATGTGAATAGTATCGTCGCGAATAATGTGTGCTGTCGTTTCCCGAATAAACAAGCATAAACAACGGAACCGGATTACTGCCATACGGGATTTTCATTCGACAAGGATCTACGGTTATTATTTGTTTGGCTATTACCTGTGTGACTGTTTTTAATGTAAATAGTTAAGTATATTTTAAAAATTATTACAATGTTACTGGTCCTACTAAGGTGACCGTTGGATTTGCTAGGGAAGTGTATTTTAATGTACAGCAGTCACAAAGATAAATAGATAATATTTTATAAAAAATGACCGCATTACATGGGAAATATACACTGACATAGTTACAAACCGACATGGTTACACAATGACATAGTTTCAAACTGACATGGTTATACACTGACATGGTTACAAACCGACATGATTACATACCGACATGGTTATACACTGACATGGTTACATACCGACATGGTTATACACTGACATGGTTATACACAGACATGGTTACATACCGACATGGTTATACACTGACATGGTTACATACCGACATGGTTTTACACTGACATGATTACATACCGACATGGTTACATACCGACATGGTTATTCACTGACATGGATGCATACCGACATGGTTATACACTGACATGGTTACATACCGACATGGTTATACACTGATATGGTTATACACCGACATGGTTATACACTGACATGGTTATACAATTACATGGTTATACACTGACATGGTTACAAACCGACATGGTTACATACCGACATGGTTATACACTGACATGGTTACATACCGACATGGTTATACACTGACATGGTTGCATACCGACATGGTTATACACTGACATGGTTATACATTGACATGGTTATACACTGACATGGTTACATACCGACATAGCTATACACTGACATGGTTACATACAGACATGGTTATACACTGACATGGTTATACATTGACATGGTTATACACTGACATGGTTATACACCGACATGGTTATACACTGACATGGTTATACACTGACATGGTTATACACTGACATGGTTGCATACCGACATGGTTATACACTGACATGGTTATACATTGACATGGTTATACACTGACATGGTTATACACCGACATGGTTATACACTGACATGGTTATACACTGACATGGTTATACACTGACATGGTTACATACCGACATGGTTATACACTGACATGGTTATACACTGACATGGTTACATACCGACATGGTTATACACTGACATGGTTATACACCGACATGGTTATACACTGACATGATTATACACTGACATGGTTATACACTGACATGGTTACATACCGACATGGTTATACACTAACATGGTGATACACTGACATGGATACATACCGACATGGTTATACACCGACATGGTTATACACTGACATGGTTATACACTGACATGGTTACACACTGACATGGTTATACACTGACATAGTTATACACTGACATGGTTACATACCGACATGGTTATACACTGACATGGTTATACACTGACGTGGTTACATACCGACATGGTTATACACTGACATGGTTACATACCGACATGGTTATACACTGACATGGTAATACACTGACATGGTTACATACCGACATGGTTATACACTGACATGGTTATACACTGACATGGATACATACCGACATGGTTAAACACTGACATGGTTACATACCGACATGGTTATACACTGACATGGTTACATACTGACATGGTTACATACCGACATGGTTAAATACCAACATGGTTATACATTGATATGGTTATACACTGACATGGTTACATACCGACATGGTTAAACACTGACATGGTTACATACCGACATGGTTATACACTGATATGGATACATACCGACATGGTTATACACTGACATGGTTACATACCGACATGGTTACATACCGACATGGTTATAAACTGACATGGTTACATACCGACATGGTTATACACTGACATGGTTACATACCGACTTGGTTACATACGGACATGGTTATACACTGACATGGATACATATCGACATGGTTATACACTGACATGGTTACATACCGACATGGTTATACACTGACATGGATACATACCGACATGGTTATACACTGACATGGTTACATACCGACATGGTTATACACTAACATGGTTACATACCGACATGGTTATACACTGACATGGATACATACCGACCTGGTTATACACTGACATGGTTACATACCGACATGGTTATACACTGACATGGTTGCATACCGACATGGTTATACACTGACATGGTTAAATACCGACATGGTTATACACTGACATGGTTACATAACGACATGGTTATACACTGATATGGTTACATACCGACATGGTTATACACTGACATAGATACATACCGACATGGTTATACACTGACATGGTTACATACCGACATGGTTATACACCGACATGGTTATACACTGACATGGTTATACACCAACATGGTTATACACTGACATGGTTATACACTGACATGGTTATACACTGACATGGTTACATACCGACATGGTTACATACTGACATTGTTATACACTGACATGGTTATACACCGACATGGTTGCATAACAACATGGTTATACACTGACATGGTTACACACTGACATGGTTATACACTGACATGGTTACATACCGACATGGTTATACACTGACATTGTTATATACCGACATGGTTATACACTGACATGGTTACATACCGACATGGTTACACACCGACATGGTTATACACTGACATGGTTACATACCGACATGGTTACACACCGACATGGTTATACACTGACATGGTTACATACCGACATGGTTATACACTGACATTGTTACATACCGAAATGGTTATACACTGACATAGTTATATACCGACATGGTTATACACTTAAATGGTTACATACTGACATGGTTATACACTGACATGGTTATATACCGACATGGTTATACACTGACATGGTTATACACTGACATGATTACATACCGACATGGTTATACACTGACATGGTTATACACTGACATGGTTACATACCGACATGGTTAAACACTGACATGGTTATACACCGAAATGGTTATACACTTACATGGTTACATACCAACATGGTATACACTGACATGGTTATACACTGACATGGTTATACACTGACATGGTTATACACTGACATGGTTACATACCGACATGGTTATACACTGACATAGTTATACACTGACATGGTTACATACCGACATGGTTAAACACTGACATGGTTATACACCGAAATGGTTATACACTTACATGGTTACATACCGACATGGTTATACACTGACATGGTTATACACTGACATGGTTATACACTGACATGGTTATACACTGACATGGTTATACACTGACATGGTTATACACTGACATGATTATATACTGACATGGATACATACATGGTTATACACTGATATGGTTATACACTGACATGGTTATATACTGACATGGTTATACATTGACATGGTTATACACTGACATGATTACATACCGACATGGTTATACACTGACATGGTAATACACTGACATGGTTACATACCGACATAGTTATACACTGACATGGTAATACACTGACATGGTTATACACTGACATGGTTATGCACTGACATGGTTATACACTTACATGGTTACATACCGACATGGTTATACACTGACAGGGTTACATACCGACATGGTTATACACTGACATGGTTACATATGGACATGGTTATACACTGACATTGTTACATACCGACATGGTTATACACTGACATGGTTATACACTGACATGGATACATACCGACATGGTTAAACACTGACATGGTTACATACCGACATGGCTATACACTGACATGGTTACATACTGACATGGTTACATACCGACATGGTTACATAACAACATGGTTATACACTGATATGGTTATACACTGACATGATTACATACCGACATGGATAAACACTGACATGGTTACATACCGACATGGTTACATATCGACATGGTTAAACACTAACATGGTTACATACCGACATGGTTATACATTTATATGGATACATACCGACATGGTTTTACACTGACATGGTTACATACCGACATGGTTACATACCGACATGGTTATACTCTGACATGGTTACATACCGACATGTTTATACACTGACATGGTTACATACCGACATGGTTACATACCGACATGGTTATACACTGACATGGATACATACCGACATGTTTATACACTGACATGGTTACATACCGACATGGTTATGCACTGACATGGTTGCATACCGACATGGTTATGCACTGAAATGGTTACATACCGACATGGTTATACACTGACATGGTTACATACCGACATGGTTATACACTGACATGGTTACATACCGACATGGTTATACACTGACATGGTTACATACCGACATGGTTATACACTGACATGGTTACATACCGACATGGTTATACACTGACTGGTTACCTACCGACATGGTTATACACTGACATGGATACATACCAACATGATTATACACTGACATGGTTACATACCGACATGGTTATACACTGAAATGGTTACATACCGACATGGATATACACTGACATGGATACATACCGACATGGTTATACACTGACATGGTTACATACCGACATGGTTATACACTGACATGGTTGCATACCGACATGGTTATATACTGACATGGTTACATACCGACATGGTTATACACTGACATAGATACACACCGACATGGTTATACACTGACATGGTTACATACCGACATGGTTATACACTGACATGGATGCATACCGACAGGGTTGCACACTAACAAGGTTATACACTGACATGGTTACATACCGACATGGTTACACACCGACATGGTTATACACTGACATGGTTATACACTGACATGGTTATACACTGACATGGTTATACACTGACATGGTTACATACCGACATGGTTATACACTGACATGGTTATACACTGACATGTTTATACATTGACATGGTTACATACCGACATGGTTATACACTGACATTGTTATATACCGACATGGTTATACACTGACATGGTTACATACCGACATGGTTACACACCGACATGGTTATACACTGACATTGTTACATACCGACATGGTTATACACTGACATAGTTATATACCGACATGGTTATACACTTAAATGGTTACATACCGACATGGTTATACACTGACATGGTTACATACCGACATGGTTATACACTGACATGGTTATACACTGACATGGTTACATACCGACATGGTTATACACTGACATGGTTACATACTGACATGGTTACATACCGACATGGTTATACACTGACATGGTTACATACCGACATGGTTATACACTGACATGGTTATACACTGACATGGTTATACACTGACATGGTTATACACTGACATGGTTATACACTGACATGGTTATACACTGACATGGTTACATACCGACATGGTTATACACTGACATGGTTATACACTGACATGGTTATACACTGACATGGTTATACACTGACATGCTTATACACTGACATGGTTATACACTGACATGGTTATACACTGACATGGTTATACACTGACATGGTTATACACTGACATGGTTATACACTGACATGCTTATACACTGACATGGTTATACACTGACATGGTTACATACCGACATGGTTATACACTGACATGGATATACACTGACATGGTTATACACTTACATTGTTACATACCGACATGGTTATACACTGACATGGTTATACACTGACATGGTTATACACTGACATGGTTACATAACGACATGGTTATACACTGACATGGTTATACACTGACATGGTTATACACTTACATGGTTATACACTGACATGGTTACATACCGACATGGTTATACACTGACATGGTTATACACTGACATGGTTATACACTGACATGGTTATACACTGACATGGTTATACACTGACATGGTTATACACTGACATGGTTATACACTGACATGGTTATACACTGACATGGTTATACACTGACATGGTTATACACTGACATGGTTACATACCGACATGGTTATACACTGACATGGTTATACACTGACATGGTTATACACTGACATGGTTATACACTGACATGGTTACATACCGACATGGTTATACACTGACATGGTTATACACTGACATGGTTATACACTGACATGGTTACATAACGACATGGTTATACACTGACATGGTTATACACTGACATGGTTACATACCGACATGGTTATACACTGACATGGTTATACACTGACATGGTTATACACTGACATGGTTACATACTGACATGGTTATACACTGACATGGTTATACACTGACATGGTTATACACTGACATGGTTATACACTGACATGGTTATACACTGACATGGTTATACACTGACATGGTTATACACTGACATGGTTATACACTGACATGGTTATACACTGACATGGTTATACACTAACATGGTTATACACTGACATGGTTATACACTTACATTGTTACATACCGACATGGTTATACACTGACATGGTTATACACTGACATGGTTATACACTGACATGGTTATACACTGACATGGTTATACACTGACATGGTTACATACCGACTTGGTTATACACTGACATGGTTATACACTGACATGGTTATACACTGACATGGTTACATAACGACATGGTTATACACTGACATGGTTATAAACTGACATGGTTATACACTGACATGGTTATACACTGACATGGTTACATACTGACATGGTTACATACCGATATGGTTATACACTGACATGGTTATACATTGATATGGGTTATACACTGACATGGATATACACTGACATGGTTATACACTGACATGGTTATACACTGACATGGTTATACACTGACATGGTTACATACTGACATGGTTACATACCGATATGGTTATACACTGACATGGATACAAACCGATATGGTTATACACTGACATGGTTACATACCGAAATATGGTTATACACTGACATGGTTATACACTGACATGGTTATGCACTGACATGGTTATACACTGACATGGATACATACCGACATGGTTATACACTGACATGGTTATACACTGACATGGTTATACACTGATATGGTTATACACTGACATGGTTATACACTGACATGGTTATACACTGACATGGATACATACCGACATGGTTATACACTGACATGGTTATACACTGACCTGGTTATCAACTGACATGGTTATAGACTGACATGGTTATACACCGAAATGGTTATACACTGACATGTTTATACACTGACATTGTTATACACTGACATGGTTACATACCGACATGGTTATACACTGACATGGATATACACCGACATGGTTATATACTGACATGGTTATACACTGACATGGTTACATACCGACATGGTTATACACTGACATGGATATACACCGACATGGTTATACACTGATATGGATATACACCGACATGGTTATACACTGACATGGTTACATACTGACATGGTTACATACCGACACGGTTATACACTGACATGGTTACATACCGACATGGTTATACACTGACATGGTTATACACTGACATGGTTATACACTGACATGTTTATATACTGACATGGATACATACATGGTAATAAACTGATATGGTTATACACTGACATGGTTATACACTGACATGGTTATACACTGACATGATTATACACTGACATGGTTATACACTGACATGATTATACACTGACATGGTTATACACTGACATGATTATACACTGACATGGTTATACACTGACATGGTTATACACTGACATGGTTACATACCGACATGATTATACACTGACATAGTTATACATTGACATGGTTATACACTGACATGGTTACATAACGACATGGTTATACACTGACATGGTTATACACTGACATGGTTATACACTTACATGGTTACATACCGACATGGTTATACACTGACATGGTTATACACTGACATGGTTATACACTGACATGGTATTACACTGACATGGTTATACACTTACATGGTTACATACCGACATGGTTATACACTGACATGGATACATACCGACATGGTTATACACTGACATGGTTACATACCGACATGGTTATGCACTGACATGGTTGCATACCGACATGGTTATGCACTGAAATGGTTACATACCGACATGGTTATACACTGACATGGTTACATACCGACATGGTTATACACTGACATGGTTACATACCGACATGGTTATACACTGACATGGTTACATACCGACATGGTTATACACTGACATGGTTACATACCGACATGGTTATACACTGACATGGTTACATACCGACATGGTTATACACTGACATGGATATACACCGACATGTTATATACTGACATGGTTATACACTGACATGGTTACATACCGACATGGTTATACACTGACATGGATATACACCGACATGGTTATACACTGACATGGATATACACCGACATGGTTATACACTGACATGGTTACATACCGACATGAATATACACTGACATTGTTACATACTGACATGGTTACATACCGACATGGTTATACACTGACATGGTTACATACTGACATGGTTACATACCGACATGGTTATACACTGACATGGTTACATACCGACATGGTTATACACTGACATGGTTATACACTGACATGGTTATACACTGACATGGTTATATACTGACATGGATACATACATGGTTATACACTGATATGGTTATACACTGACATGGTTATACACTGACATGGTTATACACTGACATGGTTATACACTGACATGGTTATACACTGACATGGTTATACATTGACATGGTTATACACTGACATGGTTACATAACGACATGGTTATACACTGACATGGTAATACACTGACATGGTTATACACTTACATGGTTACATACCGACATGGTTACACACTGACATGGTTATACACTGACATTGTTACATACCGACATGGTTATACACTGACATAGTTATATACCGACATGGTTATACACTGACATTGTTACATACCGACATGGTTATACACTGACATCGTTATACACTGACATTGTTATACACTGACATGGTTATACACTTACATGGTTACATACCGACATGGTTATACACTGACATGGTTACATACCAACATGGTTGTACACCTACATGGTTACATACCGACATGGTTATACACTGACATGGTTATACACTGACATGGTTATACACTGACATGGTTATATACTGATGGATACATACATGGTTATACACTGATATGGTTATACACTGACATGGTTATACACTGACATGGTTATACACTGACATGGTTATACACTGACATGGTTATACACTGACATGGTTATACATTGACATGGTTATACACTGACATGGTTACATACCGACATGGTTATACACTGACATGGTTATACACTGAAATGGTTATACACTGACATGGTTACATACCGACATAGCTATACACTGACCTGGTTAAATACCGACATGGCTATTCACTGACATGGTTACATACCGACATGGTTATACACTGACATGTTTATACACTGACATGGTTATACACTTACCTGGTTACATACCGACATGGTTATAGACTGACATGTTTATACACTGACATGGTTATACATTGACATGGTTATACACTGACATGGTTATACACTTACATGGTTACATACCGACATGGTTATACACTGACATGGTTACATACCAACATGGTTGTACACTGACATGGTTACATACCGACATGGTTATACACTGACATGGATACATACCGATATGGTTATACAAAGACATGGTTATACACTGACATGGTTACATACCGACATGGTTATACACTGACATGGTTGTACACTGACATGGTTACATACCGACATGGTTATACACTGACATGGTTATACACTGACATGGTTATACACTGACATGGTTACATAACGATATGTTTATGCACTGACATGGATACATGCCGACATGGTTATACACTGACATGGTTATACACTGACATGGTTATACACTGACATGGATACATACCGACATGGTTATACACTGACATGGTTATACACTGACATGGTTATACACTGACGTGGTTACATACCGACATGGTTATACACTGACATGATTATGCACTGACATGGTTACATACCGACATGGTTATGCACTGTCAGTGTTGCATACCGACATGGTTATACACTGACATGGTTACATACCGACATGGTTACACGCCGACATGGTTATACACTGACATGGTTAAACACTGACATGGTTACATACCGACATGGTTATACACTGACATTGTTACATACCGACATGGTTATACACCGACATGGTTATACACTGACATGGTTATACACTGACATGGTTATACACTGACATGTTTATACACTGTCATGGTTGTACACTGACATGGTTATATACCGAAATGGTCATACACTGACATAGTTACATACCGACATGATTATACACTGAAATGGTTACATACCGACATGGTTATACACTGACATGGTTATACACTGACATGATTATACACTGACATGGTTATACACTGACATGGTTACATACCGACATGGTTACATAACGACATGGTTATACAACGACATGGTTACATATGGACATGGTTACACACCGACATGGTTATACACTGACATGATTATACACCAACATGATTACATACCGACATGGTTATACACTGACATGGTTAAACACTGACATGGTTATACACTGACATGGGTTATACACTGACATGGTTATACACTGACATGGTTACACACTGACATGGTTATACACTGACATGGATAAACACTGACATGGTTATACACTGACATGGTTATACACTGACATGGTTATACACTGACATGGTTACATACTGACATGGTTACATACCGATATGGTTATACTCTGACATGGATAAAAACCGACATGGTTATACACTGACATGGTTACATACCGAAATATGGTTATACACTGACATGGTTATACATTGACATGGTTATGCACTGACATGGTTATGCACTGACATGGATACATACCGATATGGTTATGCACTGACATGGTTATACACTGACATGGTTATACACTGACATGGTTATACACTGACATGGATACATACCGACATGGTTATACACTGACATGGTTATACACTGACATGGATACATACCGACATGGTTATACACTGAAATGGTTATACACTGACATGGTTACATACCGACATAGCTATACACTGACCTGGTTAAATACCGACATGGCTATTCACTGACATGGTTACATACCGACATGGTTATACACTGACATGTTTATACACTGATATGGTTATACACTTTGGTTTTTGGTTTGTGTGTTTTTGTGGTTTTTGTGGTTTTGTGGTTTTTTGGTTTGACATGGTTATACACTGACATGGTTACATACCGACATGGTTGTACACTGACATGGTTACATACTGACATGGTTATACACTGTCATGGTTACGTACCGATATGGTTATACAATGACATGGTTATACACTGACATGGTTACATACCGACATTGTTATACACTGAATGGTTGTTGATGGTTACATACCGACATGGTTATACACTGACATGGTTATACACTGACATGGTTATACACTGACATGGTTATACACTGACATGGTTATACACTGACATGGTTACATACCGACATGGTTATACACTGACATGGTTATACACTGACATGGTTATACACTGACATGGTTACATAACGACATGGTTATACACTGACATGGTTATACACTGACATGGT
>CM026395.1:25888695-25977854 GCA_014843695.1 Archivesica marissinica | reverse complement strand
CGTCTATCTCCGTATACATACTCTACAGATAACCACCCACACATCCGTCTATCTCCGTATACATACTCTACAGATAACCACCCACACATCCGTCTATCTCCGTATACATACTCTACAGATAACCACCCACACATCCGTCTATCTCCGTATACATACTCTACAGATAACCACCCACACATCCGTCTATCTCCGACACTTTTCTACAATTTACTATATAAGAAATATCCTCGAGTTTCCCACCACGATACACGATGATACTATATAAGAAATATCCTCGAGTTTCCCACCACGATACACGATGATACTACATAAGAAATATCCTCGAGTTTCCCACTACGATAAATGATGATACTACATAAGAAATATCCTCGAGTTTCCCACCAGCATACATGAGGATACTACATAAGAAATATCCTCACGTTTCCCACCAATATACACGATGATACTACATAAGAACTATCCTCGAGTTTCCCACCAGCATACACGATGATACTACATAAGAACTATCCTCGAGTTTCCCACCAGGATACATAATGATACTACATAAGAACTATCCTCGAGTTTCCCACCAGGATACATAATGATACTACATAAGTACTATCCTCGAGTTTCCCACCAGGATACATAATGATACTACATAAGAAATATCCTCGAGTTTCCCACCAGGATACATGTGATACTACATAAGAAATATCCTCGAGTTTCCCACCACGATACATGATACTACATAAGAAATATCCTCGAGTTTCCCCCCACGATACTGATACTACATAAGAAATATCCTCGAGTTTCCCACCAGGATACATGATGATACTACATAAGAAATATCCTCGAGTTTCCCACCAGGATACATGATGATACTACATAAGAAATATCCTCGAGTTTCCCACCAGGATACATGATGATACTACATAAGAAATATCCTCGAGTTTCCCACCAGGATACATGATGATACTACATAAGAACTATCCTCGAGTTTCCCACCAGGATACATGATGATCTACATAAGAAATATCCTCGAGTTTCCCACCAGGATACATGATGATACTACATAAGAAATATCCTCGAGTTTCCCACCAGGATACATGATGATACTACATAAGAACTATCCTCGAGTTTCCCACCAGGATACATGATGATACTACATAAGAAATATCCTCGAGTTTCCCACCAGGATACATGATGATACTACATAAGAAATATCCTCGAGTTTCCCACCAGGATACATGATGATACTACATAAGAACTATCCTCGAGTTTCCCACCAGCATACATGATGATACTACATAAGAAATATCCTCGAGTTTCCCACCAGGATACATAATGATACTACATAAGAACTATCCTCGAGTTTCCCACCACGATACATGATACTACATAAGAAATATCCTCGAGTTTCCCCCCACGATACATGATACTACATAAGAAATATCCTCGGGTTTCCCACCACGATACATAATGATACTACATAAGAACTATCCTCGAGTTTCCCACCAGCATACATGATACTACATAAGAAATATCCTCGGGTTTCCCACCAGGATACATGATACTACATAAGAACTATCCTCGAGTTTCCCACCAGCATACATGATACTACATAAGAAATATCCTCGGGTTTCCCACCAGCATACATGATACTACATAAGAAATATCCTCGAGTTTCCCACCAGCATACATGATACTACATAAGAACTATCCTCGGGTTTCCCACCAGGATACATGATGATACTACTTTAGAACTATCCTCGAGTTTCCCCACCAGGATACATGATACTACATTAGAAATATCCTCCATTTCCCACCACGATACATGATGATACTACATAAGAAATATCCTCGAGTTTCCCACCAGGATATATGATGATACTACATAAGAAATATCCTCGAATTTCCCACCAGGATACATGATGATACTAATAAGAAATATCCTCGAGTTTCCCACCACGATACATTATGATACTACATAAGAAATATCCTCAAGTTTCCCCACCACGATACATTATGATACTACATAAGAAATATCCTCGAGTTTCCCACCAGGATACACGATGATTATAATGATACTACATAAGTGTCAACAGATTGATGCATGTTTCTAATTTAAGATGATATGACTTCGTGTGTGTGCTTATTATGTATGTTGAATGGGAAATAAAATGGGGATGGTGTGAAGCTAGACGAACATATCAAGGAAGACATGTCATAGCGTCCCGTCTCGTTGTAAAGCAGACAACACTCTCATCCCGCATGAACTTGTTATAGCGTCATTCACATAAGTGAGATGTGCCTGTATTTGGTGTGGTACAGTTTATGTCTAGATATATACTATCAAACTGATTGAAACAGGAAGATATTTAAATATAGATAGAAACAATAGGAAATGTATATATTGTAACATGAACCAAGTAGAATCAGAATACCATTTTATTTTACTTTGTCCCATGTATAGACAGTTAACATCACACTATTTCAAACCTTATTTTGGCACATGGCCAACATGAAATAAATACGCAGCATTAATGAATCAAACATCGGAAAAGTGTTTTGTCAACTTAGCGACATTTATTCAGCAGACAGAATGTGAACACAACAAACATAATAAGATGTTAGGCATTTAGTTTCTGTTCCATTTACTCTTCAATAACCTCTCTGTAAAACTGTATGTATTTATTATGATGTACGTATGTATTTATGTAGAATTATGCTTTGCTCTTAGCATGTATGTGATTTATGCAATTAGCAAGTTCAGTTGAGTTCAGTCGATAAGATAAGATAAGATAAGACACAGTCGGCAAGACATATCACAAATAACATAAGCTCTGATGAGCTTTTATAACCGACTATATAACAACATGTGAATATGAATAACAAAAGTAAAACAGCTGTGGGAAATAACAATTTGAATTAAATTAAACACGCTATGCTAAAACAGAACATGCTTATTTAGTCAGTAAAATTAGACATAAGATGAACATAAGAAGCTACATAATAAAAGAACAAAAATACAACAGCCATGCAGGCAACTAAGTTGATTTATAAAAGAAAACTAAAAATGCCACGATGTCCAACGATGAATAATGATACATACCTGACAACCACCATAATGACAAGCATGGTTGACCATCACGAAACGAACACACCATAATGACAAGCATAGTTGACCATCACGAAACGAACACACCACAATGACAAGCATGGTTGACCATCACGAAACGAACACACCATAATGACAAGCATGGTTGACCATCACGAAACGAACACACCATAATGACAAGCATGGTTGACCATCACGAAACGAACACACCATAATGACAAGCATGGTTGACCATCACGAATCGGACACACACCATAATGACAAGCATGGTTGACCATCACGAATCGAACACACTATAATGACAAGCATGGTTGACCATCACGAAACGAACACACCATAATGACAAGCATGGTTGACCATCACGAATCGAACACACTATATTGACAAGCATGGTTGACCATCACGAAACGAACACACCTTACAATGACATATAAAAGAACGTGTTCTCGGTAACAACAATCGCGGACCACGATGAAAGCGTATCCGCAATGACGTCAGCGAATATCGTATCGACATGGATGACAACTATTACCATTGTATCAACAAGGACGACAACTGTTACCATGGTATCAACAAGGACGACAACTGTTACCATGGTATCAACAAGGACGACAACTGTTACCATGGTATCCACATGGACGATAACACCGAAAACGCAGATGGGACTTTAAACCGATGTATCATACCGGTGCTGTGTACACCGTGCACGTAAAAGAACTAAAGGAGACTATGGAATGGGTCTCTGTCTGTATCATTGCAATATCCTCCAAACATGTAAAATGACTAATCTCTTCAGGAGGCGTCGCTAATATGGGCAACCAGTAGCGACGATAAATAAACGTAAAACACGCACACACCGAACACCGTATAGGCAACCACTACTGCAACTACAGTATCCACAAAGAGGACAATTGTGGAAATCTATTTTTTTACTACCATGCTTGCAAAATGATTTGACGTAATGGCCCAGTTGAAGGATACATACACCGGCTACAAGTCCTCAAATCTTTAATTTTGATACCGAAAGTTAATTGATTTGATTTGATATATTCCGTGCCTGAAATACTGCTTGGACGGCAAAGGATGTGCACCCGGGTAGAACCACCGACCTATCACAAGTCAGCTGGATAGCTTCCTTGCTTGAAAGAAATCGACAACCTCCAATGGGCTATAACCTACAACGGTGATGGGAAAGTGATTTCGAGTAAACTACCTTAATCATGTACTCGGCCATGGGCGGAGCCCCCCCCCCCATCGACCATGGAGGCCCCTGTTACAATATTTCGTGTGTTTTAAAACAATTCGACTGTATTGTTAATATGTTTTGTTGACATATTTCAACTATGAACATATTAAAACCATTTGACTGTCATACTGAATACAGACGTCTTTCATTTTTGGACTTTAAACCGAGGTCTCGTGTCGGTGCTGTACACCGTGTATGTAAAAGAACCAGAGGAGACTCTGGAATGGGTCATGTCTCATTGCACTATCCTCCAAATATCTAAAATGACCAATCTCTTCAGGAGGTGTCGATCATATGGGCAACCGGTAGCGACGATAAATAAGCGTAAAACACACATTAACACCGAATCTCTCGAATGGCCTTCAACTCTCGTGTTTACTAGAACAGTGATTGATGGTTGTGTTTCTTGTAATATGGATTTACTTGCCGGGGAAAATGGATATGTCAATAATCCCAATGTACAGACGATATAGATACAGGATGCTTTAGCCGGTACTAATTCGTCAGACTTGCAACTCCCACGCAATTTATTACACCCGTAGCAGCCGACAAAATAGTTCACAATATCAAGTGATTATGACAATCCTGTAAATGATGATAACATAAATTGTGGAATAATTTAACGCTTACTGTCCCAGGAGCCCCGTCAATGTCCTTTAATGTCTTGTGTGGGAGAGATATGAGCGATAATATAATTATTATATATGTTTGTGTACCATTTCAGCAAACAGTTTGTGATGCACAATATATACACGCGGAGAAGCTTCAGTGTTCTTTTCTATGACAGAAATAGATTTTGATTCTTACAGATCCATTGCGCATTGTCGTACCGAGCGCGCAGATTTCGGTTTTATTTTTAGAATCGCGAGGCACGCGAAAGGTATGTATTTTAAGCCGTATATACTCGGCGGCTTGACTGGAAATATGAAAATATATTTACGGTCAGGTTATCCAATCAAAATACCGGAAACTGCATTGAGTGTAATAATTACAAGATCTTACATGAGTGGTTATTTCATATCATATTTTATGAAAATAGTTTTGGAATTTAAGCGAGCAATTTGGCGAGCTTAATAGCAAAAATTCTAAATCTTGTTTCATGAACTATGGCATGAAATCAGCCACACGAGTGTAAGAAGGTCCTTTTTAACACATTACAACAGTACAACCATTAATGTAAAAAAAGAATACGATTCGTTAGGCTAGTATAATTTTAACCCTTATTACTTAGTGTTATTTCTTTATAATGTTAATGTTGTCTGCTACATATTGAGTGGCAATGTACATCGATATGTTTTTATTATATTGAATGTTGCTTGTTGTACATTGATGAGACGCAAATAAAGAATAAAATCTAAATTAAAACAAAAAAAAACAAAAAAAATATCATTACGCGTCCTTAAATAAACAATTGTATTTGACAGCATATATGTAAACATAAACAATACCACAGCAAATGCATGCACCACTAGCATAGATATATCATTAATGCGAGTGACACTAGGAAGGGCGATGTGTTCATTTCCTTGCACACCGTAGTTCTTTTCGCCATATGATCGCGATGGAAAAACGACGCTCGCTCAAAGCCGCAAATAATCTTTCAGATACTAATGATACCAGCACTATGTCTGATAATATTGGTAAGTGTGTCAGTCACTAGCGATTTGTTACAGTAGATTAACTCTTTCAACCCCAAGTAACTGACATGGATTGGTGCATGTTATTGTTAGACCAATAAATTAATAAGAAAATTACCTTTGGACCAGTTCATTTATCAAAATGGGTAATTTTATCTAAAAATAGTAATAATTATTACTGGCAAAAAAAGTGCAGATCCTGATGAGACGGCTCGTTACGAGCAGGCTCATCTGGATCTACACTTTTCATAAGCCTATTTAGAGGCCTGTGGGGTTGAAAGGGTTAAATAGATAAATAATAATAATAATTCCTATATTGATAACATTTATTCAAATGTTATTTTTTGTTATTTTCGTAAACGTACCAAATTCCCCTCCATTCATAATTAACTAAACAGCGTCTTTTATTTCGATTCAACACCCATACCCATGACTGTTATGTGTGTATGTATTCTCAACTGAAATTGTGTCCATGTGCGGGGCACACGATGCACATATGGCTGGTTGAGGGATGCACGGACCAGTATATTGGGTCACTATGCTGGCCGGGCACTGCCTTGTTCTCGGTCTGTTTACCGACATTCAAGCCTACCAAGTCGACAAACTACAGCGAGTCCAAAATCATGCAGCTAGAGTTGTCCTTAATACCTCGTTTGAACAACCAAGTGCGGAACTTCTGAAAGAACTCCACTGGCTTCCAGTTAAAGCCAGAATCATTTTCAAAGTTCTAGTGATGGTATTCCGTGTCAATAATGGAACAGCTCCAGTATAGCTGGGAGAAATGTCTGTACCCATTCGAGGAAGGTACAGACTAAGATCACAAAGTGACACTAACTTTAACATCCCAAGACGACGAACAAAATTAGCCGATAGATCAATGGCCGTCGTTGGACCCAAATTGTGGAACGATCTACCTAGTTATCTGAAAAACATTGAGCCGGAGGCCAGTTTCCGATCAAATCTGAAAACACATCTGATTAGGCAATTTTATGAACGATAAGTTTTGTGCTCATTGTACAAAAATAACATATGTGATGATATAAAACAGTTTAAATACAATATTTGTGTTCAATAAGATCAAAGATCGACTTTATAAGTATTGGATTGACGAGTGAAATGTTGTATGGGCATTCTCTTGGGTTCGAGCTCTGCCGTGTGGTGATGGGCGGATCACTGTACCGACCCATTCACTGTACTGGCCACATCACGGTTGTCATTATTACGGCGGTGTTTGGGTCTATGGTTCATATTGCCACTTTTATCGTTAATCCAATCACTCACTTATATACTGTAATGATAACATATTGTCTTATCCAATTACTAGAATCCTAGTTATATATATATATGCATACATTTTTATTTATATTTCCATATATTATTGTCATGGGTAAATGTTTAAAATTGCATCTGTAATTGTGAAGCGCAATAGAATAATATTTAATTTTTGCGCTATATAAATGCTATGTTGTTTGTAGTTGTGCTGTTCCTGTACGCTTCTGCGAATGGACCCTTTTTCTGCTGTGAATTATTCGTTCACATGTTGTTACTATAATTGTTATTATATGTAACCTGTGTCTTTTCACAAATAAAGTTCTGTTCTGTTCTACTAATTATAAGGCTACCTCTGCCAATAAAGACACATTTATAATATGTGGAATAGACAATGTCCGCGTAGAATTACAAACATACTTAATAACGACGCAGAGCTATCGTTTCTTCGTATGTTTTGATAATGGCATAGTTCCATCATTGTATAATACATGTATAATTAATCGCATACCAAAGTCTTCTACATTGGATCGAAAAGACCCATTATCATACAGAGCTATTTCACTTGCCACTGCAATGCACAAAGTACATTGTTCCGTTTTAAACTGTACATTAAGTATTTGGATCAAACGTGGCAAATGATAAAAGTATCTGACGATCAGAATTGTTTTAGAAATGGTCGACGTGCAACGGAACCAGATAGCAGTTAAATTATTATATTTTTATTATAATTACGTTTTGTGTATTTATAGATTTTCGAAAGGCCTATGATCCTATAAATAGAAATATAGTATGGAAACGTTTATCTAATATAGGCATATCTGATAAAGTGATTGACACATTACAATATTTGTATGAACCTGTAAGATCTTTGTAAGAATTAATCAGTTTAAGACAGAATCGCTTGATGTCAAATGCGGTTTACACCATTGGTGTATGCTATCACCGCTATTGTTTAGTCTATGCATACATGACCTTGGTTAGGTTCAACCTTACCCGGTCAGCTAACAAAACGAGTTATATACCAAAATGTTTGTATATGTCTGAAGTTTGTCACACATGCGGCATAAATTGGCATAAATCGTGGCGTTCTGAGAAATCCAAGATGGCGTACAAACTGTAAATAAACTTCACGTAAATAAAGTTGTATATTGTAAGCTATACGGCGGCCATTTTGGACGCCATCTTTTTACCAATTGTGTGTGTCACATATTACATGCCCAACATAAATAAGTAATTACATTAATGTACAAATAATAAATTAACAAAACAATGGTGTTAATAAACTTTAAAAACTAGCTATACTTCTATAGATAAATGCATATTAAATTACCCCACCCACGTATAAAAGCTTATTTATTCATATTTTTCATCTGTTTTCCACCAAGAAGCTATTATTTCAATTATTTTTGATCTACACTTTCATTTTAAACATACTTACACATGATTTACATCAACTTGTTAATGTATTCATATTAGGTTCAACAATGGTATGCATTTTGTTGCAGATTACATACATTGTTAATGTATTCATATTAGGTTCAACAATGGTATGCATTTTGTTGCAGACTACATACATTGTTAATGTATTCATATTAGGTTCAACAATGGTATGCATTTTGTTGCAGACTACATACATTGTTAATGTATTCATATTAGGTTCAAAAATGGTATGCATTTTGTTGCAGACTACATACATTGTTAATGTATTCATATTAGGTTCAACAATGGTATGCATTTTGTTGCAGACTACATACATTGTTAATGTATTCATATTAGGTTCAACAATGGTATGCATTTTGTTGCAGACTACATACATTGTTAATGTATTCATATTAGGTTCAACAATGGTATGCATTTTGTTGCAGACTACATACATTGTTAATGTATTCATATTAGGTTCAACAATGGTATGCATTTTGTTGCAGACTACATACATTGTTAATGTGTTCATATTAGGTTCAACAATGGTATGCATTTTGTTGCAGATTACATACATTGTTAATGTATTCATATTAGGTTCAACAATGGTATGCATTTTGTTGCAGATTACATACATTGTTAATGTGTTCATATTAGGTTCAACAATGGTATGCATTTTGTTGCAGATTACATACATTGTTAATGTATTCATATTAGGTTCAACAATGGTATGCATTTTGTTGCAGATTACATACATTGTTAATGTATACATATTAGGTTCAACAATGGTATGCATTTTGTTGCAGACTACATACATTGTTAATGTGTTCATATTAGGTTCAACAATGGTATGCATTTTGTTGCAGACTACATACATTGTTAATGTATTCATATTAGGTTCAACAATGGTATGCATTTTGTTGCAGATTACATACATTGTTAATGTATTCATATTAGGTTCAACAATGGTATGCATTTTGTTGCAGATTACATACATTGTTAATGTATTCATATTAGGTTCAACAATGGTATGCATTTTCCTAGAATATAATTATGTGAAGACCTCACCGTACATAAAACAAATTGCTACATTTAAAGACTTGATATATCGACATAGTTTAGACATTATACAGCAAACATAATCAATTTGCTACATTTAAAGATTTAGAGACATATATCGACATAGTTTAGAAATTATACAGCAAGTGAAACATGTGGATCTCATTTGTTGTAATATGAGATTCAAAGAACATTCAAAAGAACAATCAACACCATTCATTTCATAATATAATGTGTAGCTGCCACTAAAATCGGGGTTTAGAACTATACAGATTACTAAAAGCTACTTCATCTAGGGAACCGTTACATTCACATGCTAGGGTACATGGTTGCTCATTGGTTGAGCAAACACAATCAACATTACACTCATCTTGGCATAGACAAATTAAATCCCAGGTGGTGCAACAGACTGGGCCATCATATGAGGAGTAAACATACCAGTTTGAGGGTCAGAAATATATCCAAAATATGTTGGATTAGGAACAGGCAATTTTGCTTCTAAAGCTCCTCTCCAAATCAACAGCTGATAGGTACATCGAAGTAAATCTAACACAAAGCCATCGTCTGTTGGTGGCAGCTTTTTATGGTTTCAATTGAGCCTTTTCGAGCACACTATTTTCCCGCAAGGTGTTCAAACACGAGCAGTGGTTAGAAGCATATAGTAACCCAACAAAGCTCAGCATGGTTTGTCAGTTGACGCGCGTCAAAGTATAAGGTCCCCATCAGGGGTTTGACTAATAGGAAGATAGATAGACATTACCCTAAGTACCCTTTCTTCGCGATTCCGAAGAAGGAGGAATACGTGTTGCAGCATGTTGGACTTTGTTATCTCACGTTTGCTGTTAATTAGTACCCTTTTCCATTCTGGAATGGCCATATTGTATTGAATGGAGACTGTTGCATTGCTAGAAATATGTTCACCTGGTTGTTGACGGATACGAGACATATGCCACTTGACCTTAAAACATTTTATTTTGGGTATCACAGTTGGGTATTAGAAAGTTTGTATTATGCTCGATGGTGGAGATGTCGTGTTACTAGTGGAGCATGCTGATGATATACAAGTGTTACTGAATACTTTAAATGGGTGTATGTGTACGTGCGTGCGTGTGTGCGTGTTCGTGTGGTCGTGCGTGTGTGTGCGTTCGAAATGGCATGACTGTAAATGCATATAAGAGCAATGATGTGCACTTTCGCTCTAGATCAGACTTATTGAACCTGGTTTATGTGTTGAATAAATCATTATAATATTGTCGACAGAGATATGCTTACTTGATTGTAATCGTGCATTGGACGTGCTAATTGCAACATGTAAAACAATGAGCGGTGATCAAAGCGAATTAAAATTTCATGTACATACATATATGTATATAAGCAACCACCAATTTAGTGTGGAAGTCGTGATATCGCAGTGGATGCGCATTCGCTTCAGGTGCGAAAGGTCCGGAGTTCGAGCCCCGCTGGAGCCGTTATGATTGTGCCATTAGGCAAGGCATTTAAATTCCACGTTGCCTCTTCTCTCTCCCTCGTGGCGATGGATTCTATCAGGAATGAGGTCTCGAGCGTGATTAATATAAGTTGTAATAACTTGTTTCGCAATCGAGCTAAAATAAATTTGTATAAATTAGTACCAATTTTGTCTTTCCATGTTTTATCATTGTTTTAGAGCAGTCTTTAATATCAGATTCGCAGTTAAATTGCAATTTTACTCCGCATGTCACGTGGTAAATGATTAGTTTATACACATTTATTTTAGCTCGATTGCGAAACAAGTTATTTCAACTTATATTAATCACTCTCGAGACCTCATTCCTGTTGGAATCCATCGCCATGAAGGAGAGAGAAGGGGCAATGTGGAATTTAAATGCCTTGCCTAAGGGCATACTCGTAACGGCTCCAGTGGGGCTCGAACTCCGGACCTTTCGCACCTGAATTGTGATGTAGGTTATTTGTTCATCTCATTTAGCTGCATGTTGGAGTGTGGAGTGACATTGTACTATTTTATGTCGTAAACTATATACAATCTACATCCGTGTTGTCGAATTCCGTCGGACTGAACAAAATACTTCGACATAACCGAAGTTTGACGTAACGAAATTCGATATAAACGGATCAAGTTATATGTAAAATGATAGTGTCTGAAACGGGACTTTGATCCGACTTCGAGAAAACCGGATAATTCGACATAACCGACTTTAACATATCGGATGTAGACTGTATATGTAAGGTTATTGTATATATTGTATGGTTCAATAATGAGATGTAAATAGAGAGTACCTACATTTGTACTATGACATCTGTAATATATATTTTCAAATATGTCTTAGAGCTAGATGTGTCATTCATTCATAGCAACAATTGGCTGCCTTCTGGACATTGAGCCCCCGTGGTGTAGTGGATACGGTGTCTGCCTTACATCCGAGATGCTGAGTTCCAGCACGGCAGCACCACGGTGGACACTTGAATCCACACCCCATGAGGTCTCGAGAGCGAGTAATATAATGTTTCAAAATCTTGTTTCCCAACTAAAATATCAATTTGTATACACTAACACAAACTTATGTTTAGCTTAATTTACGTCATAAATGTATCAACTCCAAGGACACAATCAATAAAAACAAATTAACAATGTCATGGTTGTGTGTCTGCATCGACCTATGCTCCTCGTAATCGCTGTCCTCTACGCAGCTTGGGGCTGACTAGAAGCCGTAGATGTTTCGGCTGAGAGTAACAGCTCATTCATTGACTGCTGTATTGTTTTTGACAATGCCAGATATGTGTTTGACAGACATCATGTGCAGGATTGAGATTGCCAGGATGTAAGGTGGCTATTTTTAAAAAAAACATTGAGATTGGGTCAAGGTACATCACGTATACATCAGCCGATATTGTTGTTTGTTGGCACACGTACGTTGGTAGCGTGTGTGTTTTACGTTTATTTATCGTCGCTAAAGGTTGCCCATATGAGCGACGCCTCCTGAAGAGATTAGACATTTTAGATTTTGGAGGATAGTGCAATGATACAGACAAAGACCCATTCTAGAATCTACTCTTGTTCTTTAACGTGCACGGTGTAAAGTACCGACACGAGACCTCGGTTTAACGTCCCATCTGAAAGACTGTTGATTGTATTAGGGTCAGACGGGGGATCGAACCTGCGATCCATGGATTACCAGTCCAGCGTGTTACTGGACTACATATTCGTCTGTATCGTTGGTAGCATCTAGCCAGCATATTTATATATGATACGGTAAAATGCTACACTTTGTCAACATTCGATTGCAGTCTTGAACACGTGGACACAGTCTTGATTTAAAGTGTGTGCATATTCATTTTTCACGTATATATATATATGGTCATGGTCATATACATGTATAAATATCACGTGTTAAAGCTTGTCAAGTAGTGTGTTTCAGTCGTAATATGGCCAGATATTGCAGCAAATGTCACTAGTTTATACAAATCTTACAACGTTATATTAATTGCTCTGGAGACCTCATTCCTGATGGAATATATCGCCATGAGGGAGATATAAGAGGCAACGTGGAATTGAACTGCCTTGCATAAGGACACAATCGTAACGGCTACAGATCATAATGCACGTCTTGTTTCACGTATGTTTTTGGACTTGTTTACAGGCATTTGTAATGGTTGTAAAATAACAAATAAATTGCCTATTAAATACATAGTAAATATTAAAATATACAGTCTGTTCATTTATATGTTTCCAATCTTTCATTTCGTCTGATACCACATCCACTGTGACGAGGTATTCAAATCAGCCTGAAACACACCAAGAATATTTCAAACTTAGTGTTTCAAATAGCCAGTGCTCACCTGTGAATAACGTCACTGTGTTTACACACTGTATTCCTCCGCTAAATAATACAGTATACTAACCTTCAGTTTGCAATGGCCTGACTTCTTATACCACATCTTTTCTACACATCAACTAGTCTGAAGTCTTCTCAAGTCACATAATTTCTCAAAAAACACAAACACTATATACTGCCTGTCATGAAAATGCATTTTTACCCAAAAGAAAAATGATACTATAATAGTATTAGTTATTGGGACTACAATCGACCGCGGATGCACTTCCGCCTATTTACGTATATACAACCGTTAGCGTCGCACCAACAGCATAGGTCATATCAGTATACCAACCTTCAGTTTACAATGGCATGAATTCTTATACTACATATTTTCTACACATCAACTAGTGTTAAGTCTTCTCAAGCCACATACTTTCTAAAAAAAAAACCCACACAAACTATACACTGCCTGTCATGAAAATGCATTTTACCAAAAATAAAAAAGTATTATGTATTAACTATATTAGTTATTGGGACTACATTTGCGGATGCACATATGCCTATTTACGTATATACAACCTAATTGTATAAACACATATGTAGGTTGAATTATTTCGTTTTGTTGGCGAATATTTGTAGAAAAGGTAAACACTGTAATATGAAATGATGTTCTATAATATTTTTAACCTAGTCCGAATTTATGTATCTTATTAGCGAGGTCAGTGATTGGTATTTATTTAATTGCACTAAACATGTACAGTGAACAGTGGATGATAACAATAACTAATGTAGTCGTAGTTGTAAGAATACGCCCTGCTACCCTGAATGGTCTGACATTACACTGAACCAGAAAATAGGTCAAATTGGCATTTTCTATAACATTTTGACAACACACGGATTTCTGGAGAGAAAAAAAATCAAATTCTTTCCCAATCGAATATTCGAAAAGTAATATTATCTATCAGTCGCCATGACTATTTTCAGCAATAAGCTCGTGTTTTCTGGACATATTTGCATAACTGTTGTGTCATATGGGGGAACTGTAATGCATATTTAGAAGATAAAATTGTTAGATTCCAAAAACGAGCTGCACGACTAATTCTTGCATAGATTTTACACTCCTTCTTTCGAACTGTTCTCAGCTCTCAATTGGATGACTTTCCCAGAAAGGGTTAGCTTTCAAAAAGCAGTCTTAATGTTTAAACCACTCAATGGCCTAGCACCTGTCTATCTATCAGAGTCATTCAGATTTACTTGCGATGTTCGAACTCAAAACTTGCGATCATCCGCCAATCTCCAACCTTACCCTCCTAAGCAATGACGTTTTTAGAACATCTTTCTTATATTCAGGGTTACACTTGTGGAATTCCCTCACGTATCACATCAAAACAGCACATTCTGTTCCACACTTCAAAGCTGTATATATCAGGTGGTGCAAAGAACAGACAATAACCTAATAAACTGATAATATACAATTATACATGAATATAAGTATTAGTTCGTGCAGCTTATATCTTATTTCCTAGGAAAGCTTTACTGGTTACTGTTTACATGTTTCATTATGCTATTTCATGGTTTAATTTGTTGAGGGCCTCATGGTAGATTGACATAGTTGTTCAAATGAGTTCTCTCGTTAAATAAAGTCTTTATTATTATTATTATTTATTACTATTGTGTTTACTCAAGTGTTTAGTACAATGAGATGACGTCATATCTGTACTTTAAGAGACAATGACTCAATACACGATTAAAACTTAAATGAGTCCACCGTAGAGAAATATGTTGCTGCAGACGCGGAAACAACTGTCAAACTACGGGCGTCCATTTTTTTCTTATTATTCCTTTTCTCCATGCATTTATGTAATAAAAACGTGCAGTCGTAATCAGGGAATAATATTGCGGAACATGATGTGTGTGTGTTGAGTTTTATGGGGGATGGGGGTCCGTGCATATTACTTTTAAATTGATATATTAAATAGCATACTTAAGTATAGTTCGTTCCGATTTTATCATTTAGCCTCTTACCTCCCTTGACCTGCGAGTATTTGTGCAGTTCTGATATTTTTATGTTTTCTATTTTAGGGGAAACGTATACAAGCTTTTTATTGGGCCCATATGAACCCACGCCCATAATAGTACGCTTTAGCTTCAGATAAAATATAGAATGTAGGTATTGTACACACATTTGTACTTTTGGCTATGTACGTATAGATAGATTTCTTTATTTATAGAGGGTGACCTAATTAGTTTTGAACTAATCCTCCTTAGGGCCCTCTTCAATTTGTTAACACTATAGAATAAATGTACATACACAATAATTATAACATAGTTATGCCGTACAATATACATGCATAATGTTGTACAATGTAACTTAAACAACAGCCTAAGTAAATCAGGTACTTTGATAGAAATACAAAACGACATAAGCATATTGATTTACAATCATTATATATATATAACTGTCTAGTGTCTACCAATTAAAACGTTGTATCCATACTTTACATTTTGTCTTGAATATATTTAAAGATCTGGATGTCTTAATTTCAAATGGTAGACAATTCCATATCTTTGTACTTTCTATATTGTTGTATTTGTACTAGCGGCGGCAACGATTAGCGATTACACTATTCGAATATTCAATTTGGACGGTATTCGAATATTCGAATATTTCATAGAATTCTATCAACAACTCAAAATCACTCAAACTCTTATAAAGATTGCCAAACCTAATTTCTGTTTTACGCGTAAACGTCATCTTCTTCAAATGATTATTCAGATTGATATTCTACCCGAATATGTTAAATCCAATTTGGATATATTACACCTAGCAGTATTCTCAGAGCGATTAAAGCATTTCCAAACGTGTGACTGAGCGGGTGGCATTTTTGAGGACAATATAATATCCCCCCCCCCCGAATATTTGAATACTGGAATAGTATTCGGATATTCGAATATTTGTAGCTATTTGACTTTGAACGTAGAACACATTCATAAATTGTCAAACTTGTCAAAGCGTGATTGTTATGCAAATTAGATATCATAGTTTGTTTTCCTAGAAACACACCATGGCGCCCACAAAGCCCGGTGCTATCTCATACACACTGATTGTGTTTTTGACAACGTGGGTTGTGCTTGTGACGGATATCGTTCGTTTATGACTTTTCATATCATTGCCAGAGATACGCGTAGGCTGTGCAAAATATAGAAAAACAAACAATATATTTGCAGGAAATGTTTATTGCCGTATATCATACTATATCAATACATTAATCTATTTAGATATATGATTGCGAAACAAGTTCTTATAACTTATATTAATCACTCTCGAGACCTCACTCCTGATGGAATCCATCGCCACGAGGGAGAGAGAAGAGGCAACGTGGAATTTAAATGCATTGCCTAATAAGGGCACACTCGTAACGGCGACAGCAGGGCTCGAACTCCGGACCTTTCGCACATGAAGCGAACGCGCATCCACTGCGCTATCACGACTTCCACAAAAAATTGCTACTAAGAATTGGTTGCTTATATACATATATGTATGTATATGAAATTTAAATTCGCTTTGATCGCCGCTCATTGTTTTACATATTGCAATTAGCACGTCCAATGCACGATTACAACCACGTTGTGTTATTTACACAAACATTTCATGGCATTATTATTCTTATACCAGATTTCTTGAGCGCCCTTTTCATGTAAAACTACACGTTCAATGGCATGACTATCTACAACTTCAATAATACGTTTTGGTATGTACAGGGAAGATGTAATACTTACACACCTTAATTCATGATATCTAAATTAATTTTGCGATACATAAGAGCACAGAGTTTGAAAAGTTGTGGAGAAAAAAAATAAACGATAGAAAACCAACAAATGGAAGATGATAAAAATGACAAAAAAAGGATATAATATAGAGAAAGGGAAAAGAATTGTAAAGGATGAATGAACAACATGCCGATGGTTCTTAGGAAGCGACTGGCAAGAATCACGACACAAACATGATGCTAATGTGATCCGACATTGCACTAAGTGTTCACACGGTCATTGAAAAGAGAAAATACTCGTTCGAAGCAAGAAAAGTATTAAGAGTACCGTAGTATCTTCATTCACAAAGTGGCACACATCGTATGAAGTATGCTAAAACAGCTTTGTATCTGTAATATAATTGTGTATAACGTTGAATACGGACGCGTTAGAATCATTTGTAAGCAAAGGATTTCCTTGCAGGATGACGTCTATTGTAGGATTACAAATATGAGAAATATGAGAAATATGAGAAAGCCCTCCTTTCTTTATGTGGTTTTTTTCTTCTTTTGGAAAAACGCACACAATTATTACGGTAAAAATGACAATTTGGAATCTGGTTAATATGGTTGAATAATGTGTGTTTTACGTTTATTTATCGTCGTTACTGTTGTCCATATGAGCGACGCCTCCTGAAGAGATTAGTCATTTTAGATTTTTGGAGGATAGTGCAATGATACAGAGAGAGACCCATTCCAGAGTCTCCTCTGGTTCTTTTACTTGCACGATGTACAGCACCGGCACGAGACCTCTGTTTAACGTCCCATCTGAAAGATGTATATATTACAAGTTATTATAGTTATTCAACCATACAGACGGATCTGTAGTCCAGTGGTAACACGCTGGACTGGTAATCCAGGGATCGCAGGTTCGATGCCCCGTCTGACACTAAGAAAATTAACAGTCTTTCAGATGGGACCGGTAGCGACGATAAATAAACGTAAAACACACACTCACGAATTGTGTTGTGTAAAAGGTTTGTATTTGAACGACGTGCTAAAATGTATATATTGCATGTAGTACTTATCACATGACCGGGGTAATTGTGTGGCATCCGTGGTCCTGTTTTTGGAATCGATCGGTCCCGGGTTCGATACTCAGTCAGGCCACGTATGTAGTGTCATTGAGCAAGGCACCTGACACACATTGCTTAGTACTGGTTAACCGGTATGGTCGGCTAAGCATGTCCAGGAAAACATGTCTAGGTCCCCACAAGGGGTTTGATATTAATGGAACATACATAAGTGTGTACTACTTTGCTGTATATGATTTATGAACTATATTGCGTCTGAATAATACAACTAGAGTTGCTTTTATTGTAATAATTGCCTTTAATTAACACACTATGAACAGATTTCCGGAATATACCGTCTCCGTGGCCCAGTGATTAAGGCGTCCGCCTACGGAGAGGGAGGTCGAAGGTTCGAATCTCGTCAGGGGTTCGTTCCGATATGGCCGGTTGGTTAAATAATGGTTACCGATTGCCTACCAGCCTGGCGCCTGGCATACAAGCATAGGATTCGGGAAGTACTGATGTTCATAAAAAGAGGTGTCTCATAAGTCAGAAATGGCTGGCCCTTTAAATAGGGGTGACACTATAATAAACAAACACTTTACTTTTACTTTTTATAATGTCCGCACTATAGCACCAGTTATGTGTGGATTGTTTTCATATGTAAACGACCGTTGACATAATATGACATGTTAATGTTGTTTACATATGTGCATATGTAGTTTCGTGGTATATATTTGTATGTGTGTGATATGTGCTTGTTTGTCCCTGTACTGTCAGTTTACCATGTTCAGTTATATTGTTGTTGCTCAAAATGAAAACCTTTTTTCAAAATTAAAAAGGGTAGTGTAGTCATGGAAATCGTCTTCGTCTTGTCTGACTATATCGATTTGGTTCCAATGAGCAATTACAAACAATGCAATAAAAGTGTCCTTCTATAATGTGTCACCCACTCTCTGATACTTCAGCAGCTGTGTGTCACTAGAGACAATTCATCTGGAAACTTCTCGTGTGGAAGGAAATTACGATCTTACGAGTCTTAACGAGCGTCATATATGTTGAGTATGGCAATAACGGATGTTACGTGGCCCATAAACGTCCAACGTATGTACAACGGGCACAATAAATGGAGTGAACGTGCATTGTATTGTGTTGGAATAGCTTTATACTATTCTCCGTAAGACACCATTTTCACATTATGCACTTCACGTTTAGGGTTTAGGGCGGTTGATGTGGTTCGATGTGCAAGATGGTCACAGTTGACACTATTAGGCGATGCGCGTAAGCCTACATAATTTCCTCAGGTCAAAACTACTTTGTAATTGAGACGGTGTTAGTGCGGAGTAACGTCGGATGCCTAAACCGGCCACGATGTGTGCGGTCCTTCCCCTTGTAACGGGGGATGGTCCAGCATACGCGCGTAGTCACTGGCCCGCACAGGGCGCTCGACGATAAAGTCGAATAGGCAACTTGGAAACTTGCAATGAAGTGTAGCCACATGTGAGCGTTGTCTGTTCTCATCCGGGGCTTGTGTTGCTTGTATATTGTGTTTCTATTAACTCTTTCAGCGCCAAATAAATTCAGAGCATGTCCAAACAACATAGATCCAGATCAGCCGCGACTGGTCATGATCTATGTTGTTTGCTACTCGGACATGTACTTCAGCTCCACTGTTTGAAGAGCAATCAGCATACAGTCTGATCAGACGACACGTTCTGTTCTGTCTGGTCGGGTTCTCTGCTTTTTGCAAAGTCGCTTTTATGCGACATTGGCGATGAAAGGGTTAATTATGTCTATAAATACATTATATTCAGCGAATGCGCATTCACTGTGATAATGTAATGTAAGATGTCGGACGGGTCCGCCTCTGATCGGAAATTTTAACTAGTTGGCTGCAGTTGATATTGTATTACCACAGCGCATGTGACGTATACCATAACCTGGCTATAATGGGCGTTGTTCAAAAACATTTTACGCTTAAAGGGCATGTAATTCAGCTTCTTGTTCGTTATGCCTTTTTTCAAATAAGCATTCCAAATAAAGAATAATGTACTGGTCCCGTGTTAATTTAACTTTGTGTCAGGCCCATATAAAATATCAAAGCACTACCTCGTCCTCCAGTGTGAACAGGCGGATCTGTAGTCCAGTGGTAATCCAGGGATCGCAGGTTCGAACCCCCGTCTGATCCTAACACATTTAACAGTCTTTCAGATGGGACTTTAAACCGATGTCTCGTGTCGGTGCACGTAAAAGAACCAGAGGAGACTCTGGAATTGGTCTCTGTCTGTATCATTGCACTATCCTCCATCTAAAATGACTAATCTCTTCGGGAGGCGTCGCTCATATGGGCAACCGGTAGCGACGATAGATAAACGTAAGATTCACACTCGTCCTCCTGTGCTTTGAACGCTGGACAAGGATCTACTTCCTTGTTACATTCGGAAAAGGAATATAGAGTTATGGAGTGATTGTTAATGGTAACGCCCGCCCATTGTCTGGGTAGAAAGATTGAATCATTCGTGCAGAAACTGTTGCTATGCAACGTACTGAAATTGTTTCACAGCGTGTCGGGGAAACCATTGACACCATTAAGCAATGTCAAAAAAGGCCTACGTAAATCCGCACATATTCTCATATGACATGATAATGAACACGTGTGAAATGAAACCATAACAGTGGAATCAAATATTGAGCATTTAAACAGTCGTGTTATGGAAGCCACAGTACAAATAATGATTAGTTTTGCCAGACAAATGGCTTACTTGTTCATGTTCGATGTTCGTGTAATGCATCTGTTTGCTGCATGATACCATTTCATAGATCGTCACACATTTATGATATTCACTTTCTGAAACTGGGCGAGGGGCCATACATACTAAATTCGTTGGCAGAATTTAGTTTAAAGCGACACTACATCGGTGAAAACGCAAATGTCTGCAGAATGTAATTTCCTATTATAATGTATAATTTTCTTTCCAATATTTGCCTCAAAAACCGAGTATTTCAATAAGTAAACAAGCGTCGTATACGCGGTTTGTTGACATAACAAAATAATGTAAATAGTGTCGATATCCATGCGTAATAAAATGGGTGTATCCTGAATAACACGATTTATCGTACATATTTACCGTTATATCTCACATGGGTGCCTATGCATACTAATTGTAGACTAATCTTAGTTAATTTATCTCTAAACGAAATATCGCGCGTTTAGTATTGACTCCAATGACAAACAAATGTCATTTCAGGAGCGTGGATGACAGCTATATGAAATCCTACTTTCACTTTTGAAAGTTTGTAGGCAATGTTAGTGTTCGAATGTATTTAGAAGAATGTGTACATGTAGTAGCAATGAATTTATACGTGAACACATGCATTGTATTGGCTTTTTGCGATGTAATGTCGCTTTAAACAATAGTGTATTCAAGAATGGTGCATAAAACAGGAATAGTTGCAACATCACAGCTGGGATTGGAGGAAAAGCTACATAGTAAATTATTCGAATCCCTTTCCTTAAATACAATTACACGCACGCACGCACGCACGCACAAACACACACACACACACATATTCTTTGGCAGAATTTGTCTTTCTGTGATGCTACGACCGTTGAATTCTTTAAAAGTTCCGAGGTCGAGAGCGATCGACAAGTATTTTATACCACTATCTGGTATTTTGCCTTTAATGTTGATGCCATCTAGCAGCTTTCAAATTGTCCTATGACACGAGAGTTCAAAATGTTATCATATAGACATTGCCTACATTTGTGAACCGATTTTAAAAGCAGACAGCGAGTAAAGATATGCCATGAGGCAAATTGATTAACATGTAGTTTACTAAAGGAGACACCATGGTGGAAATGTTACAGGGTAAGAATAGTCGGTAGTAGTAGACGTAACACGACTATATATTAGTTTAATCGTGTGTTATTACGTGTTATACAATACAATTACAAATAATAGATAATATGATAAACATCTGAACAAGATGATACAACTATAATGCTATCCCTAGATATAAATTCTGAGAATAAAAATCTAGAAGCAAATGGGTTGGGTAACAAGTTCTAGCAACATTAGCTAGTGCCAGCCACAATAGACAAGATTGATGTTCAATTATTAGAAATATATGTCTGTATCTAGGGTCATGTCCAGAACACGTTTTGTATTAATTTATCATGAAACACCGTCCATAGGGCTACATGTATTCACCATAGCAATTAATATTTTAACGTTATGTGCAAGAGAAATCGCATTTTAAAGCTTCAGTTTCAAAATTTAAAAGATTCAAATTAAGTATTACTCAACCACTACACCGTGCCATTCATACGCAGGTACGGAAGTGTTACAAGTTGTAAGCAGGCGACACAAGAACCAGGTCATCAGGTCAAAATTGCATAGACGACATCTGCACTAGCATTGACCACAATGGCACTGGTATTGACCACAGCGGCACTGGTATTGACCACAGCGGCACTGGTATTGACCACAGCGGCACTGGTATTGACCACAGCGGCACTGGTATTGACCACAGCGGCACTGGTATTGACCACAACGGCACTAGCATTGACCACAACGGCACTAGCATTGACCACAGCGGCACTAGCATTGACCACTGCGGCACTAGCATTGACCACAGCGGCACTAGCATTGGCCACAGCGGCACTAGCATTGACCACAACGGCACTAGCATTGACCACATCGGACTAGTATTGACCACTGCGGCACTAGCAGTGACCACTGCGGCACTAGCAGTGACCACTGCGGCACTAGCAGTGACCACAGCGACACTAGCAGTGACCATAGCGTAGCGGCACTAGCATTGACCACAGCGGCACTAGCAGTGACCATAGCGGCACTAGTATTGACCACTGCGGCACTAGCAGTGACCACTGCGGCACTAGCATTGACCACAGCGGCACTAGCATTGGCCACAGCGGCACTAGCATTGACCACAACGGCACTAGCATTGACCACATCGGCACTAGTATTGACCACTGCGGCACTAGCAGTGACCACAGCGACACTAGCAGTGACCATAGCGTAGCGGCACTAGCATTGACCACAGCGGCACTAGCAGTGACCATAGCGGCACTAGCATTGACCACAGCGACACTAGCATTGACCACAACGGCACTTACAGAATCCAAAACCAAATCCGGATCATTGCGGTATATTCTCACGGCAGGTAGTTAGTTGCTCTCCACATTTGAAGCGGTTTTATATCATGGCGCAGGTGTCCGATTAGCGCAGTGGTTAGCGCGCTCGCTTCTCACCAATGCAACCCTGGTTCGGTCCTCTGACCGGGAAGTATGTGAGATGGTACGGTGGTCGTCAGATCGGACAGGTGGGTTTTCTCCGGGTACTCCGATTTCCTCCCACACGAATGACCACATATACATGTACGCTTTCATTCGCACCAACGAGGCGATAGTGATTAATATAGGTTGTTTAAACTTGCTTAGCAATCATTGTAAAATAAATGTTTTAAAAAAATAGCTGGAGAGTCACCTTATGATATGACCTATGCTGTTGGTGCGACGCTAACGGTTGTATATACGTAAATAGGCGGAAGTGCATCCGCGGTCGATTGTAGTCCCAATAACTAATACTATTATAGTATCATTTTTCTTTTGGGTAAAAATGCATTTTCATGACAGGCAGTATATAGTGTTTGTGTTTTTTGAGAAATTATGTGACTTGAGAAGACTTCAGACTAGTTGATGTGTAGAAAAGATGTGGTATAAGAAGTCAGGCCATTGCAAACTGAAGGTTAGTACACTGTATTATTTAGCGGAGGAATACAGTGTGTAAACACAGTGACGTTATTCACAGGTGAGCACTGGCTATTTGAAACACTAAATTTGAAATATTCTTGGTGTGTTTCAGGCTGATTTGAATACCTCTTCACAGTGGATGTGGTATCAGAAGAAATGAAAGATTGGAAATATAAATGAACAGACTGTATGGTTTTACTTTTTACTATGTATTTAATAGGCAATTTATTTGGGTTTTTTTACAACCTAAACGCAACAACAAAAACAAACAGTAGATTGAACCCAACTCAGCTGTGCCTAATAATACGCGTGGGGCAACAACACCAGCGAGTATGTCTAATAAGTAATAACCAAGACAACGAGCGCAAGTAATTCGATATGGGTAGTTAATAAAGGAAATAATGACATATCTTGTTACTTGTCATTAAGCAGTAGACTTGTTTGATTTAACCAATTCTTTCGTATTACTTACACTGAGGTGTGTGCAATATATGTTCATGTTGGGTGTATTATTTTACTGGTGTAATAGTAGACACTAATTAAGCTTGTTCGTGTGGAATATTGTGTTGTTTTGTTATATCTGCAACTTTCGCAAACAATACGTAACATTAGGTTATGTTGCCATGTCTGTAACTGTAGATACACTACCATCCTCTGTGCGTAACTCATGTTCTGTTGCGATGTCTGTAACTGTAGATACACTACCACCCTCTGTGCGTAACTCATGTTCTGTTGCTATGTCTGTAACTGTAGATACACTACCATCCTCTGTGCGTAACTCATGTTCTGTTGCTATGTCTGTATCTGTAGATACACTGCCATCCTCTATACGTAACTCATGTTCTGTTGCTATATCTATAACTGTAGATACACTACCATCATCTGTGCGTAACTCATGTTCTGTTGCTATATCTGTAACTGTAGATACACTACCATCCTCTGTGCGTAACTCATGTTCTGTTGCTATATCTGTAACTGTAGATACACTACCATCCTCTGTGCGTAACTCATGTTCTGTTGCTATATCTGTAGCTGTAGATACACTACCATCCTCTGTGCGTAACTCATGTTCTGTTGCTATATCTGTAACTGTAGATACACTACCATCCTCTGTGCGTAACTCATGTTCTGTTGCTATATCTGTAACTGTAGATACACTACCATCCTCTGTGCGTAACTCATGTTCTGTTGCTATATCAGTAACTGTAGATACACTACCATCCTCTGTGCGTAACTCATGTTCTGTTGCTATATCTGTAACTGTAGATACACTACCATCCTCTGTACGTAACTCATGTTCTGTTGCTATATCTGTAACTGTAGATACACTACCATCATCTGTGCGTAACTCATGTTCTGTTGCTATATATGTAACTGTATATACACTACCATCCTCTGTGCGTAACTCATGTTCTGTTGCTATATATGTAACTGTAGATACACTACCATCCTCTGTGTGTAACTCATGTTCTGTTGCTATATCTGTAAAAGTTCTGTCGCATATAATAACAGCGTCCGTGAGTATTATCATGTTCTGTTGCTATATCTGTAAACGTTCTGTCGCATATAATAACAGCGTCCGTGAGTAAGATCATGTTCTGTTGCTATATCTGTAAACGTTCTGTTGCATATAATAACAGCGTCCGTGAGTATTATCATGTTCTGTTGCTATATCTGTAAACGTTCTGTTGCATATAATAACAGCGTCCGTGAGTAAAATCATGCTCTGTTGCTATATCTGTAAAGGTTCTGGTCCGTGAGTAAAATCTTGTGTTGCTGCTATATTTGCAACAGTCGCAAATAATACCATTGTCCGCGTAAATCCGTGCTTGTGAATATCGTGCAATATGAGCAAAACTGAAATACAAACACAGACATGTTAATTGCTGCTTCGATCGAATTAAGAATATGTGTCTCTAGCGTAATGGGGTCGCATATTTAACATATCTCTCATCAACATTATTAATGCCATGAGTTTCTACACCATTACATGTAATATATGAGATGCTTGCCTTTAGTTGCTGAGCATATTGCTGTCTGTGTTCCTGATTATTTCAATGCATTATGTGTATAATAGTGAGCTCTACGTTAGTTGCGTAGTAGTGATTATTAATTCAAGTTTCAAAGCTTAAACGTTATTTATTTTACAGCGAAGCAAGTTCTAATAACTTATATTAATCACGCTCGCTGCGCGGATGAAAGCGTATATGTGATCATTATTGTGGTACGAAACCGGAGTACCCGGAGAAAACCCAACTGTCCGATCTGGCGACAACCGTGCCATCTCACATACTATTCCCGGTCCGATGATCGAACCAGGGTTGCATTGGTGAGAAGCGAGCGCGCTAAACACTGCGCTAATCGGACCATTTCAAAGCTTATTACAGTAAATCAACAGTATACATGATTTTCGTTATTAATAGCAGTTTGAATATGGCAAAGAAATAGATACAAACATATATGTACATGTAGTTAACTTTCAATTAATACACTCAAACAAAACAACAAAAGACAAACTATTTTTAATTGCGGAACAGTTAGCAAGGCAAGGTTCATGTATTGCATATGCTTGTGTAATATAATTGATATGTTTGTCAAGTACTAGTATTCTTTTCTGATTGGTTGTTGACAGTATATAGAAAATATTTCCAAAAGTAGGTCATGCGGAATTTAATGAATATGTTCTTCTCAAAGGAATATATAGAGGACAACACAATACGAAATGGTATTCATCGTCAACTAAGTATATATTGCAAAGTTTACAAAACTTATCGAAAAGTTAGGTTTCAATTTCCAGATGACACTCAGAGAGCTGAAATTGGTGTGGTTATTCCCCCCTTAATGGGTCCTTTACACAATTATTAATGTAGGTTTCACATTTAAATTACAACTTAAATTTGCTATAACAACATATCAAGACATTGACAAGTGTCTTTAAAGGATCAGCCATGTCTGAAATACATGTTATCAACATGAGTGGAAGTCGTGATAGCTCAGTGTTAGCGCATTCGCCTCAGGTGCGAAAGTCCCGGAGTTCGCGCCCAGCTGTCGCCGTTACGATTGTACCCTTAAGCAAGGCATTTAAATTCAATATTTTCCTCTTCTCTCTCTCTCTCTCTCGCTCTCTCGCTCTCTCGTTGCGAAAGATTCCACAAGGAATGAAGTCTCGATAGTGACTAATGTAAGTTATAGGAACTTGTTTCTCAATCGATCTAAAATAAATTTGCATTAACTAACATGAGTACATCCCGCATACTATCATTGTATGCCAGACTGATATGCAATCAGTTACCATTATTTAACTAGCAGTCGGCTCACAAACAGGCTAAATCAGAATAAACCCCTAAAGAGGTTCGAACCTTGGATCTCCCGCTCTGTAGGTGGACGCTTTGAGTACTATGCCACTAAGACGGTATTGTCGCTCTAGTTTATTATCACCAGTAGTACTGGTAGCATGGTAGTAGTAGGGTCCATAGGTATCCATGTGATACGCATCCAATGGTTAGCACGCTCGCTTCTCACCAATGCGATCCGGGTTCGATCCTCGGACCGGTAACTATGTGAGATGGTACGATGGTCGCCAGATCGGACAGGTGGGTTTTCTCCGGGTACTCCGGTTTCCTCCCACATGAATGACCACATATACGCTTTCATTCGAGCCAACGAGAGTGATTAATATAAGTTGTTAAAACTGGCTTCGCAATCGTTGTAAAATAAATAGTTTAAAAAAAGAAAAAAGAAAAAAAGAAATACGCATCCAATTACAGATGAATTAGAGAGACCAAATATAGTTGCAGAAACACATAAAATTGCTAACAGTGAATTTAGAAAAGCCATATAGAAAACATCGAAAATGTTTGCAAGAATAGAATGTCTGAGCTATATAGATGAATAGATAGATAAATAAAGACACTGTTCCATTTATAGAACGAAATAATTGGCTAGTAATGTAAAATGAATTTTTATACAGCAATATATGAGATAGTATTTCCATTTCATTTTAGATTATATATAGTTCTGAAATATGTGCAATGTTGTCAGATGTAGCGTCAACAACCACTTAAATCACTCAGGTAATGTGATGCAAGTACAAAACAACAGAAGCATATTGAATTACAATCTTGATATAGCAGTCTACCGATTGCCAACCCTTACATTTTGTCTTGGAAATAATTATTAAGACCTGGGCGTATTCATTTCAATGGTCAACGTCAAAGTCCACGTACTTCGACCATATATTCTAAAGATATCTGGTTTCACATCTAGGTCTAGGAATATAGAGATCAATACTTGAAACATGTATTACTTTTTATTCCATTTTGTATTTCTGGTCTTCCAAAGCTTCACTCTCTTCAACCTATTTCAGACTGAAACATCACTCTTTTCAACCTATTTCAGACTGAAACATCACTGTCTTCAACCTATTTCAGACTGAAACATCACTCTCTTCAACCTATTTCAGACTGAAACATCACTGTCTTCAACCAAGTTCATTCTGAATCATCAACGTCATCAACCTATTGCAGGCTGAACGGATCACCAACTGAGCAGTTTATACATTACCACGACAATGTGTCGTCATTAACTTCATGTAAATAAATAATCGGATGTGATTACATTTACTCCGCTAGTTCTTCTTCTGTAAATATTATAACTACAAACTCAAATGTGGTCTATCATGCCTTCCTTGGCCCCTCCGATCAGTACTGGCAAACTACCGGAACAAAGCAAATCAAACAGCCAACATCGTGATCCATACTTTAAATAAACGTGTACCTTGTCTACACCAATCACCGCCTAGACAGGAAAGTCAGGGATAAATTAAGACAAGCACTAAAAGGCAAACTCGAGAGGAGCAAAAAGTACTTCCTAAACCAAGGGTTGTCAGCGAACATCTAACTGAAACAAACCATAAAGTATTGATGTGTGCTTAAAACAATCGTTGTATTAATGCGAATATTTTAGAACACGTTTTCTAAGCAGAACATTTATTTAGTGCAGATGTACTTTGAAAATCTATGAATACGGTATAGTTATACTGTCAACATATTACTGGTTACACATTTGTCTGTCTGTCTATTTGTCTGTCTGTTAATGCACATTCTAGCAACAGTGGCACAATATGATATTTTTTATATTGCATACTAATTATCAGGGGATGGTGAAATTTTTAACAAACTTCATTCGGTCAAACCAACACTTGGCGAATGGTGCCCAATTTACAGGCCTATTCGTCGAGAAGAAGTCATTCTTGCCCGTCTCAGGATTGGTCATTCTCGAATATCACAGTCATGGCTGTTGTCACGAGATGATGCACCAGCATGTATCCCATGCAATACTCTATACACGGTGGAGCATATCTCAATACACTGTGTTGACATTCAACCAATCCGGTTGCAGTACTACAATGTGGACAACATTAAAAAACTCTTCGACTCTATCAGAGTAGAGTCCATCATATCATTTATCAAGGCAATAGGAATTTATAATAAGCTGTGATATCAATTGTTAATCATGCCTTTGTAGTAATCATTCATTCATATATTACCTGTAATTAATCTTACGTCTTTATAACTTCTTAGTATTAATTTTTACGTAATGCATATACTTATATAGAATTTTATTTCATACACTCGACAATAAACATAACTTTAATGCGCGCTACATGACCTTAGATGTCGATGCGCCGTAAAACACCATTCATTCATTACATACTAATTATATACAAACGTTAATATAAAATATAGCCATAATCTATTTCTGTAAATGAATTGTATTGGGGAGGGCCGTTTTATAATGTGTATAGCACTTGTGGCCCAAACCTTTTGCTGTATATATTTGGCAATCAATTATGTTTAGACTAATATAAACTATAGCGATGACCTCCGTTGCTAGTAGTTACGGTCGCTGACGTCACCTAGCCTCACCGCTGTAGATTCGAATCCATTTGAAAATGTTGAGTCATGCTTCATGTTTATGTCTACACATCTATAACCACCGATCTGTTGCAAGCAGACTGGATAGCTTCATCACACGCACACGAACACATTCCGCAACTCCATAGCATAGCCCATTGATAGAATGTGTACATGCATACGGAGGATGTTTGCCAGATATGTCCATCATCCTTTTCTTTGGATATTAATTTGGCAAGTGTTCAGATAGCGGAAATTGATCAAATATGACTAGCATTGGGATAGGCCGATATGAGACAACTGCTATGATTTTACTATCTAAATTGAGTTCCTCTCCTCCACATATGCCTATAGGAGTTTCCTGGCCATCATTTCCTGGAGTGTATTTGTTTTATAATCCCGTATGCTTTGTGTCAATCTAGCGTTATTTAAGAAATAATAAGTATCAACCGTGGTATAGTTTGAGGTTCTTATGCGTAGAAATATATCACGAAGGCCGAAGGCCTGAGTGATATATTTCTACGCATAAGAACGACACACGAGGGTTATTCTGCGATATACCACGGTTGATACTTATTATTTCGATTCTAACACGACTTACTTCTAATAATTTTAAAGGAGTATTTTCTTCAAACGCCGCTACATTTGGCTTTCGAAATTTCCTCCCGCGTAAAGGGGTGATGACGTTATTTTTTATGGAAAATATCAATCTAGACTCTAGTGCATAAATGAACAAAATTTGTAACTGATCAATATAATTGTATTTATTTTGTCAAATAAAACTGTACAGAATAGTAACTGAAACGTTACTTAACAGAAAAACAAGACGGACAAGAGATTATCTGATTCTAAAAATAGCTCACTTCCGTGAATTCCCACGGTATTTTTTACAAACATCACGTGACTTTCATTCATAAAACTTTACACGCATTGTATAAATGGAATAGCCAACACATGGTGCGCGCGCAGCATAGTTCAAGGTAGGTATATTGCAGAATAACCCGACTTAGATTTTACTCTACAAGTATGTATGTTATTAGCTGGGTCGTGTTAGAATCCTCAATAGTGTGGAAGTCGTGATAGCGCCGTCGTAGCGCGTTATGCCTGGAGTTCGAGCCCCGCTGGCATTTAAAGCGGTGAGGCTAGGTGAAGTCAACGACCGTAAATTCCACATGCCTTTTCTCTCTCCCTCGTGGCGATGGATTCCATCAGTAATGAGGTCTCGAGAGTGATTAATATAAGTTGTAGGAACTTGTTTCGCAATAAAATAAATGTGTATAAACTAGACATTGTTATAATTGAAGCACTATTCCTCAGATGAATACTTTGTTTGTAAATAAATATACAACCCTATGTAATATGTGACATACTGCTATATGCTATTCGTTATTTTTTTTATTTTTTTTTAAAATTATTTATTATTACTATTTTTATTATTATTTGCTGTCCTTTCTTTCTCTTGTGCCAATCTAGTGCTATAAACATGTTTCTTAGGAATTTGTACCATGTGTAAAATTAAAAACAAATACTAGTTATTTAAAAGAATAAATAACATATTTATTTCTCGTTTATAGAAATCGATATATTCGTGCATGTACATTACTAACTAAATCATAGAAATATATCATATCATGTATGTATTTATCATCGATAATCGTGTATTATTCTTGTCAATATTTGTAAATAAATGTATACATAAAAAAAAGGATTTGGTACCATTGCAAATAATACACACTGTATACATATAATACATACTGTGTACATATAATACATACTGTGTACATATAATACATACTGTGTACATATAATACATACTGTGTACATATAATACATACTGTGTACATATAATACATACTGTGTACATATAATACATAATGTGTACATATAATACATACTGTGTACATATAATACATACTGTGTACATATAATACATACTGTGTACATATAATACACACTACATACTGTATACTGTTTCACGTATAGATGCATTGCTAATACAAATTCTTTTGAATACATAACATTGAATCAATAAACAGAGTTTTTGTGGTATACACATTTTCAAAAATGAAAGTAGGTTTTCAATATAACGGTCATACACGCTTGAATTGATGTTTGTTTGTCATTGGAGTCAAAACTAATCACACTGTTCATTAGCTTACAGATAATTTAACTAAGATTAGTATACAACTAAATATGCTTAGTCCACAAATAAATATGTCGTCACAAATGTGACGGTAAATATATACCATATCTCGTGTTATTCAGGATAAGCTCGTTGAATGTCGACCATATTTACATTATTTTGTTATGTTAACAAACCGCGTATGCGACGTTTGCTTATTTATTGAAATACTCAGTTTTTGAGGCAAATATTTTGAAAATAAATTGTACCAGATAATAGGAAATTACATTCTGTAGAAATTTGCGTTTTCACCGATGTAGTGTCGCTTTAATCCTATGGTGTATCATACTATTCTTAAAAATAAATAGAAAACATTTGTTTGCGTTTGAAATATGAAACAATGTGTCCAGACCCCAAACATCTCTACAGACGAATATGTAGTCCAGTGGTAACACGCTGGACTGGTAATCCAGGGATCGCAGGTTCGATCCCCCGTCTGACCCTAATAAAATTAACAGTCTTTCAGATGGGACGTTTCCAGGAATGGGTCTCTGTCTGTATCATGCACTATCCTCCACATTCTAAAATGACTAATCTCTTCAGGAGGCGTCGCTCATATGGGCAACCGGTAGCGACGATAAATAAACGTAAAACACACACCCCAAACATCTGTGGATGACTAGACATAAATATGAACTATAAGCTTCTATTTATTATGATCCGGTCTATTCCTCTGAGTAATATAAGCATTCACACATGCTTAATGGAATTTGCATTATGCACCTTAAAGCAGCATTACATCGTATGAAATAAAAGATATTTGAAAAATTCAATTTTTACGTATGGGTAGCAATGCTGCTACACATTCTAACATTATACTTTGTATGCTTATGTTCATTTGGTAAACATTGTTTTTTGCGATAAAGCAAACTCGAAACCGAAAGTAGGACTTTCCGAGTCGATCGGTCACGCACTTGTTTACAACCGGAACGCATCATCCGCACTTGTTTGCATTCGGAATGTATCGTCCCCATTTGTCCCACGTTGTCTTTTTTAATTAAATTACTTGATATGTTGATTCATACCTCTGTTAGCTAAGTCTTTAGGGACATTTCTACATCCCCGCGAGGGGTTCGACATTAAAGGAAGATAGATCGATATAGTCTTTCATGTTCAAAATATATACGTTGTTCTCTACATCCTATGTTGTTTCACGCATGCGCATTGTGCGTGTTTACATTTTGTGTGTTGATAAACAAATTCGCGTATACGACGGTTTAAATTTATTGGAATTTTATCGTTTCTGAGCGACTATTTCGATTTTTGTAAACACACACACATTAGTATTTATATTTTACCCAAAACATCCTTTATTACGATGTAATGCTGCTTTAAATACTTAGCTGTCTCTGTAATACAAGTTAATTTATACACATTTATTTTAGCTCCATTGCGAAACAAGTTACAACTTTTAATAACTATTAATCACTCTCGAGATCTTATTCCTGATGGAATCCATCGCCACGAGGGAGAGAGAAGAGGCAATGTGGAATTTAAATGCCTTGCATAAGCGCACAATCGTAACGGCGAAGCGAACGCGCATCCACTGCGCTATCACGACTTCCACAAGTAATACAAGTTAACGAAGGCACACGAAGAGACATATCTTGTGTAGTGTACAGGAATCCCCATTCAATAGACAAAATACTAGCAATGCAGAATGGAATGGAGGGGCATTTTTCAGTGGTAACAAATCAAACTTTTGTTGTTGTTGATTCAGTTTATTTACCCTCGCCACCGGTAAACCATATGGGCGAGCTAACGTGCTTTCGCACCGTCGATTATTCGATGATTGTTGTGTCGTCGGTGTCTTGTAGAGTGGTGTAGATTGAAGATTGAAGTTGTAGATTCCCGTGAAGATTTCGGTCCAAGATGATTATGTTACTCGATAGTTATTCCTTGTTGGTTGTGTCTAAGTTGATTAATTCCAAGATGATTATGGTCTAGAAGATTAAATCAAACTAAGATAGCGTAGCTACTTTGTAGACTCTAAATGTCGTCCACATAATATCAACTGTGCTGATATTTTAATGGAGGTAGTTATGGACATATCCATAGTTCTTGGAAAAAGCTGAAACAGAATATCATTCAAATGCCTCCTTTAGTTTCCTTGTAAAATTATTCTCAACAATTTCGGTTCATTGTTTACGTCATAACTGATACACATTCTTCCATCTTTTCTAGTGTGTACATGGCCAGTGTTGCACACATCACGTGACACTGTTTGTATCCAAGTAAAACGGCATGTTCAATTCAATTTAATTCAATATATTTATTGCATTAAATATGACAACATACTTATAGCAAAGAATACATATATAAACAAAGTACAATGGAAAGACATGGATACATTTTCAGAAGAGCATAGATAGTTGTGGTGTCTAAAAAAAATTAATTTCTTACTAAATTTGCGTAATATATAAATTTGTATGTACTATCTTCACACACTGCATTGATATCTCATTCGCTTTGCCTGGTGCTAGGGAGTGGCACATTTGTATATTAATGAGTATGTAGCTTTCTTCGTCAGCCTTATTTATAGAGCAGTAATCTACGAATAACGATACCGGCCTATGTCTCGAGGCCTCTAATCTCTCAGTAATGACGCTGTGCTAACCACTAATCCAACGTTGATTACCTCATGGCTATCCATCACTTATGTCTTAGAGTCTCTCTCTCTCATATATATATCGCTCTCTCTCTCTCGCGCGCGCGCTCTCTCTCTCTCTCTTTCTCTCTCACGCGCTCTCTCTTTCTCTCTCTCTATCTCTCTCTTTCTTTCTCTCTCGCTCTCTCTATCTCTCTCGCTTTCTCTCTTTCTCTCTCTCGCGCGCGCTCTCTCTATATCTTTCTCTTCTCTCTCTATATCTCTCTCTCTCTCTCTCTCTCTCTCTCTATCTCTCTCTCTCACTCTCTCTCACACACTTGTGACTTGGGACTATGCTGAACATTTTCCAGTAAGTTTCATTAGGTTAACTCATGAGCTGATCTGGCTCAGTTTTGGGGGTGGGGGCATTCGGGGGGGGTGTCCCAGCGAGCTATGGCAATCACCGAGCTTATTACATTTCACCGGGCTTGAAATTGGGGGGGAGGGATGCAACAACTCAACGCCGTCCCTCAAGAATCATAAGGGACAACAGTCAGATAGCTGAACTGAGTGGAACAATAGACGAATTCTGCAATCCATTCACAGATGATGCTCCAACTTCCTTGGTGAATGTTGCAACCGGTCAAGCAGCATCTAAGGCTACTGTATTATATCTACTCAATATGCTGAAAAGGGGCCAGGATGAAAGGGATTAAATTTCAAGATGAATGGGACAGCAACAGCCATCGATTTCTTCAACCTGTGAAACGTACGCGTGTACATAAATTTGCTGCTCAGAACATGAAAAAAAAAGCAAAGCTACCCTCCTCACAGAAGACAAATGCTGAGAGCCTGAGGGAAAAGTGTGTCCATATGATCGTAGTCATTGCGGAGAAAACAGCGTGTAACCTTTGGAATGTTCTCTCCTGCCCAATTACGCCATACCCACTGTCACTCGCACACACATTTGGGGCGCATGTGAAAAGTGAAAAATCGGCATTGCTGAAAATGCTTGAGTCCTTCCAGACAGAAGCAATCGCAGAAGCCGAGTTACCGAGGAGTTATGTACAGGTCTATGATGGAGGACTTGTTCTTCATTCCGTCCTCTCACAAACAAACATGGAAGCACCATACGCATCAATTTCTAGGACCATGCTGTCTGTGGTATGTTCAGGGCTAATGAAGCACATGTTTGTCTCGACAAGTACGTGGAGACATCCATCAAGGACAGTGAGAGAAAGTTGCTGGGTGCAGTTGATTAAGTATATGTCATAACCGGGCCAAATCAGACAATCAGACAGAATGGGGAAAAACTGCTCACCAATGGAGTATTCAAGAATGAACTCGCCAGGTTTCTCTTGAAAGAGTGGAGGGAAGATCATTACTGGAATAGTTTTGATGGAAAGACCTTGCTTGCTTCTTATGGTGGTGAGTGTTTTCAGTATGTCCCTGATGAGCACCATCATATTACTGAGCACACAGCCAATGTGACCATGAAGAGGCCGATACGCTGGTTGCTTTCCACATCGCAAATATCACAGCAGGCAAAGTCATGGTGAGGGCATCTGACACCGATGTCTTAGTGATACTGATTGGTGCCCTTGGACAGCAACACCGAGAAGTCCGGGCTATGGCCAACATCATCATGGACTGTGGGATGGGAAACAGCAGGAGGTACATCAATGTGACCAACTGACGTCCTTGAAGAGCGCAAACCTTGACTTCCCAAAGCACTGTCCGTATACCATGCGTTCAATGAATGTGACTTTACATCTGCCGTTTACGGGTACACACAAGATTGTGTGTGTCTCAGTAAAATGTCTCTATTACGGTGTTGGTGTTATGATTTAATTAGCCATAGCATTTCTTAAAAATTTAATATGTGGTACATTTTTTGTGCTGATAACAAATCTGAAATGAAAAAAATCGGGGTAACCGGATTCGTATTTTTGAGCACTGATTTAATGGTCTCATTTTGAATTTGTACCTGAATTTTCAGGAAAGGCAAATCTAAACCCCTCGATCTCATAGAGAAGGACAGGACTGGCCGCTACGTTAACCTCTTCATCAGTATCGGCGAGGTGCATGGTAGTGTTGATCTGGATGTCGAATCAGAGTTTGTCTGCCGCATGTATGCACAAAGCAATACTCAAGATGTCAATGAAGCACGATACAATAAACTGATGCAAATTACTGGCAAAGTTGATCAGGTAATTAAGGCACAAGAACCTTTAATATGATCATCATAATAAAATTAGAATACCTTACAGCATGGGCAGATTTAGAGGGGGTGGAAGAGGCGTACGCCCCCATATTGATTAGTACAATTTAGATTTCGAAAATCACTAAATATTACCTCTGTAGAATATTAATTTCTCAAATCCATATATTAAGTGTAAACTGTAGACTATTGCCCCCCCCCCATTTCTCTGTTCTGGACCCTACTCTGCATGACTGATGACTGCACGCCCTCTTTAAAAATCCTGGACTGTTACAACAGCTCTAATCATGCCTTTTATTGACTTTCAGGAGAATCCACTGGACAAACATCAAACGTATCGATTGTGCCTTGCTGCCACATTCTCAACGGACCCTTGAGATTAAGATTCGATGAACACAGTATGTTACAGCATTGTGAACACATGCCATGACAGCATCTCCTTGGGACGGTTTGTGACCAACTGAGTATGGATTATATGTGAGGGACAACCTCCTGAAGCCAACCTTGTTTGAAGGGCAGCTATACCAAGCAGTTTGTTTATGAATGGCAGTAAGAATGCAGAGGACATGGAGGTTGAAGGTGACAGCGAGTCTGTCATCACTGATGGGCACTGGTTCGAGCCCCGCTCAGGCCGTGTCTGTTTATATGAAACAGTTGGCAGTTTCTTATGGAGGTTGGTGCATCAACTGGTTAACAGCTGGAGCCTGCCCAGGAAAGGTGTTGTTAGGTAAACTACCCGGCGGCGATATAGCCCAAAATGGTGCTGATGAAGACGTAAAACCCAAACAAATTGTTGTACAATTTGTAAATAATGTATTGAAGACTCAGATTCAGAGAAGGAAGACGGGAATTACTTGTAGTAGATAACATCTCTAGAGAATCTAAGGGATATACAGTATTATGCTGAACATGTTTCAGTCACTTTCATCGAGTTTGGTAACTCATTAACTCAGATCTAGCTGTATATTTGGAATGGGGGTAGGAGGTATATAGCAGGCACACATACATACATGCCTATATATATATATATATATATGCTTTATTTAAAACCAATAAAGGAACTGAATTTAAATGTGTATTTCTGCTATGTGTTACCTTTTGGTGAATTCACAAAACATTCATAATTGTTGGCTATATATATTATTTTACAAAATATAATTAAAGCACTCCCCAATGATACCTGGGACTATGCCGGACATTTTACAATACGTTTCATCAGGTTAACTCATGAGCCGATCTAGCTCATTTTGGTGTTCCTTTCTAATGACACCATGGAAGTCGTGATAGCGCTGTGGATGCGCGTTCGCTTCAGGTGCGACAGGTCCGGAGTTCGAGCCCCACTGGAGCCGTTACGATTGGGCCCTTAGGCAAGGCATTTAAATTCCACGTTGCCTCTCTCTCCCTCGTGGCGATGGATTCCATCAGGAATGAGGTCTCGAGAGTGATTTATATAAGTTGTAATAACTTGTTTCGCAATCGAGCTAAAATAAATTTGTATAAACTATAAACTATAATGACACCAGAATGAGCCTGACAGACGTCCATTTCCTTACATGGACATGCACATGGACCATTGCTATATGCATGCAAATTGGTTAACTTTCCAGCTAGGCTGGCCCTCTGGGCTCCTGTTCTAAATGTTCTCATATGTAAAGACAGAACTACTCTGTTGCAAGATAAAAGGTAAAGTAATGAATTACACTTGTTCGATACATTGGTTTAATACATGTATATTTATTTATCAGGATACATGCAATATACATTTAGAAATAAACAGAAACAGATATTTATATCGTGATATGTGGATTAAACTGAAAGCTAAACGCTTACGCTAATTGCATACTAGATGTTGGTACCAGGTATATATGGCAATTTTAATAACTTGGTGTAATATCGAAAATGACCAGAACTTAATGATGTTTTATTCAAATTGGAAACGCAGGGGAAATAATTGATTAATATTATATTTAGAATAACTTTCGATTGGATGTTAAACGATAAATGGATCATTATTGTGTGGTGAACATTAAATAAACTGGATATTATAAAATAAAAGTAATTTATTTAGATATACTTCCTGTTGTGTTGAGTTCTTCAATTTAGAAAAGGGTTAAACATAAAACAATTAAATCAGGTAGGGTCTATATATGGCAACTTTAATAACTGCGCAATATCGAAAATGACCAGAACTTAAATACTTTTAATGCAATACATTATCAATATGTGTGTTCCAGGAAAAGTATAGTGATTCCAAGTAGTGTTTCATTTCTGGACTGAATTTCAAGAAAAGTATAGTATTCCAAGTAGTGTTTCATTTCTGGACTGAATTTCAAGAAAAGTATAGTATTCCAAGTAGTGTTTCATTTCTGGACTGAATTTCAAGAAAAGTATAGTATTCCAAGTAGTGTTTCATTTCTGGACTGAATTTCAAGAAAAGTATAGTATTCCAAGTAGTGTTTCATTTCTGGACTGAATTTCAAGAAAAGTATAGTATTCCAAGTAGTGTTTCATTTCTGGACTGAATTTCAAGAAAAGTATAGTATTCCAAGTAGTGTTTCATTTCTGGACTGAATTTCAAGAAAAGTATAGTATTCCAAGTAGTGTTTCATTTCTGGACTGAATTTCAAGAAAAGTATAGTATTCCAAGTAGTGTTTCATTTCTGGACTGAATTTCAAGAAAAGTATAGTATTCCAAGTAGTGTTTCATTTCTGGACTGAATTTCAAGAAAAGTATAGTATTCCAAGTAGTGTTTCATTTCTGGACTGAATTTCAAGAAAAGTATAGTATTCCAAGTAGTGTTTCATTTCTGGACTGAATGAGAGAGTGCCCCTGTATACATGTTTGACCTTGAGACTAGATATGATATACATGACTAGTTTTAGCAGAATTCATTGACATACACTTATTTGAACACCATAACTCAACATTATTAATGTGTTGAGATGGGAACTGTATTATGAGACGTATTATGAGACGTCAGGGTGTTTAAGAGAAGCTGTGTTATATTTGTCTAAGCACACACTATACAATGAATGCCTTATTTGTATGTATGTATGTATGTATGTTCCATTAATGTCAAACTAGGTCAGTCAAACCCCTTGCGGGGACGTAGACATGTTTTCCTGGGCAAGCTTAGCCGACCTAAAATTAACCAGTACTAAGCAATGTGTGTGACACTACATACGTGGCCTGACCGAGTATCGAACCCGGGACGATATATTCCAGATCTGACGCTCCACCACTGGACCACGGATGTCACATAATTTATTTAAACAGTATATGCAGTATATAATTATATTATATATCTAAGAATTAATTCCATAAATAAATCAACTTTCACGCAGAAATACAACTTGGTCTAGTGTGTGCCTTAGATCTGACCTATGTTGTAACTGTGTTCCTTTTAGTTAGAGAGAACGGGCCGGTCTAGCGTGACGAAATGTCAGTCAGTACCCCTTAAGAGACCAGTTGCTCTAATATTAGCGTGACAACTGTTCAGTATACTGTGCTGGCTGGTTAGGGAAAATTGTTTCTCAAGGCCGAACTTAATTTCGTTGTTTACGCGAATACCGATTAATATAGTAGGTCAGTGTAACCTTGACTAGGCAAAATATCGACAGACAGACAGTTTATTCAAAACAATTAGGATAAAAAAGCCCATGAGACCAACACATGTGCCTGCTACAAGATATCGAACAGCGAAACGACATATGTAGTGACAATCTACACACGCACGCACGCACGCACGCACGCATGCACGTAATAACGAAATAACCGTCCCAATATACCACAAGATTCAATCCGTAATCAGCAAGCCATACATTAACACCCTGGTTTGCAAGTGGCCAGGGAGCACTGGAGCATAAGTGTGTGTATTTTACGTTTATTTATCGTCGCTACCGATTGCCCATATGAGCGACGCCTCCTGAAGAAATTAGTCATTTTAGATGTATGGAGGATAGTGCAATGATACAGACAGAGACCCATTCCAGAGGGCACGATGCAAAGCACCGACACGAGACATCGGTTTAAAGTCCCAATTGAAAAACTGTTAATTGTATTATGGTCAGACGGGGGATCAAACCTGCGATCCCTGGATTACCAATCCAGCGTGTTAACCACTGGACACAGATCCGTCTGTTGGAGCATAAGCAGTGAGATTCACCTTCTTGTATATTTCCAACTTACTTGCCACTTTATTTATTTTACAACGATTGCGAAGCAAGTTCTAACAACTTATATTAATCACTCTCGTTTGCGCGTATGAAAGCGTATACTTATTTTGTGGTCATTCGTGTGTGGGGGGCGGAGTACCCGGAGAAAACCCACCTGTCCGAGCTGGCGACCAACGTACCATCTCACATACTTCCCGGTCCGAGGATCGAACCCGGGTTGCATTGAGAAGCGAGTGCGCTAACCACTGCGCTAATACATACAGATGGAACAAAACAAATAGCACGTGTCGTTATTTAGAGCGATACAACTACACCATCAGTTAGCAGTGAGCAGTGTACTGCTGTACTGCTGGCAATGAGCAGTGTACTGCTGTACTGCTGGCAGTGAGCAATGTACTGCTGTAGAGCTAGCAGTGAGCAGTGAGTAGTATAATCCAGCAGTGAGTTATGTATTCTAGTAGTGAATGATGTGTATATGCCAAATTTAGGAAATAATAAACAAAAATAATAAATAAAAATAATAAATAAAAATAATAAATTTTATTTTTTCCCGTACTTGCTTTTTCTGGCAGTGAGCAGTGGGGAATGTACGAGTAGTGTATTCCAGAAGTGGATAGTGTAATCCAGCAGTGAGTGGCGTAATCTAGTAGTGGATGATATCACTATGGCCGGTTTACATTGTATGTGGCTACCTTTTGCAACATATGTGTTAACACAGCTACGAGAAGCCAGTGACTGTCTAACGGCTGTTTTTACGTTTATTTATCGTCGCTACCGGTTGCCCATATGAGCGACGCCTTCAGAAGAGATTAGTCATTTTAGATGTTTGGAGGATAGTGCAATGATACAGACAGAGACCCATTCTAGAGTCTCCTCTGGTTCTTTTACGTGCACGGCGATAATCCAATCTTTTAACATTATATATACTCGCCATCGCATAAATTCATCTGGGCGAGTAAACGGCTGATTATACTCTCGGAATTGGTTCATATACTAAATGAAGTAGATTGACTGCCAGTGAGACCATTTTTGATAAAAGTAGTCATCAATATAACCACGACTGTCTTGAATGACGCGACAATTTACGTACATCACTGTACAGTTAATGAGGCAGACGACAGTTTGACAAAATGTCATGGCACTACACCGTTGGTCGTGATTGCAACAGGACACAATTAGAAGCAGTAAGTACATTTAGCATTTCTAACAGTACAGTCTAGTACACACCAACTTTTGCCCTGATTTCGATGTCTGGAAAGTGTATCAGTATAGTTTCACAAATGCACCTCGTTATGCCTTCAACGAGATCTCACAAAGCTTCGCTATGCCTTCAACGAGATCTCACAAAGCTTCGTTATGCCTTCAACGAGATATCACAAAGCTTCGTTATACCTTCTACGAGATCTCACAAAGCTTCGTTATGCCTTCAACGAGATCTCACAAAGCTTCGTTATGCCTTCAACGAGATCTCACAAAGCTTCGTTATACCTTCAACGAGATCTCACAAAGCTTCGTTATGCCTTCAACGAGATCTCACAAAGCTTCGTTATACCTTCAATGAGATTTTATGAAGCTTCGTTATGCCTTCAACGAGATCCCACAAAGCTTCGTTATACCTTCAATGAGATCTTATAAAGCTTCGTTATGCCTTCAACGAGATCTCACAAAGCTTCGTTATACCTTCAACGAGATCTTATAAAGCTTCGCTATACCTTCAATGAGATCTTCTAAAGCATCGTTATACCTTCAACGAGATCTTATAAAGCTTCGTTATACCTTCAATGAGATCTTCTAAAGCATCGTTATACCTTCAACGAGATCTTATAAAGCTTCGTTATGCTTTCAACGAGATCTTATAAATCACCGTTATACCTTCAACGAGATCTCACAAAGCTTCATTATACCTTCAACGAGATCTCCTAAATCGTCGTTATGCCTACAACGAGATCTTATAAAGCTTCGTTATGCCTTCAACGAGATCTCACAAAGCTTCGTTATGCCTTCAACGAGATCCCACAAAGCTTCGTTATACCTTCAATGCGATCTTATAAAGCTTCGCTATGCCTTCAACGAGCTCATATAAAGCTTCGTTATGCCTTCAATGAGATCTCACAATGCTTCGCTATGCCTTCAACGAGATCTTACAACGCTTCGTTATACCTTCAACGAGATCTTATAATGCTTCGTTATACCTCCAATGAGATCTCACAAAGCGTCGCTATGCTTTCAACGAGATCTCACAAAGCTTCGTTATACCTTCAATTAGATCTTATAAAGCTTCGTTATGCCTTCAATGAGATCTTATAAAGCTTCGTTATGCCTTCAACGAGATCTCACAAAGCTTCCTTATGCCTTCAACGAGATCTCACAAAGCTTCGCTATACCTTCAACGAGATCTCACAAAGCGTCGCTATACTTTCAACGAGATCTCACAAAGCTTCGTTATACCTTCAACGAGATTTTATAAAGCTTCGTTATACCTTCAACGAGATCTTATAAATCATCGTTATACCTTCAACGAGATCTCACAAAGCTTCATTATACCTTCAACGAGATCTCCTAAAGCGTCGTTATGCCTACAACGAGACCTTCTAAAGCTTCGTTATGCCTTCAACGAGATCTCCTAATGCTTCGTTATGCCTACAACGAGATATCCTAAGCGTCGTTATACCTACAACGAGACCTTCTAAAACCTCGTTATGCCTTCAATGAGATCTTCTAAAGCGTCATTATACCTTCAACGAGATCTCACAAAGCTTCGCTATACCTTCAATTGGATCTCACAAAGCTTCGTTATACCTTAAATGAGATCTTATAAAGCTTCGTTATGCCTTCAGTGAGATCTTATAAAGCTTCGTTATACCTTCAATGAGATCTTATAAAGCTTCGTTATGCCTTCAATGAGATCTTATAAAGTTTCATTATACCTTCAATGAGATCTTATAAAGCTTCGTTATACCTTCAACGAGGTCTTCTAAAGCGTCATTATATCTTCAACGAGATCTCACAAAGCTTCGTAATACCTTCAACAAGATCTTCTAAAGCGTCATTATACCTTCAACGAGATCTCACAAAGCTTCGTAATACCTTCAACAAGATCTTCTAAAGCGTCATTATACCTTCAACGAGATCTCACAAAGCTTCGTTATACCTTCAACGAGGTCTTCTAAAGCGTCGTTATATCTTCAACGAGATCTCACAAAGCTTTGTTATAATTTCAACGAGATCTCACAAAGCTTCGTTATGCCTTCAACGAGATCTCACAAAGCGTCGCTATACTTTCAACGAGATCTTATAAAGCTTCGTTTACCTTCAATGAGATCTCACAAAGCTTCGCTGTGCCTTCAATGAGATCTCACAAAGCTTCGCTATACCTTCAACGAGATCTCACAAAGCTTCGTTATGCCTTCAACGAGATCCCACAAAGCTTCGTTATACCTTTAACGAAATCTTATAATGCTTCGTTATACCTTCAATGAGATCCCACAAAGCGTCGCTATACTTTCAACGAGATCTTATAAAGCTTCGCTATACCTTCAATGAGATCTCACAAAGTTTCGTTATACCTTCAACGAGATCTCACAAAGCTTCGTTATACCTTCAATGAGATCTTATAAAGCTTCGTTATGCCTTCAACGAGATATTATAAAGCTTCGTTATGCCTTCAACGAGATCTCACAAAGCTTCGTTATGTCTTCAACGAGATCTCACAAAGCTTCGTTATGCCTTCAACGAGATCTTATAATGCTTCGTTATACCTTCAATGAGATCTCGCAAAGCGTCGCTATACTTTCAACGAGATCTCACAAAGCTTCGTTATACCTTCAATTAGATCTTATAAAGCTTTGTTATACCTTCAATGAGATCTTACAAAGCTTCGTTATACCTTCAACGAGATCTCACAATGCATCGTTATACCTTCGACGAGATCTTACAAAGCTTCGTTATACCTTCAATGAGATCTTACAAAGCTTCGTTATACCTTCAACGAGATCTCACAATGCATCGTTATACCTTCGACGAGATCTCACAAAGCTTCGTTATACCTTCGACGAGATCTCACAAAGCATCGTTATACCTTCAACGAGATCTCACAAAGCATCGTTATACCTTCAACAAGATCTCACAAAGCATCGTTATACCTTCGACGAGATCTCACAAAGCTTCGTTATACCTTCGACGAGATCTCACAAAGCTTCGTTATACCTTCGACGAGATCTCACAAAGCTTCGTTATACCTTCGACGAGATCTCACAAAGCTTCGTTATACCTTCGACGAGATCTCACAAAGCTTAGTTATACCTTCGACGAGATCTCACAAACATGCTATACCATATTTACGATTACTCTTTTCGTGCAAAGTGATACATGTATATTTATACTCATTTATTTTAGTTTAATTGCGAACAAATGTGGCGTCCGTGGATTTAGAATCTAAGAGTCACGAGTCCCGGGTTCGATACTCAGTCAGGGCACGTATGTGGTATCATTGAGCAAGGCACCTAACACACATTGCTTAGAACTGGTTAACCGTTTAGTGTGTCTAGCTGTATGCCAGCCTTATTTGCGTTCTTTTTCAATTACATAGCTGACTTACCAAAGTAGGTGGTGTGTGATGTCTTGGAAATTATTCCAGACGAGTCTATATCCATGAGTCATAATGGGTTCGCTATTCTGGATATTAACTAAAGTAATATAAAGAATCAATACGACAGAGACTGTCTCTATGAAACATGTTGTGATACTAATATGCCGAACGACACAAACTGTACACAACTCAGTACGTCCGAAGAAAAACTATAGACCCCAAATGATCTCCGTGGTTTAGTGTTTAAAGTCGTTCAATTCAAACACATGGCCCCTCACTTTTCGGGAAGGCCCGTAAATAGAACTTGACTGTTGATTGAACTTGTGGCCCGACCCGTTTGCATTTCTTGAACTTATCATGTCTTGTTATATATATATATATATGTAAAACGAATCAAGCATTATATATGATTAAACTAACCCCCCCCCTCACTTGGGGTGACGGATTTCGTGTGACTTAAGGTGACGGATTTTGTGTGACTTGGGGTGACGGATTTCGTGTGACTTGGGGTGGCGGATTTTGTGTGACTTGGGGTGGCGGATGTCGTGTGACTTGGGGTGACGGATTTTGTGTGACTTGGGCTGGCGGATTTCGTGTGACTTGGGGTGACGGATTTCGTGTGACTTGGGCTGGCGGATTTCGTGTGACTTGGGGTGACGGATTTCGTGTGACCTGGGGTGGCGGATTTCGTGTGACTTGGGGTGACGGATTTCGTGTGACTTGGGTGGCGGATTTCGTGTGACTTCGGGTGACGGATTTCGTGTGACTTGGGGTGGCGGATTTCGTGTGACTTGGGGTGACGGATTTCGTGTGACTTGAGGTGACGGATTTCGTGTGAGGAAGCTATCCAGCTGGCTTGTGGGAGGTTGTTGGTTCTATCTGGGTACCCGTCCGTGCATGAACTACTGCTCAAGTGGGCACCAGAGGTTTTCTTCCTCCAGTAATAGTTTGAGAATCGCCACATGACAACCCACTTTAATCCACAAAAACAACCAAACACACAAACTGTAAGATAAATTCCAAAATATACTATAGAACTATACTATATAACTATACTATATAACTATACTATATAACTATACTATATAACTATACTATATAACTATACTATATAACTATACTACTAATATATGTCAATGTTTTGTTTACGAAACGACATACATGCGCATTAAAGACGTGTCCTATCTAAGGTGAGAAGACGCCAGGAATGTGAGAAATGCTCATCGTAATGACTAACCGATAATACCAGTAGGAGAAGACAACCATAAACTAATTAGCTTTTAATTAGCCTTCTGTCCTGTCATGTCCTATCATTGTACATTAGCATTATACTGATTCGTAAAATAAATATGATTAAACTAAAACACACGAGTATCGCCGGAGATATACTTGAAGAATCACGCTGGAGAGCTAAATGTTACCACCATATATATATAAGTATACGATATTTATCGGAGAAATGTCATCTACCACGAGTAACCGAAATGATGTTGGGATAAAATACATAGCCTCGTGAAAGATATGTCGATTCCGCTGAACATAGTACTGACTCGAAGGAACGAATTTGCTCGATTGACTAGATTGCTGTACATAACAGATATCGTATCAGTACAGGAGAGGTTATTGTAGCTTTGTACTTGAAGGCAACATCACACCCACGTACTGGGGGAAAATCCATAATCTTATTCTTGATATTGACGCAAGAACATTGTTTATAGCGCATATATGTATAGTATGTCAAATAAATGTGACTGGTGTCTACATGCCTACAGACCGGCACCTAACATTGGTAAATACAATGTACGCTATTTGAATATTGGAGGGGCCAATGCCAGAAAGGGGTTCAGGCTAAATTCCCTGGAATATTAATGAAACGAATGCTTTATTGCCGGAGTTTTCAACCATTTTAACGAGATTTGCCTACCATTTGGCTCAAAGACCCGAACTAGTTTTGAAGCTTCATTTCCGGGTAGATACGTCTTTTACTAAATTTTGGGAAAGGGCCGATTGCCGTTTTCAAAATTGGTTTTGATTTTGATATGAATTTGAACATTGTGCAAAAGATAGTAAAAACAAACATCTATTTGCACGAATAAATATTGTCATATATAAATAGAAATGTATTTTATAAATACATTTATTTATTTATATATATGATACATTGTTAACCATGTAAGATTATGATTTTATGTAATATGTATAATCGTCTGCTATGTAATATGTATAATCGTCTGCTATTATTTTTCGCGCCTAAATTATCAGTTCTCTGTTTGCATGGGAACATTTTCACTACCGAGTGCAGGTGGTCAGTTATGTAAGAATATAGCCGCTTTATAGATGACAGAGAAACAAGTCATAATATTGTATAACATCACAGATGTTTGGCGCCGTTATGTCTGTGATAGATGTTAATTTTGCTATTTAAGAAATGAGAAATGATGAAGAAATTAGTGCATTATTATCCTGCCAAGGAGGCATTTAAGGAATAAATGTAACTCACTGTTAAAGATATAAACTGTTTCTATGACAGTTAGAAAAATTAATATTTAAAGAAGTATTAACTCTTAAATATTAAAGTCGTATTAAAAACGTGAACGGAAGATAATTAGGCCGTTTAAGAAAGGATTGTTTTGGCTAATATATCTATTGGAATAGTTTGATGAAGGAAGGAAATTAATAGAGTCATATGGGACGATTATGAACATATGGAAATAGTGAAGCGAACAATAAGATACGAGATATTACGAAGATATGATACATGTAATAATATAAATTAAAGGCGATTGTTATTAATTATATTATACAAAGGAAAATGATAGACTGTGTTGAGTCATAAATTATTGAAGGACCGTAGAGAAAACCCCTAGACAACACCAGCGAGTCTACGATAGGATAGACCCTGGTTAGAGCATTATTGAAGGACCGTAGAGAAACCCCCTAGACAACTCCAGCGAGTCTACGATAGGATAGACCCTGGTTAGAGCATTTGTACCGGACAATATATAATAAGAGAAAGAGAGGTTTGCCACAACATTTAATAACCAAACTCGTGCTCTCCGTTATCCATTTATCAGGAATAAATGACACTTACTGAAATGAAATATTATCACGAAACTACAAACAACTGTTATCTGTTAAATTTGACACACTGAGACGGTACAGGACGTAAATAATCTAGCACCGAGTGCGCATGCGTTATTTCTCAGGAACTAGTTATGATACGGGGTTTTCTGGTTTGATACAGGCTCGTGACCCTATCAAACCAGCAAGCGTAATATCAGACTGGAAAACACAGCGTATCAACCTAGGTGGTAGACAGTATTGTGGTAGGCAAATAACGGCAACACTAGGCTACACATATGTCATATCTAAGTATTAATAGTTACTAAGCGACGTAATCACAGTAAAATCAGTCCAAAATAATGTCGTACACACAATTGGTGCGCACTATTCTATAGTTCCTCCTAGATCTGTAACTGGAGCAATCTTATCAAAAATCTTTAAATAACAGTTTTCAATGTCATCCTTTATCTATTTATTTATCCACTGTGTCAATGGAGTCTAAAATAACACAGAACAATTGACACAATTTACATGTATTGCTGCGCGAATGCGACTGACTGACTGACGTCCTTCTGATGTAATCAGAGATTATCCGTGCATCGATTCCTAAGTAGATGACATTTCCCTGATCCCAGAGCTTCAAAGTGTCACAGCGAATTATATGCAAGGAGTGTCCGGGAACGCATGTAGTTAATAGTAGCGTAATTTAAGAGCGTTCCGTCTCAGACAGAAGTCTGTGGTCGAGCAATTCGTACGATTATATAAAATTCCCTTGGTGTGATTCCGAGGCAATATTAGTATGAATGAATGTATGGACGTGAATGTTATATGGTGATGTGCATTGATACGGCTAGGCCACCGGCACAAGACACAATACATTTGTTGTGCCCTATCGTCTGGTCTTATAGTAAAAAAAAAGGTTTACAACGATTGCGTAACAAGCTCTAACAACAAGCGTAATTGTGGTCATTCGTATGGGAGGAAACCGGAGTACCCGGAGAAAACACACATGTCCGATATGGCGACCACCGTACCATCAGACATACTTCCCGGTCCGATGATCGAACATTGGTTTCATGTGAGAACCACTGCGCTAATCGAAAAGTTGTAATATTGAATCAAGGGTAAGAACGGAAATAAAATCGTATCATGCTCAAACATCAACGAGAAACTAGGCAACAAACGACAAGATCACTGATATGTCCACGTGGTCGCGATCTGAAGACCTTATTTTAGCAACAAATACTTTTTATTTGATGGAGATCGGTCAAATAACACAAGCATGGCCCATTTATTTCATTTTTAAATAGCCGGAAATACAGATTTGTTGATTTCGCATTATTATGACCTAATAATAGCTGATCCCTAGGACAATGTATTACAAGTTACAACATTGATCAGAAATGCGACATTTTTAAAGCATTGAAATATGGGTTTTTTCTACCATGGGTGGGCTGTAAATAATGATATCATAACTTGTAGCCCAACTCATTTGCTTTTGTCCCCCGATTAAATCGTATACAGCAATAATAATATATCCTAATATAATTTCTAATTGTTTTCTATGTATTTTATTGTGGATTTATTCTTTATTTCAGTCTCATCGTTGTACAATACATAAAATATACACAACAAATTATCGTGGCATAGTACAACACCATTCATTATAAAAGAATTATAAGAGACTAATGTAATCACAGATAATCAAACTATCACAGTCTAATGACATATTATTATATTTACATATTAAATATAGTTCTATTTAAGTGGAAGAATGATTTCAGTTCTTTATTTAACAAAGACAGTGTAAGTGAGCCCGTGGCTACTGAAAATAGTAATAATATTGATGGTGTACCATTTAATGAACATATTTCTTTGTTAGAGGTCAAGAAGGCCGTAGATAAGGTCAAACGTGGTAAAGCTTGTGGAGTAGACGAACTTCCATCGGAAGTATTAAAAAATGATGCCACTATATTGTTTCTGCATGCCTTATATAATATATGCTTTGAGAATGGTATTACTCCATCATTATGGAATATATGTATTATTAATCCAATTCCAAAGTCTACAACAGCTGATCCTACAGACCCCATGTCTTATAGAGGCATTTCTCTAGCTTGTACAACATACAAGATATACTGTAATATATTGAATGATAGATTGAGTTCTTGGGTTGAAGACAATGGCATTTTGGCAGATGAACAGAATGGTTTCCGTAAGAAGAGAAGCACTTCCGATCAAATTTCGTCTTTAGTTAATTTAGTTGAAACACGAAAGAAACTTAAGCAATGTACTTATGCAGCTTTCATAGACTTCCGTAAAGCTTACGATTTCATTAATCGTTCTAAATTATGGACACGATTAAATGATATAGGTATTTCTGGTAAAATGGTTCTAGCCATAAAGTCACTCTATTCATCTGTCGCCTCTTGTGTTAGAATTAACTCATTTAAAACAGACTGGTTTAATGTTCATTGTGGATTGAGACAAGGCTGTGTGTTATCACCTTTGTTGTTTAATTTATATATCAATGACCTAGCTGTATATCTTAAGTCCTTTGATATTGGTATTAATATAGATAATGAAAAGGTTTGCATACTCCTATATGCTGATGACATTGTTTTACTAGCTAAAGATGAATATGACTTACAAATTTTGCTAAATGCTCTGAACGATTGGTGTTGTATTAAGGACATGTCAATTAATGCCGATAAGAGTAAGATAGTGCATTTCCGTCCAGATAGCCGGGCGAGGTGTGAGCATATATTTAAATGTGGAAATGAACAGTTATCCGTTGTTGACAGATATACATACCTCGGTGTTGTTCTTCAGGAATACCTAGATTTTAATGTTACAGCTAAGATGGTTGCTCAGAGTGCAAGTCGTGCGTTAGGATTATTGATAGCTAAATGTAAAATTTCGGGAGGGGTACCGTATAATGTATTCACCAAGCTATACGACACTGTTGTTTGGCCTGTAATTGCTTATGGTGCCTCAATATGGGGGTATAAATCCTTTCCTTGTATAAATGCTGTCCAAAACCGTGCTATGCGGTTTTATCTTGGTGTCGGCAAGTATACACCCAATGCAGCCGTTTCCGGTGAAATGGGTTGGCAACCTCCCATTGTCCGTCAATGGAAAACAGTTTCTACGTTTTGGGTACGAATTTCCAATACAAATAACTCGAGATTGAACAAACGAATTGCACTTTGGGCAAACGAGAAATCTGCTTCCTGTAAAAACTGGTTCTATTTTGTTAAGAAACATTTTACGGATATTGATTTTGCAGAATTTTGTAACTTATATGCTCCAATTTCTAAGCCTCATTGTGTCGAATGTGTGGGAAAATTTGGTATGAACAAATATATAACAGATTGGTATGCCTCTATAAATAGCATTCATGGTACTACTGGACGAGGTCGTAACAAATTAAGAACGTATTGTAAGTTTAAGCATGTATTTGAACCTGAGGAATATTGTAACATGATTTTACCTACACGACACAGGTCGGCATTTAGTAAATTTAGATGCGGTGTTGCACCAATCCGTATAGAAACCGGAAGGTATGAGAATTTAAGATTAGACGATCGTAAATGTCCCTTTTGTAATGTGATAGAAGATGAACATCACGTTTTATTGGAATGTGCCATATATAATGATCTAAGAACTTTACTATTGCAGAAGGCAATATTAGCTGACCATAATTTCTGTAATATGACAAAACGTGATCAATTTCTATTTCTATTCAGTAATCAATCAGTGATAAGACTTTGTGCCAAAACCTGTTTTAATATACTACAGCGTCGTTACTTTTACCTTTGTAAATAATGCCCTTTTTTGTGTTAATTACTATATATCTATGATTTTTACAGACTACAAGAAGCAACTGCTAATTAGGTCATTCTCGATCTGATCCTGGGTGATAACTGATTTTGTAAAATATTTCTTAAAAGCGCACTAGTGCTTGTTTTTCGATTTAGTGTTTTATACCATTTTGTTTTATTTCGTATTTAAATATAAATTAGCAACTGTTTCTTGGCTTTAGAATGTAAATAAGCATTAACTAATAGTAGTGTGGGATTTTATAATGTGATGTGTTTTGTTGCAATATGTCTCTTATAATTCTATTCAGAATGGCTATGTACTTTTAATCTGATTATTTATATTTGTGTTTGTACTACATGTATGTACATAGATGAGACTTTAATAAAGATTAAAACCTTAAAACCTATTAAAACCGAGGAGCAGTCGCTAATTGAAAATTAAATACTTACTGAAACCAGAAATTTTGAAATACTGATTGTGTGTATAATTGTTTTATGTAATATATGAAAATGATGCAATCAAATATTATTATAATTGCTCGGACCGGGAAGTATGTGAGATGGTACGGTGGTCGCCAGATCGGACAGGTGGGTTTTCTCCGGGTACTCCGGTTCCCTCACACACGAATGACCACATAATTTATACGCTCTCATCCGCGCCAATGAGAGTGATTACAGACGGTTTTGAAAATATTATGTCGATTATTTGCATGAAGTTGTTTGATTATCAGGGACTATTTACTACGGCGTACGGATGCCGCTTAATGTAATAAGGCTCAAAAATATACTGGCAAAAAGAAACCTTTATTTCTTCAGCTTTATGGTTGTTGTTCCTGTGGACAATAACACGGATCTTACACTTGTGATTTCATACTATATTTAAATTAAAGCTTGTTTTGGAATTTTGTTCTTAAGCTCGCCAAATGTGTAAGGGGTACCTGATATATGGACATGTATGCCTCTCTCTATCTCTCTCTATCTCTCTCACTCCCTCTCTCTCTCTCTCTCTCTCTCTCCTCTATCTCCCCTCTCTCTCTCTCCTCTCTCCTCTCTCTCTCCTCTCTCTCTCTCCTCTCTCTTCTCCTCTCTCTCCTCTCTCTCTCCCCTCTCTCTCTCCTCTCTCTCCCCTCTCTCTCTCTCCTATCTCTCTCCTCTCTCTCCCCTCCCCTATCTTCCTCCTCTCCTCACTCTCTCCCCCTCTCTCTCTCTCATATCTATCTCCCCCCCCCTCTCTCTATATCTCTCTGCCATAACAATCTATTCTAAGAAATGACAATAATTAAATTCGAGACATTGCTTGGTAATGATGCCACCATGTTATATGAGACTGTGATTCCAGCTGCTACAAGCTGTTCTAGCGCATACTTATACATCCTGATTACAATTTCGCTATTTAGTAATATGCACACACTGTATGTGAATGTCCCTTCCCCCTTTATATATCAGCAAGATTAATAAGACATGCAAAACATAAAAGTGATCGTCAAATATGGAATTTCCAAGAGCAAACCAGGACTTTATTACACACATCCCCTATTAAAATTGTGACATTTTCATTTACAGAAAGGTCTTAAAGCAGCATTACATCGTATGAAATCAAATATATTTGAAAAATTCAATTTTTACGTATGGGTAGCAATGCTGCTACACATTCTAACATTATACTTTGTAAGCTTATGTTCATTTGGTAAACAGTGTTTTTTTGCGATAAAACAAACTCGAAACCGAAAGTAGGACTTTCCGAGTCGATCGGTCAAGCACTTGTTTACAACCGGAACGCATCGTCCACACTTGTTTACATTCAGAATGCATCCACCCCATTTGTCCCACGTTGTCTTTTTTAATTAAATTACTTGATATGTTGATTTATACCTCTGTTAGCTAAGTCTTTTAGGGACATTTCTACATCCCCGCGAGGTGTTTTTTTTTGTAAACACACACTTTTTGTAAACACACACACATTGGTATTTATATTTTACCCAAAACATCCTCTTTTACGATGTAATGCTGCTTTAATAGGCGCGACAAAACATCCTTTATGACGATGTAATGCTGCTTTAATAGGCGCGACAAAACATCCTTTATTCCGATGTAATGCTGCTTTAATAGGCGCTACGAAAATTGACGAAACCTATGTTAACCCCTTGAACATGAAGTCCTGGACCCCGCGCTCAAGGAAATATCATATTTAACACATTTAAACATGGAGTCCTGAACCCCGCGCTCAAGGAAATACCATATTTGACACATTTAAACATAGAGTCCTGGACCCCGCGCTCAAGGAAATACCATAGTTGACACTTTTAAACATGGAGTCCTGGACCCCGCGCTCAATGATATACCATATTTGACACATTTAAACATGAAGTCCCGGACCCCGCGCTCAAGGAAATACCATATTTGACACATTTAAACATGAAGTCCCGGACCCCGCGCTCAAGGAAATACCATATTTGACACATTTAAACATAGAGTCCTGGACCCCGCGATCAAGGAAATACCATAGTTGACACAATTATACATGAAGTCCTGGACCCCGCGCTCAAGGAAATACTATTTTTGACATATTTAAACATGGAACTACCTGCTACATATTTGTTAACAGAAACTGCAATGATGATGATGCGGACACGTGCATGTGTATTCTGTTTCTGGTACGCGTTACCCCTCCCACAAGAAGCACTGATATGGCTGTATTTTGTCGGGGGCGCTCACCCACCTGAACCCGCTATTGATCTCGCGAGTGTTCTATATAGGTGTATACGTTTCTCGGAAGAGACAATTACGCGCCTCCCTCGGTTTCTTGTAGAACACCGTGTATGCACACGATTTAGAATATATATGATTGTGGAAGTCGTGAGAGCGCAGTGGATGTGCGTTCGCTTCAGGTGCGAAAGGTCCGGAGTTCGAGCTCCGTTGGAACCGTTACGAGTGTACCCTTAGGCAAGGCATTTAAATTCCAGATTGCCTCTTCTCTCTCCTTCATGGCGATGGATTCCATAAGGAATGATGTCTCGAGAGTGATTAATATAAGTTGAAAGAATTTGTTTCGCAATCGAGCTCAAATAAATTTGTATAAACTATTAGAATAGAACGTAACGTTGTGGACCATTCTCCTGTCCTCAGAAATGCCACCATACTGTTACAATGTCTTTCTATATACATTGTACCGAGTATAAATATGTTATTCACATGGACAGGCGACTTCATCCCAATGGACACTTGTCATACACACGCAGTAGACAGCTAATTTCCATTTAAAGGGTCTTACTTGTGATGGGGTCACATGGGAATAGTTGTTTGTTTATTTTCCGGCGGTTACTTACAATATTAGACTCTGTAGCGCACAATAGCATGGATATTACATCAAAGATAAGGTGTGTTTGTAACGCGATTGATATTTGTTTTCGAAGATCTCACACACATTGCGTAGATCTAAATTTGTATCAGAGAATACTAGTAGCATAATAGAATCTACTGAATTTATTATATCTTTTAATTAAACAGTTTTAGTGAGGAAAGATTACTAGTATGTATGTGGCTGTCCGATTAGCGCAGTGGTTAGCGTGGTCGCTTCTCACCAATGCAACCCGTGTTCGATCCTTGGTCCGGGAAGTATGTGAGATGGTACGGTGGTCGCCAGATCGGACAGGTGGGTTTTCTCCGGGTACTCCGGTTTTCCTCCCACACGAATGACCACATGTAAGCTTTCATTAGAGCCAATGATAGTGATTAATATAAGTTGCTTCGCAATCGTTGTAAAATAAATAACGTTTATAAGAAAGCCAGTGTAACGGCCATGTAGGCTCGGGCCTACACAAATTTTGGGAAACTAAACAGATTAAAATGTCATAAAATGCACTAAAATTCGGATGCTGATGGCTGTAGACAGATTCAATATTTCCAAATATGCTGTGATGTTTCACTCCGTCTCTATGTTTATGTCGTGTAATGTGATGTTTCACTCCGTCTCTATGTTTATGTCGTGTAATGTGATGTTTCACTCCGTCTCTGTGTTTATGTCGTGTAATGTGATGTTTCACTCCGTCTCTGTGTTTAGTCGTTGTGTGATGTTTCACTCCGTCTCTGTGTTTAGTCGTGTAATGTGATGTTTCACTCCGTCTCTGTGTTTATGTCGTGTAATGTGATGTTTCACTCCGTCTCTGTGTTTAGGTCGTATGCTGTGATGTTTCACTCCGTCTCTGTGTTTAGGTCTTGTAATGTGATGTTTCACTCCGTCTCTGTGTTTAACTTTAGGTCTTGTAATGTGATGTTTCACTCCGTCTCTGTGTTTAGGTCGTATGCTGTGATAGTTCACTCCGTCTCTGTATTTAGGTTGTATACTGTGATGTTTCACTCCGTCTCTATGTTTAGGTCTTGTAATGTGATGTTTCACCCCGTCTTTGTGTGTATGTCTTGTAATGTGATGTTTCACTCCGTCTCTGTGTTTAGGTCTTGTAATGTGATGTTTCACTCCGTCTCTGTGTTTAGGTCGGGTAATGTGATGTTTCACTCCGTCTCTGTGTTTAGGTCTTGTAATGTGATGTTTCACTCCGTCTCTGTGTTTAGGTCGGGTAATGTGATGTTTCACTCCGTCTCTGTGTTTAGGTCTTGTAATGTGATGTTTCACTCCGTCTCTGTGTTTTGGTCGTGTAATGTGATGTTTCACTCCGTCTCTGTGTTTAGGTCGGGTAATGTGATGTTTCACTCCGTCTCTGTGTTTAGGTCGGGTAATGTGATGTTTCACTCCGTCTCTGTGTTTTGGTCGTGTAATGTGATGTTTCACTCCGTCTCTGTGTTTATGTCGTATATGGGATGTTTCACTACGTCTCTCGAATGAGGATCAAGTACGCTAAGAGAATTTCATCATAAACAAAACCGTGTGTGGATTATATCCTAGTATAGTATGTATTTATATGTTACATTCCATTATTGGTGAAGATATATAATAATTCAGTGAGTGCCGAGTTTTCCGTTTACATGACTAATACGAGTGCTCACATAACATACCAGGCATTCATTCCAAGTTATATTATAAGAAATGTGAAATATGATTTTAATTTTGAATCATTTTGCATTTTTGAGTAAATGAACATATTATTGTAACATGGCTCGGCATTTTGTCTGTATGTGCAAAGAAGGAAGTTATCGTGTTTAAATCTGCAATTAATCATTGTTTAGCGAGTGACGTCATTTACCGTGTTTAAATCTGCAATTAATCATTGTTTAGCGAGTGACGTCATTTACCGTGTTTAAATCTGCAATTAATCATTGTTTAGCGAGTGACGTCATTTACCGTGTTTAAATCTGCAATTAATCATTGTTTAGCGAGTGACGTCATTTACCGTGTTTAAATCTGCAATTAATCATTGTTTAGCGAGTGACGTCATTTGTGTTTTTGTTTGTTGGTGTAACGTGACGTCATTTTATTAGCATTTTTGTAATATTTTGACACCATTTACGCACTTTAAAAAAACACCAACTGTTGTTGCGATTTTTAGATAAGTTGATCATGTTAGAATCGAAATAATATTTATATGTGCGTTATTTATAGTCGAATAAAACATGGTTTGTCCTTCTGAGCGCCGGAATGAACCATTTAGGCCTCGGGCCTGCGTTGTTAATCCCCATGCATCAGAACTACACACCATTAAATAACTGAAAGACAAATATTATTTCTTAATTGAAAGAGAAATAATATATAGAGGATATTTGTTTGTTTTGAGTGAATATGGAATATATCTCACTGAGAAGTGAGAAATTTTCAAATATTTCCAGGAGCGCGTAGAAAAAAAAATTCTTTTTTATTTTATGCTAATTGGTGAAAAACAAACACAAAATGAAGAAATTAAAATAGCTGGCCGCCGTGTTTTTGCGCGGATGAATACATTGACGACTATACGTCGTGAGTCGATACACAAATATGCCGCCATCTTGAATTTAAAGTTGAATCGAGGAAAAATACATGAAAACATTTATTGGATTTATTGTTACAATTTGCAGTGACAAAATTCGAGACATTGTCAGTTGTATTTCGCTTTTGATTTGTTTCATAACAAAAACAATAATACAGGTAAATAGTGTCATTGAAGCCAGGTAAACTGTGAAAGAATAGTGTATTGGGAAGGGAATAAAAAAGTAGTCCGGCAAAATACAGTGAGTGATATGCAGTGAGTGATATGGATTATATCTCACTGATAGAACACTGTATTTCATCAATTAGCATAAAATAAATCCAATTATTAGCAATACAAAACTGCTATTGTTTTCCGCCCCGTCAAATCTGAATATTTGGAGAGGAATTAATATAAGTTTTCTGAAAACTTGTTTTCCAATCCAAACCATTCACAATTTATGTAATTTGTAACATTGTTTGTGTTATACATGTAAATTTATTGGAATAAATACTGTTTAAACCAAATCTGAATATGCATATGTGGCAAGGACCAGCAAAACGGTTCATAAGACCGGTCCAAGTCATAGACCATGTCTGCAGATGAAATTAGTAGCGCGTCAAAATTGCACCATTCACAATGAGTGATCTCCGTGTGCGAGTATATCACATCTTTATTACAAAACACAAACTGAGCTGAACAACTATAAATATTCCAAAATGTTTAATGCGACACTACATCTGTGAAAACGCAAATGTCTACAGAATGTAATTTGCTATTATATGATATAATTCCCCCCCCCTCCAATATTTGCCTCAAAAACTGAGTATTTCAACAAATAAACATACGTCGTATACGCGGTTTGTTGACATAACAAAATAATATAAATAGGGTGCCATTAATGCGTAATCCAGAATAACACGAGTTATGATACACATTTACCGTGTTATCTCACGTGTGTGCCTATGCATATGTATGTGTAGACTAATCTTAATTAAAATATCTCTAATCGAAAGTATCGCGTGTTTAGTATTGACTTCAATGACAACAAACGTCAATTCAGGAGCCTGTATGACCGCTATATGAAATCCTTCTTTCACGTTTGAAAGTTTGTATACCACAAAAACACTGTTTATTGATTCAATGTTAGTGTTGGGTGTATTCAGAAGAATGTGTAGTAGCAATGCATTTATACGTGAACAAAATGCATTTTATTTGCTTTTTGCGATGTTATGTCGCTTTAAAACTATGTATTTATATAGTTATTGTTTTTCATGGAAAAACGCACTTATCGGAAGTGTGCGTTTTCTATGTACTCTAGTATACTTATCCGAAGTGTGCGTTTTCTATGTCCTCTAGTATACTTATCCGAAGTGTGCGTTTTCTATGTCCTCTAGTATACTTATCCGAAGTGTGCGTTTTCTATGTCCTCTAGTATATTTATCCGAAGTGTGCGTTTTCTATGTCCTCTAGTATACTTATCCGAAGTGTGCGTTTTCTATGTCCTCTAGTATACTTATCCGAAGTGTGCGTTTTCTATGTCCTCTAGTATATTTATCCGAAGTGTGCGTTTTCTATGTCCTCTAGTATACTTATCCGAAGTGTGCGTTTTCTATGTCCTCTAGTATACTTATCCGAAGTGTGCGTTTTCTATGTCCTCTAGTATACTTATCCGAAGTGTGCGTTTTCTATGTCCTCTAGTATATTTATCCCGGATAAGTCGCCGTATTAATATGTCACTGTATTAATATATTTTTTCACCGTATTAATATATTTCACCGTAATAATATATGTCGCCTATTAATATATGTCGCAGTATTAATATATGTCGCCGTATTAATATATGTCGCCGTATTAATATATGTCGCAGTATTAATATATGTCGCCGTATTAATATATGTCGCAGTATTAATATATTTCGCCGTATTAATATATGTCGCCGTATTAATATATGTCGCCGTATTAATATATGTCGCCGTATTAATATATTTCTCCGTATTAATATATGTCGCCGTATTAATATATTTCTCCGTATTAATATATGTCGCCGTATTAATATATTTCTCCGTATTAATATATGTCGCAGTATTAATATATGTCGCAGTAGTCGCCGTATTAATATATGTCGCAGTATTAATATATGTCGCAGTATTAATATATGTCGCAGTATTAATATATGTCGCAGTATTAATATATGTCGTAGTATTAATAGATTTCACCTTATTAATAGATTTCACCGTATTAATATATTTTGCCGTATTAATATATGTCGCCATATTAATATAGGTCGCCGTATTAATACATGTCGCTGTATTAATATATGTCGCTGTATTAATATATTTCGCCATATTAATATATTTCGCCATATTAATACATGTTGCTGTATTAATATATGTCGCTGTATTAATATATTTCGCCGTATTAATACATGTCGCTGTATTAATATAACTATGTCGCTGTATTAATAGATTTCACCTTATTAATAGATTTCACCGTATTAATATATTTTCCCGTATTAATATATGTCGCTGTATTAATATATGTCGCCGTATTAATATATGACGCCTTATTAATACATGTCGCTGTATTAATATATGTCGCTGTATTAATATATTTCACCGTATTAATATATTTCGCCGTATTAATATATTTCGCCGTATTAATATATGTCGCTGTATTAATATAATTATGTCGCTGTATTAATATATCTCGCTATATTAATATATTTTGCCGTATTAATAGATTTCACCATATTAATAGATTTCACTGTATTAATATATGTCGCCATATTAATATATGACGCCTTATTAATACATGTCGCTGTATTAATATATGTCGCTGTATTAACATATTTCACCGTATTAATATATTTCGCCGTATTAATATATTTCGCCGTATTAATATATGTCGCTGTATTAATATAATTATGTCACTGTATTAATATATTTCACCGTATTAACAGATTTTGCTGTATTAATATATGTCGCTGTATTAATATATGTCACCGTATTAATATATTTCGCCGTATTAATATATGTCACTGTATTAATAGATTTCGCCGTATTAATATATGTCGCTGTATTAATATATTTCACTGTATTAATATATGTCACTGTATTAATATATTTCTCCGTATTAATATATGTCGCAGTATTAATATATGTCGCCATATTGATTTATGTCGCCGTATTAATATATCTAGCTGTATTAATATATTTCGCCGTATTAATAGATTTCACTGTATTAATATATGTCGCCGTATTAATATATGACGCCTTATTAATACATGTCGCTGTATTAATATATGTCGCTGTATTAATATATTTCACCGTATTAATATATTTCGCCGTATTAATATATTTCGCCATATTAATATATGTCACTGTATTAATATAATTATGTCGCTGTATTAATATATTTCACCGTATTAACAGATTTCGCCGTATTAATATATGTCGCTGTATTAATAGATTTCGCCGTATTAATATATCGCTGTATTAATATATTTCACTGTATTAATATATGTCACTGTATTAATATATTTCTCTGTATTAATATATGTCGCAGTATTAATATATGTCGCCGTATTGATTTATGTCGCCGTATTAATATATTTCACTGTATTAATATATGTCGCTGTATTAATATATTTCACTGTATTAATATATGTCGCTGTATTAATATATGTCACTGTATTAATAGATTTTGCCGTATTAATATATGTCGCTGTATTAATATATTTCACTGTATTAATATATGTCGCCATATTAATATATTTCACGTATTAATATATGTCGCCGTATTAATATATGTCGCCGTATTAATATATGTCGCCGTATTAATATATGTCGCCGTATTAATATAATTATGTCGCTGTATTAATAGATTTCACCGTATTAATATATGTCGCTGTATTAATATATGTCGCTGTATTAACAGATTTCACCGTATTAATATATTTCGCCGTATTAATATATTTCACCGTATTAATATATTTCTCCGTATTAATATATGTCGCTGTATTAATATATTTCACCGTATTAATATATTTCGTCGTATTAATATATTTCGCCGTATTAATATATGTTGCTGTATTAATATATTTCACTGTATTAATATATTTCACCGTATTAATATATGTTGCTGTACTAATATATTTCACAGTATTAATATATGTCACCGTATTAATATATTTCACCGTATTAATATATGTCGCCGTATTAATATATGTTGCTGTATTAATATATTTCACCATATTAATATATTTAACCGTATTAATAGATTTCGCCGTATTAATATATGTCGCTGTATTAATATATTTCGCCGTATTAATATATGTCGCCGTATTAATATATGTCGGAGTATTAATATACTTTTTGGCGGAATCTATGCTAGTCAATTCCGTTATTTGTTTCTTTATCATGTTCTATGTTACGGCTTACTTTCATGTTCGAAAATTCGTTCTCAATCAGTGTTGCTTAGAATTAGAATGATATTATGCAAAGTTAGATCGATACGTTTTGCAGTTGTTTCTTATCACAGACTTACGTCTGGGTTTGGTAACGTTCATAGCAACAACATGACAGTTATATAGTATTTGCGCAGTCATTTAGTCATTAATTATCATTAATTATTAAAGGAAACGTTTCAACAGCGTTGCCATGGCATCGATTAAGCACGTTTCTTGTTTTCACAATACATTGCTTGATTTCTTGACTTACGTCTGGATTTGGTAACTTTCATAGCAACAACATGACAGTTATATAGTATTTGCGCAGTCACGTATTCATTAATTATTAAAGGAAACGTTTCAACAGCGTTGTCATGACATCGATTACGCACGTTATAATTATGCTTTCACTATTATTTCAAACCAACAACCGAAACTTGTACAGTGAATTAATATCACCAAATTAGTGATACAACGGCGATATTGGTGGGTGCCATTTTTGTTCCATGTGTGACATCATCACAACAACGTGCTTGCATCGCAACAACTTGCATCACAACAACTTGCATCGCAACAACTTGCTTGCATCACAACAACTTGCAACAACTTGCATCGCAACAACTTGCTTGCATCGCAACAACGTGCTTGCATCGCAACAACTTGCTTGCATCGCAACAACTTGCTTGCATCGCAACAACGTGCTTGCATCGCAACAACTTGCTTGCATCGCAACAACGTGCTTGCATCGCAACAACTTGCTTGCATCGCAACAACGTGCTTGCATCGCAACAACTTGCTTGCATCGCAACAACGTGCTTGCATCGCAACAACTTGCTTGCATCGCAACAACGTGCTTGCATCGCAACAACTTGCTTGCATCGCAACAACGTGCTTGCATCGCAACAACTTGCTTGCATCGCAACAACGTGCTTGCATCGCAACAACTTGCTTGCATCGCAACAACGTGCTTGCATCGCAACAACTTGCTTGCATCGCAACAACGTGCTTGCATCGCAACAACTTGCTTGCATCGCAACAACGTGCTTGCATCGCAACAACTTGCTTGCATCGCAACAATGTGCTTGCATCACAACAACTTGCTTGCATCACAACAACTTGCTTGCATCGCAACAAATTGCTTGTATCACAACAACTTGCTTGCATAGCAACAACTTGTAAGCGCATCACAACAACTTGCTTGCATAGCAACAACTTGTAAGCGCATCACAACAACTTGCTTGCATAGCAACAACTTGTAAGCGCATCACAACAACTTGCTTGCATAGCAACAACTTGTAAGCGCATCACAACAACTTGCTTGCATCACAACAACTTGCTTGCATGGCAACAACTTGATTGCATCACAACAACTTGCTTGCTTCGCAACTTGCTTGCATCACAACAATTTGCATATAAGGCGGTACACTGTCGCATTATAAATACACAGACAGATTCAGCGAAATTGTGATACGATCGCGTTTTATTCACAAATACGTAAATGTGTACAATGGAAGCTGCGATTATGTCTGGCACGTTGCCATATCATTTTGAATCTGAATGTACTGACTATAAATTAAATGCGCAACAGCGTCTCTATCCAATCCTTGGCTGTCTGATTCGCTTCTTACCAGTGCAACCCGGGTTCGATCCTCGGTATGTGAAGTTGTACGGCAGTCGCCAGATCGGACAGGTGGGTTTTCTCCGGGTATTCCGGTTTCCTCCCACAAGAATGACCACATATACGCTTTCATCCGCGCAAACGAAAGTGAATGATATAAGTTGTTAGAATTTGCTTCGCAATCGTCGTAAAATAAATAACGTTTAAAATTTACCCAATCCATTTCAGAGAGTGCTGGAGAATTTTGTAGCTATACAAACTGCCTCAGAATGTACAGACATATACTGTTGAGTCACAGACCAATAATATTCCAGCTATATGTTATGAGGTATTAAAATTAACCAAGACAAGACGAACAATGTCGCAATAACATGAACATTGGTATAGATGCTTACAGCGCAGAGCTCCAGCTAATAAAGAAAATATAATTTCCGATGTAACGTGTCAAAAGACCCCTTAAGGATTTAATAACTCGTATCTCGTGAAGTATTGTTGATTGGATCCTAAGAGTGGTACACTATTGAAGCGAATATATAGGAAAGGAAACTTTCAAATAACAGACGGATCTGTAGTCCAGTGGTAACACGCTGGACTGGTAATCCATGGATCGCAGGTTCGATCCCCGGTCTGACCCTAATAAAATTAATAGTCTTTCAGATGGGTCGTTAAACCGAGGTCTCGTGTCGGTGCTGTACACCGTGTACGTAAAAGAACCAGAGGAGACTCTGGAATGGGTCTCTTTCTGTATCATTGCACTATCTTCCGAAATCTAAAATAACTAATCTCTTCAGGAGGCGTTGCTCATATGGGCAACCGGTAGCGACGATAAATAAACGTAAAACACACAATAACAGACGGATCTGTAGTTCAGTGGTAACACGCTGGATTGGTAATCCAGGGATCGCATGTTTCTAAAATTAATAGTCTTTCAGATGGGACTTTAAGCCGAGGTCTCGTGGCGGTGCTGTACACCGTGCACGTAAAAGAACTAGAGGAGACACTGGAATGGGTCTCTGTCTCAAAACAAAACAAGTATATATACACATATATTTAAATACATAAAAGTATACACACTACAGTGACTTTGTGTGTGTTTACGTACTTTTACCATCGCCACCGGTTGCCCATATGAGCGACGCCTCCGGAAGAGATTAGCCATTTTAGAGTGTTGGAGGATAGTGCAATAACACAGATAGAGACTCATTCCAGAGAGTCTTCCCTGGTACTTTTACGTGCACGGTGTAAAGCACCGACACGAGACCTCGGCTAAAGTTCCAACTGAAAGACTGTTAATTGTATTATGGTCAGACGGGGGATCGAACCTGCAATGACTTTGTTGTAAATGTATGTAATTTGTATTTTGTATAAGTATGCATATAATATGGGAATGGTATTGCATAACAAATGTCATAATGATACAGGAAATTTGTAAATGCGCCGACATTTTTATGATGATAAATTAAGATTCATACATGTAATATCGCTTTATATTAAAATTAGCTGGATCTGATTGTCTTAACCCTTTCAACACCACAGACCTCTAAATAGGCTTACAAAAAGTGTAGATCCAGATGAGCCGGCTCGTGACGAGCCGTCTCATCAGGATCTGCACTGTTTGCCAGTGATATGACTATTTTTAGACATAATTACCCATTTTGATAAATGAACTTGTCCAAATGTGATTTTCTGATTCATTTATTGGTTTATGAATATCATGGACCAGTCCATGTGAGTTACTTGGTGTTGAATGGGTTACTATGTATTATTGATTATGCAAATGACTTGACTTCCTCTATAAATGTTTTCAGCTGACCAGTATCGGCGACGGAATAAAGAACACTATGCAATAAGTGTCCTACCCGCACACGTACAGACTGACATTGACAGATAGTACTCTACTAACTATGTCTTGTTTCAGTACATTCCGTACTTGTTAATGATACACTAAGACGGATTACAACTTAATCCAGACGCACTAGTCGATGTCATCCAGACGCACTAGTCGATGTCATCCAGACGCACTAGTCGATGTCATCCATACGCACTAGTCGATGTCATCCAGACGCACTAGTCGATGTCGCCCAGATAGCATTAAAGTCTAAATGGAAGTCGTGATAGCGTTGCGAAACAAGTTATTTCAACTTATAATAATCGCTGGAGCGGTTTCGATTGTGCCCTTAGGCAAGGGATTTAAATTCCACATGCCTCTTATTGCGAAACAAGTTATTTCAACTTATAATAATCGCTGGAGCGGTTTCGATTCTGCCCTTAGGCAAGGGATTTAAATTCCACATGCCTCTTATTGCGAAACAAGTTATTTCAACTTATAATAATCGCTGGAGCGGTTTCGATTGTGCCCTTAGGCAAGGGATTTAAATTCCACATGCCTCTTATTGCGAAACAAGTTATTTCAACTTATAATAATCGCTGGAGCGGTTTCGATTCTGCCCTTAGGCAAGGGATTTAAATTCCACATGCCTCTTATTGCGAAACAAGTTATTTCAACTTATATTAATCACTCTCGAGACCTCATTCCTGACGGAATCCATCGCCACGAGGGAGAGAGAAGAGGCAACGTGGAATTTAAATGCCTTGCCTAAGGGCAGTGCCAATCGTAACGGCTCCAGCGGGGCTCGAACTCAAGACCTGAAGCGAACACGCATCCACTGCGCTATCACGACTTCCACATAATAAGTTAGACGTTCACGTCATCGAATACTTATTGTAGCCATGTCTGTCCGATTAGCGCAGTGGTTAGCGTGCTCTCTTCTCACAAATGCGACCCGGGTTCGATCCTCGGACCGGGGAAGTATTGAGATGGCCAGATCGGACAGGTGGATTTTCTCCGGGTACTCCGGTTTCCTCCCACACGAATGACCACATTTACGCTTTCATCCGAGCCAACGAGAGTGATTAATATAAGTTGTTAGAACTTGCTTCGCAATCGTTGTAAAATAAAGTTTGTAACCATGTCTCGCACGTGATGGCAATCGCTCATTAGAATGCACATACATGTATGCACATATTATTACTTATATATGATTGTCAGCCTAATTGTTGACCTTAATTGCTACGACAATACTGTCTACAACCCATGTTGATACGCTGTGTTTATTTAACTTCGCTACCGGTTTCCCATTTGAGCGACGGGCAGTTTACCTAACAACACCTTTCCTGGGCAGGTTCCAGCGGTTAACCAGTACTTGGTGCACCAACCTCAGTAAGAAACTGCCAACTTTTTCATATAAATGAGACACGGTCTGAGCGGGGCTCGAACCCGTGACCATCAGAGATGATAGGTTTGATATCACTTTTTCAGGTGCAATACTGTCACGTGCTCGTATTTAACTAGTGTGTGTGTGTGTTTTACGTTTATTTATCGTCGCTACCGGTTGCCCATATGAGCGACGCCTCCTGAAGATATTAGTCATTTTAGATGTTGGAGGATAGTGCAATGATACAGACAGAGACCCATTCCAGAGCCTCCTCTGGTTCTTTTACGTGCACGGTGTAAAGCACCGGCACGAGACCTCGGTCTACCGTCACATCTGAAATACTGTTAATTTTATTAGGGTCAGACGGGGGATCGAACTAGTTCTTGAGAAAGTCTGGTTAAATACGAGCGCATGACCGTGGGTGTCACCGTGTACACACACGTAGGACATACGAGATATGTGTCACGATGTATATATTATGACCGTGACATTACTCATGTAGTACATACGAGATGTGTGTCACGATGTATATATTACGGCATTACTCACGTAGTACATACGAGATGTGTGTCACGATGTTATATTGACCGTGACATTACTCACGTAGTACATACGAGATGTGTGTCACGATGTATATATTACGACCGTGACATTACTCACGTAGTACATACGAGATGTGTGTCACAATGTGTATATTATGACCGTAACATTACCCACGTAGTACATACGAGATGGGTTTCATCGTGTATTATGACCGTGACATTACTCACGTAGTACATACGAGATGTGTGTCACAATGTATATCTTATGACCGTAACATTACCCACGTAGTACATACGAGATGGGTTTCATCGTGTATTATGACCGTGACATTACTCAAGTTAGATATATCACATTCGCCATTAAAAACCCATATAAACGCATGGTATTAAACCTATAAAGTAATACATTTAAATATAATGGAAAAATGAAAGCATTTTGACTTTTTTGTCTGTATGGTTTCTTTGACATTTATAGATATATCTACTAGTAGGTGCGATATTTACACGCATTTATCTCAAAGCAGAATATGCTTAACACCTAGCACGATATGTCTAACAAGATGAGTGACCGACAATATTTATTTTTTTACGTTTATTTATCGTAGCTACCGGTTGCCCATATGAGCGACGCCTCCTGAAGAGATTAGTTATTTTAGATTTTGGAGGATAGTGCATGATACAGACAGAGACCCATTCCAGAGTCTCCTCTGGTTCTTTTACGTGCACGGTGTAAAGCACCGACACGAGACCTCGGTTTAACGTCCCATCTGAAAGACTGTTAATTTTATTAGGGTCAGACGGGGGATCGAACCTGCGATCCCTGGATTACCAGTCCAGCGTGTTACCACTGGACTACATATCCGTCTGTGAGTGACCGACAACTAGCACGATATGTCTTTTATACAAATTTATTTTAGCTCGATTGCAAAACAAGTTCTTACAATTTATGTTAATCACTCTCCAGACCTCATTCCTGATGGAATCCATCACCACGAGGGAGAGAGAAGAGGTAACGTGGAATTTAAATGCTTTGCCTAAGGGCACACTCGTAACGGCTCAAGCGGGGCTCGAACTCCGGACCTTTCGCACCTGAAGCGAACACGCATCCACTGCGCTATCACGACTTCCACTTCCATACGATATGTCTAACAGGACGAGTTACCGACAACTAGCACGATATGACTAACAAGAAGTGCGTCCCTTGTTGCAAGTTCGACGGTCAGAAGATCCCAGTATCCAATGCGTCTACTGTGAGATGTGGTCCGATCGCGACGTGAACTCCGTGAGGAGACTGGCTAGGATTTAACCGGTCATGGCCGGGATTTAACCGGTCATCAATAAACACCTGTTTTGTAATCGTCCTTACTATTAATACGTCATTCTTGTGAGTCATATATATGTACAGGTTTTACAGTAATTGTCTATAGTCACCGTTACTATTAATAAGTAATGAGCCGTGATTATGTACAGATTTTACTGTAATTGTCTATAGTCGCCCTTATTATTAATAAGTCATTCCTGTGAGCCGTGATTATGGACAGATTTTACTGTAAATGTCTATAGTCGCCCTTATTATTAATAAGTCATTCCTGTGAACCGTGATTATGGACAGATTTTATTGAAATTGTCTATAGTCGCCCTTATAATTAATAAGTCATTCCTGTGAGGCATGTCTATTGAGAGGTTTGACTGTAAGTATCTACACTCGCTCTTGCTACTAATAAGTCGTTCCGGTGAGCCGTGTTTATGGACAGGTTTTACTGTATTCATCTAACGTCGCCTTTACTACTAACAATGAGAAGTTACGAATATTGCTCAACATACTTTGATTATTTTGACATTTTATTTGAATTTTAGTCAATGCAAAATCAGAAACAAATGCAATTCATTGGGCATGTTATGACAATTTTAAATATGACAAATGGATATGTTATGCTGGATGACGAAATATGGTAGTCTAATATATATTTGCTTGTAAGTTCAACGCAGGACTTTCCAGAATTAAACCAAAAATATTACAGTATGTGATGAATGACCCCCTCCCCTCCACAGGGATTCGGCATGTTTGGGGGTACTAGTATATATATTTAAGTACAGGGATTCTACTCTGTGGGATGTCAGATTTCGCATCGATCAGTAAAATGGCCCTATCTGAAACAAGTGTGTACACATCTGTCCAAATATAACGCCTATCCCGAGTCTTTATATTGTTCTTCAAATAAAACACAACTTTAAGCTGCGTGCATGTATACTTTGCAAACAATTGCCACAGACATTGGCCATAGCAGGTCACATTTCCATACTAGGACATGGGTTCTGTCAGCAACAAAAATAAATCTTCGACGGGAGAGTTTTAACAGTGAATAACATTATCAATAAAATGTGTTTCCACTAACGTGTAGGTTTATTCGTCAAAAATGTACGTCAAAAAGATATTTCGGAGAATTTTTCAATTTGTTTTGAAAATTTCTCAAGCGGCGCAGTTCGCGTTGAAACGAGCGTTCTGATTGGATTATGATTATTCTTCATATAAAAAAACAAACATCTTGTTACATTCTAATAATCCAATCAGAACGCTCGTTTCAACGCTTGTTTCAACGCGAATTGCGCCGCTTTAGAAATTTTCAAAACAAATTGAAAAATTCTACGAAATCTCTTTTTGACGTACATTTTTGCCGAATAAACCTACACGTTTTATTTGAAGAACAATATAAAGACTCGGGATAGGCGTTATATTTGGACAGATTTGTACAAACTTGTTTCAGATAGGGCCATTTTACTGATCGATGCGAAATCTGACATCCCACAGAATAGAATCCCTGTACTTAAATATATATACTAGTACCCCCCAAACGTGCCGAATCCCTGTGCTCCCCTCCACATCACCATAGCCGAAGAAGTTACAGGCCAGACTGGACATATTGACTCGGACGGACGGACGGACGGACGGACGGACGGACGGACGGACGGACACAAGGACTGTGCGATTTTGCAATTCTGAATTCTGAAAATAAATTATCTTTTGTATCTGAACATATATTATTTTAGCAACTGTAACACCAAGCATTCATAAGCAGTAAGAAATCGATTTGTTTAAATTAACGTGAATCTTGAAAACAAGCAACGAACGTACAATTTACGACGTCATGTAGCGATAATACGTTTTGAGTGCACATTATTAACGTACCGTGAATTTAAATATGCATACGTTTAAACGTCAACATAATTTTGTTTATTAGGAATTAGACACGTACACTTCGCTAAGCTCAACATTCGACCTACATATTCGACCTAAATAGTCGACCTACATATTCGACCTAAATAGTCGACCTATATATATATCGGTTATTATGTCACACGCAGTACGTTCTGGCCTGACGCGTCACTAATAGCTACACATGTCAGAGAAGCCATACTTATTTGCATTAAAACAAGTGATATTTCAAGTTTTTTCTCTGGTGAACTTCATTTAGCACACGCTTCCCTCGCTATGTGACCTCCAGGCAGTCTTTCTACTTTCGGTTTAATATGGGACGGAGATACATTCCATTGGACGGTCTTTACTAATTATAATTACTAGTTATATTCTTGATATCTTCAGCTTTATAATACGTGGTCAGTACCATAGCCAGAGGCAATTTTCAACCGAGGCAATCTAGGGGGGGGGGGCATGTTCCCCTTTAAAATTGTTGGGGCATAGAAGAGATTTCCATGGTAATCCAGGGATCGCAGGTTCGATCCCCCGTCTGACCCTAATAACCCCGTCTGACCCTTTCAGATGGGACGTTAAACCGAGGTCTCGTATCGGTGCTTTACACCGTGCACGTAAAAGAACCAGAAGAGACTCTGGAATGGGTCTCTGTCTGTATCATTGCACTATCCTCCAAGAATCTAAACTGACTAATCTCGTCAGGAGGCGTCGCTCATATGGGCAACCGGTAGCGACGATAAATAAACGTAAAACACACAAACGTTGATCAACATCTGTTTCTGCCTAGCGGCTTTATTTGTGCACGTGTATATGGCATTTCTAATTTCTCTTTCTCTGCATCCCTGGTGTATGTATATACAGTCTACATCCGTTATGTCGAATTCCGTCGGACCGAACAAAATACTTCGACATAACCGAAGTTTGACTAAACGAAATTCGTGTATTTATCATCGCTACATGTTGCCCATGTGAGCGACGCCTCCTGAAGAGATTAGTCATTTTAGATTTTTGGAAGATAGTGCAATGATACAGACAGAGACCCATTCCAGAATCTCATTTGGTTCTTTTACGGGCACGGTGTAAAGCACCGACACGAGACCTCGGTTTAATGTCCAATCTGAAAGACTGTTAATTTTATTAGGGTCAGACGGGGGATCGAATCTGCATTCCCTGGATTACCAGTTCAGCGTGTTACCACTGGACTACAGATCCGTCTGTATACATACACAGTGCTATACGGTAGCGACGATAAATAAACGTAAAACCACGACCAGCACTATGTATCCATTGTATGTCGTGCATCACAATTCTCTGCAGAATTTGCACATACTATAATAGATTCCCTCCATGGATTCCTTGTTTTTGGTATTGGTTTGCACGTAATATATCTACCATATATAGTGTCATGATTGTCCACTGGCATATTTAAGGTTTCTAAGCAATGCTTGCGGTAATTCCATGGAAATGAGTTATTAAGCATTGTATGTTTCTTCTCGCCGACGGTAATCCTGTCTGTTAGGTCGGACCATACTAGGTTAATTATCGGTTTGTGAATTACTGGTTCGTTATTATGTAACGCAGTACGTGCTCTGTAATCCGACAGCTGCAAAATACCTCGAGAGCGTTGCGAATTTATGACAACAAGTATAACGCGAGAGTACTATAGACACGGTATTCCGCATCCATACCGATTCAAATAATGATCTCTATATTCCAAGACCTAGATGTGAAGTGTACAAGAAATCTTTAGAATACTCTGGTCCAAAGAAATGGACTTGTCTACCATTGGAAATTAAGACGTCCAGATCTTTAAATATTTCAAGACAACATGTAAATTATGGATACAACAACTTTTTAATCGGTAGACACTAGACAGTTATATATATAATGATTGCCATTCAATATGCTTATGTCGTTTTGTATTTCGATAACGTTACCTGATGTGTTTAAGCTACATTGCACAACATGCAACAATGTGCATGTGTGCTATATTGTTAAGAGATGTAAGAGGGCCCTAAGGAAGATTAGTTCAGAACTAATTAGGTCACCCTCCATGGTGCTCAAATAAATGCTCAACTAATGGTAAAATAAGAAACAATTATTTGCATAAATTTGGAAATGTACACGAACAAGTAGTTTATTGATAAACGAAAACTAGTTGTTTGTGGTATTTTTCGACAGTTAATATCACGTGGGTTAGAGTAAAATTGCTCGCCCGATTCAATTTACACTAAATAATGAATAGTCGAATCATTGCTGGACATCACGCCCAGGCCATTCTACATGATTGGGACCTCTCTAACCTCTCTAACCCAATACAAATCATCATAAAGAACGATAGAACCGAATCATTGCTGGACACAACACCCAGGTCACTGTGCATGACTGTGTCCTCTCTCACGGATGGCTTTATTATATCAGGACATCACACCAAGGTCATTCTGCATAACTGTGTCCTCTCTCACGGATGGCTATATTATATCAGGACATCACGCCCATGCCATTCTGCATGACTGTGTCCTCTCTCACGGATGGCTTTATTATATCAGAACATCACACCAGGTAAGTCTGCATGACTGTGTCTTCTCTCACGGATGGCTATATTATATCAGGACATCACGCCATGCCATTCTGCATAACTGTGTCCTCTCTCACGGATGGCTATATTATATCAGGACATCACGCCCATGCCATTCTGCATGACTGTGTCCTCTCTCACGGATGGCTTTATTATATCAGAACATCACACCAGGTAAGTCTGCATGACTGTGTCTTCTCTCACGGATGGCTATATTATATCAGGACATCACGCCCATGCCATTCTGCATGACTGTGTCCTCTCTCACGGATGACTTTATTTTATCAGGACATCACACCAGGTCAGTCGCCATGACTGTGTCCTCTCTCACGGATGGCTTTATTATATCAGAACATCACACCAGGTAAGTCTGCATGACTGTGTCTTCTCTCACGGATGGCTATATTATATCAGGACATCACGCCCATGCCATTCTGCATGACTGTGTCCTCTCTCACGGATGGCTTTATTATATCAGAACATCACACCCAGGTCACTCTGCACTCAATATTTGAAAGAAAAGTATGTTATCATTTTCAGTGTCACATTTTTAGGATTTTAGGCACTTTATTTGCGAGTATGCGTTATTATTGTTTTATGGACTTGTGTATAAATGCAGTAACTTTCATTTGGAGGACAATGCGGTGAATCTAGTTTGATTGTGCATTTAAACACATGCTTTACACATTTCCTCTACCTCTCTGTTCGAGTGAATCGTCTAAGTTGATTATAGTTGTTTCGTACTGAGAACAGCCGGTTATCCGTGAAGTATGTCGTTATGTTTAGATGAGTCTTGGTGAATGGTGCTCTTGTAGTGGTAGGTAGGTGATTATGCGATAAAAACGACATCTGGAATTGGTATCCTCTTTCTGTTCAGGATGACACGTCCTGGGTCGGTGCTACTTTCTTACGACAACGGTCCTTGTTATGGCCACATCCCTCATATGTATCATTCCGCAGCAGCAGAAACCGGTAGCAGTTATTCTGTACAAGGGTATTCGTGACATCATGATGTGTTCCCCTCGTGTTACACCACTTCAACACGAGAGACGGCGTCTGTGTCTAGGATACGAAGTCTTGAATCAGTTGTTTGATGCAGGACGTGCCTAGGTCATGTCGTGCACGCATTGAGGTTGACATGGTTACCTGTACTTTAACGTTTATGTGGGGGTTTTACAAGGCTGGCCAGTGAATAGCGTCCATCTGATCGAAAATTCGCCACGCTTGATTTGGCAGCACACATAGCATGTCGTCTATCGGTGATATTAGTAGTGAAGCTGCAGAATATGTGGACTCCATTATGTCTTCTCAATGCTAACACGAGTTGATACAGAAACTGCAACCCCTAATCGAGCTAGTCGTGATCGGAATCTGACTGTCCGGAACCAGTGACACTAGTGATAAGAAAGCTAGAAATAACAGTGATCATGTTTCAGCTAACGATACTACCAAAGCATAGCGCTCACTTTATGACTCGAACAATAGTAATGCAGACATACACGTGGATGCAAATCCCCCAATTCAACAACTGATCGCTCAACATTCATCAGATATGCATATGATGTTCGCTTCTCTTACTTAACATATGGAAACATTAGAAGCTTGTTTAGAACAGTGTGTTGCTCATGAAATAGCTCATATCATTGATAAAAGAGTTAACTCAGAACTCGGTAAAATTCGTAAAGACATCGATGATCGTCTGAATACATTTAAAGAAAACACGAAATCGGAAATCACATACGATATGAATGAAGTCCCGGCTAATTTATATTCTCTTTCTTCTACACACAATTAAGGACAAGAATGAATGTTGTTATTCGCAATCTGCCAGAAAGTTCTCGTGAAAACACAAGAATGTCGTGAAGGATTGAATGTAACATGTGAAGTTGACAGTGCAGATGGGAAGTCATCACACCATAATACAAAACCTGGCGATATAATTGCACATATGAAAATTGAAAAAATGTAAATAAGAAATATTTTGATTGGGAAATCTAAACTTCAAGAATATACTAGCACACCTAGATTATATAATTATTATTACATGAAAACGAAATACGAAGGATTCCACCAAAGATATATCACATCTTTATTGCAAAACACAAACTGAACAACTAAAAATATTCCAAAATGTTTAAAACTATGTATTTATATAGTTTATGTTTTTCATGCAAAACACACTTATTCGAAGTGTGCGTGTTCTATGTCCTCTAGTATATTATGCAATATTCTAGCGTGTACATACATCTTGACCAAACTCTCCAACAGAAAGATATATGAGTAAATGCGTTCGCACAATTCTGAACGCTATGAAGGCAGGGATGCCAACCTATGGACGAGTGACTCGCGCGTGGTCACGTTCGGACAGAGCTGATAAGGTGAGTAGAGACAACACCGACAGAGGTCATTCACAGGACGAGTGTCGTCACCACCCACACTGCTATGTTTAACCTGAAGTATTACTGGTGCGATCTACACCATATGTGGATTTTGAAGGATTGTCTGGGAATTACCATTTATCTTGGTAGCGATTCAGTCGTCAGCTTCGTGAATGAAATCATAAATACAACATTGTAGATGCAGCCTAATCCGGACTAATTGCACGAGAAATCCTTGTTAGGCCATATAAGCTGAGACATTATTCGTAATGGAAAATAACATAATACCATTGATGTCACCACATATATTGGATACCGCTGGCTCCAATAAAGTCAATGTAGAGGATATGTAGCAAAAACATGTTGGCATTTTTCTTTTAGGTTATACGATTTCACTATACCATGTAAACATACTTTACCTAGTTTCCGGAATCTAAAAATAGAACAGGGAAATGAATCATGCCCCTCTAGCGTTAGCGTTCTCATTGGTCAAAATGGATCCCACGCCGTAGCGTCATAGCCCACGCGATGACGCCACCGATGACTCATCCACTCGACACCCTATGACCCGAGTGGTCGGCGTTCTCATTGGCCGTAGGAGAACCAACGCTACAACGTAACGACCCGCGCGTATCTATTAGTAACTTCGTCCCATGGCATGCATTAGAAACGGAAGTACATTCTCTTTACGAATATAAGGAACCGACGCTACGACGTCACACGAACATTTAATTAACTTTTCGACGTAGGCCCTACCCATACGCGTTTCTAGGCATGCGCATAGTCGCTTTACGTCATAATCTATCTACGGGAATTAATCTCTGGACAATTACAACATATTATAGTGTAAGGAATGGATTTGAAGATTTATTGTTGAATTATTGGTCACCATATTGATGCAGTGTACGCTGAATTCACTGACCATTTGCTATTTTTAAATGTTGTTGATATTTTTCTCCGAATAGAGTTTGACTATTCCCCACACTGATTGACCACTGGGCATATTATACATACATCGCTATTTTTAGATTTTGGTGACATTTTCGAAATCTTTATGTCGAGTTTGACCACATCCGGCACTGACTGAACGTGCACGCACTGGCAACTGGCAATGTGTCACATACCATCGCTTATTGTTCGATTTTTGGTTACATTTTCAAAGCCTTTGAGTCCGGTTTGTCCATTTGGGACATTGACTGGCGACTCATTGACCACTGGACTTGTTTTTACTGTAACAACCTATATACATATAGTAATAATATAATAGCAAATTACATGCTGTAGAAATCATATAATGTATATATATGGAACTGTTGACAGAGTTACAACATGTACTCAACGGCGGAGAAGTACATATTCTGGGAAACAAGTATAAGGCAGATAGACCAGCGGAGAAGTACACATTCTGGGGAACAAGTATAAGGCAGATAGACCAGCGGAGAAGTACACATTCTGGGGAACACATATAAGGCAGATAGACCAGCGGAGAAGTACACATTCTGGGGAACAAGTATAAGGCAGATAGACCAGCGGAGAAGTACACATTCTGGGGAACACATATAAGGCAGATAGACCAGCGGAGAAGTACATATTCTGGGGAACACGTATAAGGCAGATAGACCAGCGGAGAAGTACATATTCTGGGGAACACCAGCAGAGAAGTACATATTCTGGGGAACACGTATAAGGCGGATAGCCCAGCGGAGAAGTACACATTCTGGGGAACAAGTATAAGGCAGATAGACCAGCGGAGAAGTACACATTCTGGGGAACAAGTATAAGGCGGATAGACCAGCGGAGAAGTACACATTCTGGGGAACAAGTATAAGGCAGATAGACCAGCGGAGAAGTACATATTATGGGGAACAAGTATAAGGCAGATAGACCAGCGGAGAAGTACACATTCTGGGGAACAAGTATAAGGCGGATAGACCAGCGGAGAAGTACACATTCTGGGGAACAAGTATAAGGCGGATATACGTAGCGGCGACACTATCTACGAATAGCATAGTGAGTTACCGGTATGCTAAATAAATTATTTCATTATTTTAGAATAAATAAAAGTATCTACAGTCTGCATCCGTTATGTCGAATTCCGTCGGACCGAACAAAATACTTCGACATAACCGAAGTTTGACTTAACGAAATTCGACATAAACGGAGCCAGTTATATGTAAACGGATAGTGTCTGAAACGGGACGTTTATCCGACTTCGAGATAACCGGACAATTCGACATAAACGACTTTGACATACCAGATGTAGACTGTATTGAATTGCCCGAAACTGTCATTTCTGCCTTCTATTCACAGGGTTTATATATCACTGATGCAAGCAGTGTTACCCGGACAAAGGGTGACAATGAACCCATCCATATCTACATAAGAATAAAACTGAAATAATGATACAACGGTACTTGGATAATAACACAACGTTACTTGTATAATAACACAACGTTAGTTGGATACACAACGTTACTTGTATAATAACACAACGTTAGTTGGATACACAACGTTACTTGTGTAATAACACAACGTTAGTTGGATACACAACGTTACTTGGATAATAACACAACGTTAGTTGGATACACAACGTTACTTGTATAATAACACAACGTTAGTTGGATACACAACGTTACTTGGATAATAACACAACGTTAGTTGGATACACAACGTTACTTGTATAATAACACAACGTTAGTTGGATGCACAACGTTACTTGGATAATAACACAACGTTACTTGTATAATAACACAACGTTAGTTGTATAATAACACAACGTTACTTGTATAATAACACAACGTTACTTGTATAATAACACAACGTTACTTGTATAATAACACAACGTTACTTGTATAATAACACAACGTTAGTTGGATGCACAACGTTACTTGGATAATAACACAATGTTACTTGTATAATAACACAACGTTACTTGTATAATAACACAACGTTAGTTGTACAATAACACAACGTTACTTGTATAATAACACAACGTTACTGTATAATAACATAACGTTACTTGGATAATACCCTAACGTTAGTTGGATACACAACGTTACTTGGATAATAACACAACGTTACTTGGATAATAACACAACGTTAGTTGGATAATAACACAACGTTACTTGTATAATAACACAACGTTACTGTATTATAACACAACGTTACTTGTATAATAACACAACGTTACTGTATTATAACACAACGTTACTTGGATAATAAACGTTACTTGGATAATAACACAACGTTACTTGGATAATAAACACAAAGTTACTTTATATCAAGTGTATTGGTCGATAGTACATAGAACAGCACAGCCGGGCATGGTCTGCTGTGGCCCAATGTTCGTCCTTGCCTACGAAACCAGGACGTCACTGGGCAACGACAGTGAACTAAGCAACGCAAAAACATAACAAAGAATGTATAGTTTATCTAGCAGTCCATTTGTCACAGTACTTCAACAAGCTATATTCCAACTAACTTGTATATTCTTCCTGGAGATTGGCTACTGCACAAATGCGTTTAAGCTAACATAATTCTTATATGATATTTTGATCTTGAAAATGTTGAATTCATGAATAGTTCTGATTTTCTATTCAACAAATAATTGTCGTGTGGTGTAGTGGAAGACGTGATAGCACAGTGGATGCGTGTTCGCTTCAGGTGCGAAAGGTCCGGAGTTCGAGCCCCGCTGGAGCCGTTACGATTGTGTCCTTAGGCAAGGCATTTAAATTCCACATGCCATTTCTCTCTCCTTCATGGCGATGGATTCCATAAGGAATGAGGTCTCGAGAGTGATTAATATAAGTTGAAAGAACTTGTTTCGCAATCGAGCTAAAATAAATTTGTATATTATTATTATAATCCCAGATTTGTATAGCACTCTTTTCATACAGAAATTATACGTTCAAAAGTGCTTAACATTAATTTAGTGTAGTAAGACATTTACAGCATAAATTACAATAGTCAACATTAAGGACAACAATTTGGTAGGAATAAAAATAATAATACTAAAAATAAAACAATGTAAAATGTTTATCAAAAATATTAAGATACATCGTTAGATGGAACACACACAACTAAAACCGACTTCCAAGAAGTGTATCACAGAGTGTAGTCGGTCCAGTGATTGGGTCGATCCCTACCTACGAGGCTCCCGCTACACCTGTGATACTCTCCTCGGAATAGACTCGTGTATCACAGAGTGTAACCGGTCCAGTGATTGGGTCGATCCCTATGCTACCTACGAGGCCCCCGCTACACCTGTGATACTCTCCTCGGAATAGACTCGTGTATCACAGAGTGTAGCCGGTCCAGTGATTGGGTCGATCCCTACCTACGAGGCTCCCGCTACACCTGTGATACTCTCCTCGGAATAGACTCGTGTATCACAGAGTGTAGCCGGTCCAGTGATTGGGTCGATCCCTACCTACGAGGCTCCCGCTACACCTGTGATACTCTCCTCGGAATAGACTCGTGTATCACAGAGTGTAGCCGGTCCAGTGATTGGGTCGATCCCTACCTACGAGGCTCCCGCTACACCTGTGATACTCTCCTCGGAATAGACTCGTGTATCACAGAGTGTAGCCGGTCCAGTGATTGGGTCGATCCCTACCTACGAGGCTCCCGCTACACCTGTGATACTCTCCTCGGAATAGACTCGTGTATCACAGAGTGTAGCCGGTCCAGTGATTGGGTCGATCCCTACCTACGAGGCTCCCGCTACACCTGTGATACTCTCCTCGGAATAGACTCGTGTATCACAGAGTGTAGCCGGTCCAGTGATTCGGTCGATCCCTACCTACGAGGCTCCCGCTACACCTGTGATACTCTCCTCGGAATAGACTCGTGTATCACAGAGTGTAGCCGGTCCAGTGATTGGGTCGATCCCTACCTACGAGGCTCCCGCTACACCTGTGATACTCTCCTCGGAATAGACTCGTGTATCACAGAGTGTAGCCGGTCCAGTGATTGGGTCGATCCCTACCTACGAGGCTCCCGCTACACCTGTGCTACTCTCCTTGGAATAGACTCGTGTATCACAGAGTGTAGCCGGTCCAGTGATTCGGTCGATCCCTACCTACGAGGCTCCCGCTACACCTGTGATACTCTCCTCGGAATAGCCTCGTGTATCACAGAGTGTAGCCGGTCCAGTGATTGGGTCGATCCCTACCTACGAGGCTCCCGCTACACCTGTGACACTCTCCTCGGAATAGACTCCATCAGACTGTTACACCAATACTAATGTTCTAAAATGTTTCGTGTAATTTACACTCCATAGTGTTTCTTGAACATGTGTATTTTTAACTTAGTTTTGAATGCTACGAGTGTATTAGAGTGCATTCCACAATGATGGCGCGCGCGGCATGTTGGAAACTTCTGCCAAAATAAAATGCATATCCCGTGTGGACCTTGGTGGAGGCGATAACCTAACTGCGTTACGCCTTCGTGGTCGAGTGGTTGCGGTCGCTGACTTGTATACCACTGTAACCTATCATCACTGATGGTCACGGGTTCGAGCCCCGCTCAGACCGTGTCTCATTTATATGAAACAGTTGGCAGTTTCTTACGGAGGTTGGTGCACCAAGTATTGGTTAACCGCTGGTGCCTGCCCAGGAAAGGCGTTGTTAGGTAAACTGCCCACCGGCGATATAGCCCAAAATGGTGCTGATGCAGGCGTAAAACCCGAAATATAACATATGCATTGTAGACTGTTAATGGTTAAATTATTGGAATAGAAACGTTAAGGTTGAATTTAAAGCAGACACTCGGAGAGATTAAAACCCACGCGCCGGAATTTGACACACGAACAAATGCTTAATTTACATGACATTTTATATGGCTTATTTGAAAGGTCTGTCTTGCATAATTTACTCTCCACACTGACAACACGTCTTGACCGATTTCTCCTAATTTCGAATCATTTGACTGCGCTATCATGTCCGCGGACAGACATACAGACACAACACCGACACGATACCTCGTTTAAAGTCCCAACTGAAAGACTGTTCTTTTTATTAGGGTCAGACGGGGGATCGAACCTACGATCCCTGGATTACAAGTCCAGCGTATTACCACTGGACTACAGATCTGTCTGTCTGTTTGACTGCGCGGTACGAAATGCTTAAATATGCCATTGGCTTGCTATGCAAAATGGATTGTTAACATATTTAAATGTTAGTTTATACAAATTTATATTTTAGCTCGATTGTGAAACAAGTTCTTTCAACTTATATTAATCACTCTTGAGACCTCATTCCTGATGGAATCCATCGCCATGAAGGAGAGAGAAGAGGCATGTGGAATTTAAATGCCTTGCCTAAGGGCACAAACGTAACGGCTCCAGTGATGCTCGAACTCCGTCCCTTTCGCACCTGAAGCGAACGCGCATCCACTGCGCTATCACGACTTCCACCATATTTAAATGTTGACCAATCAATGTTTCCGGTAATTAAAGTGGTAACATTCCGGTTGATCAATGTAAATACAAAATAAGCTGTATGTAAATCTAGCTTACTTCCTCATATATAGCTAATGACGTGTATGTAAATGATTCTCTGCCATTGAGATGCGTATTAATTACGCGGAGTCGCACTTTAATGAATATATTCTCTGTTAGAAGTTAAGGAAGCTTACGCCCGGGACCAGCATTGCAGACACGGATGGGCACCCGGGTAGATCCACCGACCTACCTCACAGCCACCTGGGTAGCGTCCTCACATGAAATAATGCAACACCCCCAGTGGGATTCGAACCTACAGCGGTGAGGGGCAAATTATTTGAAGACAACGACAGTAACAACTCGGTAACAGAGGCCTCCATGATGTTACCGCATGTTTACAGATGCATTTTGATATTAGTGGAAAACAATGTTGTGGGTCCATCTGCATACATTTATGTATATGATATAAGCTGAAAACGATCCAATATGTAAAATATTGGACGTGTGAGGCGCGTATCACCGAACACAGTACCAATAGTTTACATATTGGATCCGTTTCAGGGTTATATCTTACTTAAAACACACACCTATACAACAAGATCCTACTACTTAAAATTGTTAATTTCGTATATGTACGCGTAGGATTTAATATAATATTCCAATATTAATAATAATGGACCTGCAAATACATCGGTATGACGTCACGACATTGTTTTAAAGATAACGTACATTTTTTATTGGATGGCGGAAAATTATGATGTAAAATAAAATTGAGTGAAATAAATTAGCATATGACCTCTAAACGACAGATCGATCTATCTGCATCACCTATGGTAGCCTGGGAACAGGCGTCGATATATGTTGCCTGGTCAGTCAAATAAATATATTTTAACACCGAGACTATTAATTGGGCCGTATTGAGTTTCTGATCATGTCATTTTGCCAGAAATTAAAAAGTGAAAAATCGACAGACTGGCACCCAGGCTACACAACCTATGGAACAAGTGCCATAAACTAAAACAAAGAAGTGCGTTCGTTAAACAACTGGGACTTGGAACATGATTATACATACTGCTATCAGTGTATCCAAGGAAACATCGTAATTCCCAGCTAATCGATCAAGTAACGAGACATTCATCCGCCATACTACCGACAACTCAATTCCAAACAGAATAAACAACAATAGACGAGGACACAACACACATATTTGAACTACATCAGTTGTAAATTGATCATGAATCATTATTATCACGCACCGTGTTACAATTCACGAGATGCCACGGTATAAAGTGATGAACGCCAATACGTGAGCTAACGGATATAATTATAGTTCAGTGGTAACAGTGGTAATCCAGGGATGGCAGGTTACATCCCCCGTCTGACCCTAATAAAATTAACCGTCTTTCAGATGGGACGTTAAACCGAGATCTTGTGTCGGTGCTGTACACCGTGAACGTAAAAGAACCAGAGGAGAGTCTGGAATGGGTATCTGTCTGTATCATTGCACTATCCTCCAAAACTCTAAAATGACTAATCTCTTCAGGAGGCGTCGCTCATATGGGTAACCGGTAGCGACGATAAATAAACGTAAAACGCACACACGCACGCACGCACTCACGCACGCACACGCACACACACACACACACACACACACACACACACACACACACACACACACACACACACACACACACGAGATAATATGAATCATTTCACTTCTATACAATTTACCAGTCGCCAATTACCCTATCGATCACCCCTCCCCCCCACCCCCTGGGATCACGTAAGCAAGCAACGGGAAACGATAGACACATATATTGAAGATGGCTATTTGATATAGAGGATAGGTGTCCTTGTTAGTGCACGATAGGATATTAGTTCATCGAGTGATCACCGTAATTTGATCACCGAAATGTGTATTTCGAGATGAAATAAAATCCTATATTGCACTAATAAACACATATCTTATTTTTCTTTTTATGATTTCCAATGAGTTTTGGCTAATATAATATTTGTTAGCTGCAAGTGTCGGGAGCCTCGTTTCACTACAATACACAACCGCACAACCACTTTTGTTTAGTGTGAACGTCCGTTAGTGCCGGTATAAGTTAGTTTCTGCTTTTTGTCAAAATTAAAAACTACTGACGCAAACAAGTTCATTAGAATATATTACTTTATAATTAACTGTTCATGCGTATCAGAAAATAGCTAAAGGGCAACAGTACATCCAACCGCGGAGGAATACGAAACTCAAGCAGTGACAGCGAAAATGTCATCTTCTACTGTTTGAAAACAGTGAAAGAAAATGCTATATTTCACTGTTTTCTAACTCAATCACTCATTGGAAAGCATAAACGAAATGGATTGAACTTATAACATTTATATGTTAGTCTTTCTTGATAGCTCAGTGGTAGCGCGTTCGCTTCATGTGCGAAAGGCCCGCTGGCGCCGTTACGATTGTGCCCTTAGGCAAGGCATTTAAATTCCACATGCCTCTTCTCTCTCCTTCATGGCGATGGATTCCATCAGGAATGAGGTCTCGAGAGTGAGTAATATAAGTTGAAAGAACTTGTTTCGCAATCGAACTAAAATAAATGTGTATAAACTAAACATTCTTGAAACATTAAGTCTTGTCTGGTGTGAGAGGTGTCGGAAAATACAGTGAAACTAGCTAAACTATACCTGTAGCACACTAAAATAATAACATGAATGTCAGTGGCATGTATGCAATGAATAATGCGTCAGGAGGCGTCGCTCATATGGGCAACCGGTAGCGACGATAAATAAACGTAAAACACATACTATTCTTCTTAATTTGATCCTCTAGCTTCCTTGAGGAAAATGGCGAAGATAACGGTTGCTTGAGGATATGTGAAATACCGATAGATGATTGGAGTGACGAAATTATTATAGCGAACAGAAGTTTTCAAAATCCCTTCATATATCACAAATTTATAGTTCATGCATGGATTGTTGACGTCTATAGCACTACCGCAAACATTCTAACGAACAACCAGACACTTCCGTTGTCACTATATGAATTCAATTTAATATTATTATGTTCGCGGTTCAGACAATATACTACTACATACTGTCTCGTATAAAAAGATATCTCTCTATTCCCAATCGCAATCTCTTCTACAATGCTTACATATTGCCTCACTTAGACTTTTGTTGTGTGATTTGGGGTAACTGCAACTCATCTTTAGAAGATAAAATAGTTCGGTTACAAAAGAGAGCAGCTAGACTAATTCTAGATCAGGACTTTGACACTCCATCGCAATTATTATTTTCCCAACTAAAATGGATGACCTTTCCAGAATGAGTCATATATCAGAAGGCTATACAAATGTATAAAACATTACATGGAGCTGCTCCAGACTATTTAAAATCGTCCTTCACTTTTACTTCTGATATACATCCTAGAATTCTTACATCAACCTCAGAATATCAATTATACACACCAAGACCAAATTGTGAATTATTTCGTAATACATTTGAATTTTCAGGATCATCTATTTGGAATTCATTGCCTCACTCAGTTCAAAATGCTCCAACTATCCAACAGTTCAAAAGTCTCTACTTAAGGTGGAACTATACCAATTCAAACTAGTCGCGTACTTCTACTGTTATTATAAACGTGTATTGCCATTGCTATATTTATTAGAATCGGAAAATTGCTGTCCTTAAGTTGATTTCATACATATTTTGAAGATACCACTACAAGTCAAATCTGCACATTGTTAGATAGATCTAGTATCATTAATTGTCTCATTCCCATTTTCTACTATGCTAGCCAATTCCATATATCATCATATTCCATTACATATTAAATATAGTTTCTCTATTTTTCAGCTTTTACATTACTATATTATTCCAATGTGCAGTTCTCACTTATAGTGCTATCTTTTGATTGCATTTGATTGTATATATGTTGAGGGCCTCATGGTATATTAACTTTTGTTAAATGAGTACTCTCGTTAAATAAAGTCGTTATTATTATTATTATTATTATTATTATTATTATTATTATTATTACATACATATGATACATCATATATGAACAACTAAATCATAACATACATTGGAAAACAATATATCAACGGTTCACTGTTTTTGAGAAGTCTAACTTAAACAAAACATTTCATAATGTAAGAATATTCAATTTCTCACATGCTACGACACTTAAAGCGACATTACATCGCAGAATTCAAATAAAATGCATTTTTTTTTCGCGTATAAATGCATTGCTACTACAAATTCTTCGGAATATATTCGAACACAAACATTGAATCAATAAACAGTGTTTTTGTGATCTACAAACTTTCAAAATCGAAAGTAGGATTTAATATAACGATTATCCACGCTCCTGAATTAACGTCTGTGTGTCATCGGAGTTAATACTAAGCGCGAGATAATGTCGTTTAAGGTTAATTTAACTAAGACTAGTCTACAAATAAATATGCCTAGGCACAAATGTGAGATATAACGGTAAATATGTACCATAAATCGTGTTATTCAGTTGATTACGCATGTATGTCGACCCACACTATTTTGCTATGTCAACAAACCGCGTATACGACGTTTGCTTATTAGTTGAAGTACTCAGAGCTAGACACAAGAGTGAAAGTGACACTGATACTGACATATATAGTTACGACAATGGTCCGTAATGTCCAACGAGATGAACTTGTGGACAGTGTGGACGCTGATATTGATTGGTATGAATGTTAATAAAAGTGTCGATTAATCTAAATTGTAATGGAAAGGAATTAACATGTAATCATACTGATGGCTGAGCGTACATTCCTAATGCATGTGTAACTATATCATTTTTGAAATTACTCTAGACATGAGCAAATTCTGTTGAGATAAATGATATGCACACTGACCTTTTGTTCGAAGGGGCATGTGGTTTAAAATACTTGTCTTGTTGAACATGTCATCATTCTCCTCTGCCTGGAGGTTTATAAAACTATTCTCCAATCTCAAATTCAGTCTCAAGCTTCTGATTGCTTCAGCTGACAGTAAAACTCAGAATTCAACAGACGGATCTGTAGTCCAATGGTAACACGCTGGACTGGTAATCCAGGGATCGCAGGTTCGATCCCCGTCTGACCCTAATAAAATTAAGTCTTTCAGATGGGACGTTAAACCGAGGTCTCGTGTCGGTATTTTACACCGTGCAGGTAAAAGAACTAGAGGAGACTCTGGAATGGGTCTCTATCTGTATCATTGCACTATCCTCCAAAATCTAAATGACTAATCTCTTTAGGAGGCGTCGCTCATGTGGGCAACCGGTAGTGACGATAAATAAACGTAAAACACACTCAGAATCAACCAATCAAATCACTTGATCTTTGAGTCTGAGATCTGAGAAAAGTTTTATAACCTCCAGGCATGATTAATTTTGTTCTAAAATTGTCTTGTTCATGTATGCATTATCTCAGGAGCATACATATTAGCTCCGATTTTTCATCCAACTTTACGGAGTCTATAATTAGTATGAAGAGGCACGGCATGTGAGCTTGAGCAAGTCTTCATGCCGGATGTAAAGCCGTTACCATTCGATTAGGGTAAAATCTGGAATTATCCGTTTTAGTTTATATGGATATAGTTGCGTATGTAATTGGACTTTATTTATAACTTAGGAATGTCGCTTCATTACAGACAGTGTCACTTGACATCAACATAGGAATGTCGCTTCACTACAGACAGTGTCACTTGACATCAACATAGGAATGTCGCTTCATTACAGACATTGTCACTTGACATCAACTTAGGAATGTCGCTTCATTACAGACATTGTCACTTGGCAATAACTTAGGAATGTCGCTTCATTACAGACATTGTCACTTGACATCAACTTAGGAATGTCGCTTCATTACAGATAGTGTCACTTGGCATCAACTTAGGAATGTCGCTTCATTACAGACATTGTCACTTGGCTTCAACTTAGGAATGTCGCTTCATTACAGACATTGTCACTTGGCATCAACTTAGGAATGTCGCTTCATTACATACATTGTCACTTGGCATCAACTTAGGAATGTCGCTTCATTACACGCATGGTCACTTGACATCAACTTAGGAATGTCGCTTCATTACAGATATTGTCACTTGACATCAACT
>CM026395.1:25873695-25883695 GCA_014843695.1 Archivesica marissinica | reverse complement strand
ACACACACGTGACCAAAACAATCATCGAAAACGAAACAATTTCCCTGACCTATAGTCTGTTTCAAATCAATCATAATACAATTAAATAAACAATTGAATGAAACAAAACAAAATAATAGAATTTCCCGCTCTTTTTTCTATTTTCCCATCTCCAAACTTGACTCTCCTCTCTCATATGCTCTTTATTATTTATTTATCAATCCGTGTCACAACTTCTGTTAATTAATTACATGTATACTCATATGTCATGTAAATGATCTGAGTTAATAAAGAATAATTGAATTGAATTGAGTACAAATAAGTAGGCACACATATGAGATATAACGGTAACTCTGTACCATAAATCGTGTTATTCAGGATACACAAGTTGTATTACGCATGTACATTATTTTGTTATGTCAACAAACCGCGTATACGACGTTTGTTTATTAGTTGAAGTACTCAGTATTTGAGGCAAATATTTGGAAAACAATTATACCATATAATAGGAAAATATATTCTGTAGAAATTTGCGTTTTCACCGAAAAAGCTTTAAAGTCTTACTATGCGTTTTTTTCAGTTGGAAAAATAAGACTATTATCCTAGTGTTAACTTTACAGAGTTATTGGTATATTTGTTAAATAATACCCATACATTTAGAATTGGTAATTTCACAAAAGCTGGTTAGTTCATACAAATTTATTCTAGCTCTATTGCGAAACAAGTTCTTTCAACTTATATTAATCACTCTCGAGACCTGATTCCTGATGGAATTCATCGCCATGAAGGAGAGAGAAGAGGCAATGTGGACTTTAAATGCCTTGCATAAGGGCACAGTCGTAACGGCTACAGCGGGGCTCGAACTTCGGGCCTTTCGCACCTGAAGCGAACGCGCATCCACTGCGCTATCACGACTTCACCAACAGCAGGTTCGTCTGTGGCCATATTTTCTAAATGTTTCTTTTTACCGTAACAATTTATTGAAAACTGAAAATATAAGACAATAATCACAATATCTAATCATCCTCTCCTTACAATATCTCGTTGTGCAGCACATGCCAAGTAAACGCATATGGGGGCTTTAAGCGTAACTGGAATGACTTTGGAAAATCTATAGAGCATTTAAATGAAATCAATTTAATTATATCGCACTCTAGTTAAAGAGAACTATTTATAGTTATCTGAATCCCACATAACATAATTATTTAACGGATGCATGCCATATGTTATTACCTCATAAACTTGCGCATTCGAGCTCTGCCGATGCACTCTCTCAACCCGTGAGGATTGGAGTAACCTGGAAAACGATAGCGAGAATTGTCGTTAATTAACAATTCAATGTTCATTTTCTGCGTTTCATCGAGTGTTTTACGTTTATTTATCGCGTTTCGTCGAGTGTTTTACGTTTATTTATCGTCGCTACCTGTTGTTCATCGAGGTATGAAATGTCAGACTTTTCCACTTAATTTGCATATAATCTGAAGAAGGTTTGTATGCAAATTTGGTGTAACAAACTGACATAGCATACTTCAATGAAACGCAGAAAAAGAACCTTTCTTTTCGTCACAACATACAAAATGTAGTCCGCTATGAATAGTTAATACAAATTTATTTTAGCTCGATTGCGAAACAAGTTATTTCAACTTATATAAATCACTCTCGAGACCTCATTCCTGATGGAATCCATCGCCACGATGGAGAGAGAAGAGGCAACGTGGAATTTAAATGCCTTGCCTAAGGGCACAATCGTAACGGCTCCAGTGGGGCTCGAACTCCGGTCCTTTCGCAACTGAAGCGAACGTGCATCCATTGCGCTATCACGACTTCCACATTCCGCTATGAATGTTAATGTGAATAGAATAATTTTGCAATTCGTTGGATTTTGAAAGGCGATCATATGGACTGAACAGCCAATCAGAAGATCATATGGAGTGAACAGCCAATCAGAAGATCATATGGACTGAACAGCCAATCAGAAGATCATATGGACTGAACAGCCAATCAGAAGATCATATGGACTGAACAGCCAATCAGAAGATCATATGGACTGAACAGCCAATCAGAAGATCATATGGACTGAACAGCCAATCAGAATATCGATATTGCAAGAAGTTGTTAATTATAGTAAAATGCAATACTTCGTTATCATTTTCTTCCTCTTTCGTTCCTGCTTATTAAGTCTGTAACAAGGTCTGTCGTTACATGTAATAACCTTGATACCAGAAAACAAAACAAACATAGCCATAGAAAAGTGGATGCAATGAGAAACATTAGTCAGTTACTGACCCTGAATACTCCTAATAGCACATTGGTCCTCTTAATTAGTTTCCTCGGTTTTTATCGCTGTTTCCTTTGCACCACATGTGTTCCATTGTTATCCGTATTCGTGTCTTAGAATTATGAAAATATTAAATTTCGACAGATATCCTTTAGCATGTCCAATGGATACCTTTCTGTAAAAATTGGTTCAATTAATTAACACGATTTTGATAACATTACATTTATCCTAACGCAACATCTGTTTAGACGACAACAGTAAAAACAAAGGATTCAAACTAAAAGGACCATTATACATTTAGGGATAAATCTGACTTTATCCATCAAGGGAGGTGATAGAAAAACCAGCAATGTCTCTCATAGTATCTGCTCTTCTGACTATCGCCAAATGGGCATTCTATATCAGCAATATCGCCAAATGGGTATTCTATATCATCAATATCGCCAAATGGGTATTCTATATCATCAATATCGCCAAATGGGCATTCTATATCAGCAATATCGCAACATGGGCATTCTATATCAGCAATATCGCCAAATGTGTATTCTATATCATCAATATCGCCAAATGGGCATTCTATATCATCAATATCTCCAAATGGGTATTCTATATCAGCAATATCGCCAAATGGGTATTCTATATCAGCAATATCGCCAAATGGGTATTCTATATCAGCATTCTATATCAGCAATATCGCCAAATGGGCATTCTATATCAGCAATATCGCCAAATGGGCATTCTATATCAGCAATATCGCCAAATGGGTATTCTATATTATCAATATCGCCAAATGGGCATTCTATATCATCAATATCTCCAAATGGGCATTCTATATCATCAATATCTCCAAATGGGCATTCTATATCAGCAATATCGCCAAATTGGTATTCTATATCATCAATATCGCCAAATTGGTATTATATGTCATCAATATCGCCAAATGTGTATTCTATATCAGCAATATCGCCAAATGGGTATTCTATATCATCAATATCTCCAAATGGGTATTCTATATCATCAATATCTCAAAATGGTATTCTATATCATCAATATCACCAAATGGGCATTCTATATCAGCAATATCTCCAAATGGGTATTCTATATCAGCAATATCGCCAAATGGGTATTCTATATCAGCAATATCGCCAAATGGGTATTCTATATCAGCAATATCGCCAAATGGGTATTCTATATCAGCAATATCGCCAAATGGGTATTCTATATCATCAATATCTCCAAATGGGTATTCTATATCAGCAATATCGCCAAATGGGTATTCTATATCATCAATATCGCCAAATGTGTATTCTATATCAGCAATATCGCAACATGGGCATTCTATATCAGCAATATCGCCAAATGTGTATTCTATATCAGCAATATCGCTAAATGTGTATTCTATATCAGCAATATCGCCAAATGGGTATTCTATATCATCAATATCTCCAAAAATTGGATTCTATATCAGCAATGTCGCCAAATGGGTATTCTATATCAGCAATATCGCCAAATGGATATTCTATATCAGCAATATCGCCAAATGGGTATTCTATATCATCAATATCTCCAAATGGGCATTCTATATCAGCAATATCGCCAAATTGGTATTCTATATCATCAATATCGCCAAATTGGTATTATATGTCATCAATATCGCCAAATGTGTATTCTATATCAGCAATATCGCCAAATGGGTATTCTATATCATCAATATCTCCAAATGGGTATTCTATATCATCAATATCTCAAAATGGTATTCTATATCATCAATATCACCAAATGGGCATTCTATATCAGCAATATCTCCAAATGGGTATTCTATATCAGCAATATCGCCAAATGGGTATTCTATATCAGCAATATCGCCAAATGGGTATTCTATATCAGCAATATCGCCAAATGGGTATTCTATATCAGCAATATCGCCAAATGGGTATTCTATATCATCAATATCTCCAAATGGGTATTCTATATCAGCAATATCGCCAAATGGGTATTCTATATCATCAATATCGCCAAATGTGTATTCTATATCAGCAATATCGCAACATGGGCATTCTATATCAGCAATATCGCCAAATGTGTATTCTATATCAGCAATATCGCTAAATGTGTATTCTATATCAGCAATATCGCCAAATGGGTATTCTATATCATCAATATCTCCAAAAATTGGATTCTATATCAGCAATGTCGCCAAATGGGTATTCTATATCAGCAATATCGCCAAATGGATATTCTATATCAGCAATATCGCCAAATGGGTATTCTATATCAGCAATATCGCCAAATGGGTATTCTATATCATCAATATCTCAATGGCAGTATAATGTGATCTTATTGGTTATTTCTCGGATACCAAAATTACACTTTGACACGCTAGAAAACACAGCAATTAACATACATAGCCAGTAATCAGCGTGAAATCATCTGTTTCTCGGAACGTTCGCATACTTTATTAGAATATCTACTATATAATTAAGAAGAATACATGTATACTGTAGTCCAACTCGTGAACACAATTTGGGGTTCGGTCCTCGGACCGGGAAGTATGTGAGATGGTACGATGGTCGCCAGGTCGGACAGGTGGGTTTTCTCCGGGTACTCCGGTTTCCTCTAACACGCATGACCACATTTACGCGTTCATCCGCGCCAACGTGAGTGATTAATATAAGTTGTTAAAACTTGCTTCGCAATCGTTGTAAAATATATAGAGTTTAAACTTTAAAAGCCTCAACCTGATTGCATGTTTAGACATCGCCATGTTGGCACAAATCCGCTCGCGTTTATTAATAAACGTTGCAGTAATATACACTGGCATGGAAACTACTTTCACTGCACGTACGTGGGGACAAATGTTGCGCGGATAACGTTCACTTCATGAAAACCATGAAAACTGGCTAGCATAAGCCCTTTTCCCATAGGAGTATTCGGAGCGTTTAAAGCGCGGCTATTGTCTGCTATGCGCCGAATAGCGCTTTTCCCAAAGTTAGCATATTCTAAATATCATAGTGACGTTTCCATAGAAGCGGTTTGTCGGGTAACTGTTTATATGTGCGTTCAAGCGATAATGACCTTATTTATGTAATACGTCATAGGAAATGACGTCATTTCCACCATTTACATCACAACATGAAGTAGTCTGTGTACTTATTGAGGTAACGCTCCATGAGTTTGACCAAATGATAAAATGCACCAAAAGTCTTCCTTTTCTGCACTTTTTGAAGCATCCAAAACCTGTGTTGCGATTTTTAAAAAGAAGTTATTCTTCAGAAGCAAGGTAGTACACCATATCGTCCTCATATAGCAGTTCTAATAACTGTGCATATATGAGTGTCAGCACGAGTGCATGGTTAGAGGCATAGAGGATATGTGTGTTTATTATTAATGCCACTCGTGGAAATACAAATGTCGGTGATCACTCGATGAAATAATATCTTACGTTAATGAACACAAATCTTCTGTTTCTTTTATGATTTTCAATGACTTTGGATAATATAATATGTGTTTTCAAATTTTATTCATTTGATCTGGAACACCATTGCACTGTGTGACAGAACCACACAACCACTTCTGTTAGTGGGAACGTCCGTAATAACAAATAGTTCCTGTATTATTTTCAAGTTAGTTTCTGTTTGCTGTCAAAGTTAAAAACAACAGACAGATATTTTCATTTAATTAGAATATATTACTGTTCATGATAGTCACAAAATAGCTAAACTACTAAAGTACATCGAACAGCGGATGAATACGAAACGCAACCAGTGGCAGAAAAAATGCCATCTTTCACTGTTTCAAAGCTGTGTAAGATTGAGTTTTATTTTACTGAGAAAACTCTATTATTCATTGGAAAGCATAAAAGAACACATTTTCAATTTCAGTTTCAGGATTTACAACTTCGTTGTTCACGTATTATGTAATAAAGAGATATCCCCGTACGTGCACGTGATTTGGTACAGTCACGACAGATACGTGCTGCTTCAGGATTTACAACGTCGTTGTTCACGTATTATGTAATAAAGAGATATCCCCGTACGTGCACGTGATTTGATACAGTCACGACAAATACGTGCTGCTTCAGGATTTACAACGTCGTTGTTCACGTATTATGTAATAAAGAGATATCCCCGTACGTGCACGTGATTTGGTACAGTCACGACAGATACGTGCTGATTTATTGTCCTTTAGAAACACGATCTCCTACGACATTAATAACCCATATGTTTCATGCAGTTTGCGTATACTTGTTTCAAAATGCAGGCAAGACAGTGTAATGATTCTTAATAAATACAGACATACGACTCGGAGGACACCATTGAAGCAATAGAGAAGATGTGTGTTAATAGTGTACGATATGATAAGTTAGGATGTGTAATACACATTTAGTTTATACACATTTATTTAGCTCGATTGCGAAACAAGTTATTTCAACTTATATAAATCACTCTCGAGACCTCATTCCTGATGGAATCCATCGCCACGAGGGAGAGAGAAGAGGCAACGTGGAATTTAAATACCTTGCCTAAGGGCACACTCGTAACGGCTCCAGTGGGGCTCGAACTCCGGACCTTTCGCACCTGAAGCGAACGCCCGTCCATTGCGCTATCACGACTAATACACATTTCGGTGATCACGAGATGAAATAAAATCCTATCTTACACTAATAAACACAACTCTTTCTTTTTCCTTTATGATTTCAAATGATTTTCGCTGTGTATGTCAAATTTAATTCAATTTAATTACCCCTGTTGTCGGGAGCCTCATTTCAATACAATACACAACCGCACGACCACTTATGTTAGTGTGAACGTCCGTAATGCACACACAATTCATTAGAATATGGTATGTGTATTATTTCGGCATCATCATGCCCACATTGTGTAACCCGATATATAAAATTGCTTTTAGTCTTTACTGTGAAAAAGTTAATTCAACGGAAAACAAAATAGACTGAAACATCTTAAAACGAGGTACACGTGTTTAAATTGATGTTCGTGTTTCGTTGTGTCAACATTCAACAGAAACGAAATATTTGTTGTATCGGGTTGTATGAGATCATAATGTACCGACGCTCGAAATTATATACTATGCATTCGACGGGGTCTCTGTTGCCGAATGGTTAACATCACTGACTTCAAATTATTTGCCCCTCACCCCAGGTTCGAATCCCGGGTGGTCGACTATTTTCAAGCGAGGACGATGTCCAGCTGGCTTGCGGAAGGTAGATGGTTCTACTTGTGTGAACGTCGTCTGAAATACTGCTAGGATTGGCACTCGGGATCTTCCTTCGCCGCCAATAATAGTTGGAGAGTCACCACACAAGCTAAGCTATTGGTGCGGCTGCAAAAAACCCAAAACAAACAAACAAACTGCGTCCAATATTTGTGTTCCCAGTGAACCGTCCGGTATATACTGCTTCCATGTATCTATCTCCCGCACCTCTCTCAGGAAATAGATAGCAATAGATCGAGTTTGCAATTATTTTACACGTCACGGCATGTAGAGCAACACCTAGTTTATACTCGTATACTGTCCTTCCTGCATCGATCAGCACTATGCTAGTTCGCCAACAGCAGCACCACACTTGTGTGTTTTACGTTATGTATCGTTGCTACCCGTTGCCCATGTGAGCGACGCCTCTTGGAGAGATTAGTCATTTTTGAATGTTGGGGGATAGTGCAATATTACAGACAGAGATCCATTCCAGAATCTCCTCTGGTTCTTTTACGTGCACGGTGTAAAGCACCGACACGAGACCTCGGTTTAATGTCCCATCTGAAATTTTATTAGGGTCAGACGGGGGATCGAATCTACGATCCCTGGATTACCAGTCCAACGTGTTACCACTGGACTAAATATCCGTCTGTACACCACACAACACTTTCTCTACGTTTTATAGTTGCTACAAAAAGTGACAGCGGGTAGCTTTTTCAAATGAAACAGTTTTGATCTATCAGTGAGTGAACTTAGTTTTGTTAATATCGTGTTCCGTTTGATCAACTTTTCATTCAAAGAAAAGGCATTTTCGTCTATCGGGCTGTGTAGCGTATAGTGTGTATCTATATATTTGTAGGGAGGGCCGTAACTTACGGTGTTCCGTTAGGGTCATCGCGGTATATAAAAAATGTAACGGGATGGTACGATGGCACGATGGTACGATGGTACGATGTCGATGGTACGATGGCACGATGTCGATGGTACGATGGCACGATGTCGATGGTACGATGGCACGATGCCGATGGTACGATGGCACGATGTCGATGGTACGATGGCACGATGTCGATGGTACGATGGTACGATGCGATGGTACGATGGCACGATGTCGATGGTACGATGGCACGATGTCGATGGTACGATGCCGATGGTACGATGGCACGATGTCGATGGTATGATGGCACGATGTCGATGATACGATGGTACGATGTCGATGGTACGATGGCACGATGTCGATGGTACGATGGCACGATGTCGATGGTACGATGGTACGATGTCGATGGTACGATGGCACGATGTACAAACAATGTCACGAATCGTATATTATGCTTACTTATATAATGTGTTCATTTGTGTTGTATTGTATATTGTATAATTATATAGAATGAATACAATATTTATTTTTATTTTTTTATTTAAGTTTATTTAACGTCGCTACCGGTTTCCCATTTAAGCGACGGGCAGTTTACCTAACAACACCTTTCCTGGGCAGGCTCCAGCGGTTAACCAGTACTTGATGCACCAACCTCCGTAAGAAACTGCCAACTTTTTCATATAAATGAGACACGGTCTGAGCGGGGCTCGAACCCGTGACCATCAGAGATGATAGGTTACAGTGGTATGTATACACGTCAGCGACCTTAACCACTCGACCACGTAGGCGGTCAATAAAATATATCTGCGAGGGATTGTGCACTGAATAAATTTGAGTGTGCGGGCGAGTAAATATTACTTTAAAAAAAAACACATATCTAACTGTAAAACATACCATACAGTTACGCAACACAAACACAATCAAGGTACCATAAGATTGCTACTATAGCATTATATATTATATTATGGTGTATTACAAGATAATTAAGGTACTAAACGATGTACCATTCTATTCTAACAATAGAATACAGAGAAATGAGCGTTATTGTCAATGTTGTAATGTTAGATATATTGAAGATGAGCATCACTTTATTTTAATTTGTCCGTGTTACTCATATTTGAGCAAGTATGTATAAATTGTGTTCTTTAATGAACAGTTATATTATATTGTTATGGCTCGATTTATTAAGAGTGCTCTAAACCATAGGAACTCAATATTGAACGCTTTGTCTTCTTAATTACACAAAACAACTAACTAGCATGTTCATCCTCTATTTTAAATTAGATTACAGTAGCTATACGATAGCTTTATTGATCACTTGTTTATTTATATGTAATTATATGTATATATTATGACTATGTACTTATGTATACATCATGAATACACTTATGTTGTTTTTATGTTCTATGATATCAACGTTGTGTAATATGGAGTTTTCTTTCACCGAGAAAAGTATAGCATGCATTGGAAAGCGTAAAAGACAAATATAATCCAAACAGTTATCACTCCAGTACACTTACCTCTGCAATTGACCAGTCGCTGCCTGTCAATCAAACTAATCAATAATCCAATTAGATATCGTTATTTCACGCAGCCCCAGACAACACGTCTCCCTCCTACAAGCTACCATGAAAACTACATTGTAATAACGGGTA
>CM026395.1:25832571-25872695 GCA_014843695.1 Archivesica marissinica | reverse complement strand
GAAATAATGTTATATTTCGGGTTTAACGCCTGCATATAAAATAAAATTGTTTTTTCTTCTATTTCTTCCTAGCCTGATCTTTTACAGTAGTTGGAGCAAACTGGTTATATTTACAGGTACGATCCCCCGTCTGACCATAAGAAAAAATAACAGTCGTTCAGTTGGGACTTTAAACCGAGATCTCGTGTCGGTGCTGTACACCGTGCACGTAAAAACCCCAGAGGAGACTCTGGAATGGGTCTGTGTTTGCATCATTGCACTATCATCCAACATTCTAAAATGACTAAACTTTTCAGGGGGCGTCGCCCATATGGGCAACCGGTAGCGACGATAAATAAACGTAAAACAGGTTATATTTCATTACAGACCGTTATGAGTGGTTTTCTTTATAGTAAGTAAGTAAGTAAATATTTTATTATAGTGACATGTGCATCCGACATTATATATACTACAGATAATAAATATACAAACAAGCACCCGTCCCAGTGGACCTGGAAATGTCACCTAATATAAAATCGTGGTTATGTACAAAATTGATACATGTATACATGAAATTCAAATTAAGTACCAAGTACTAATCAATGATTTATGTTTACAGTTTAATAACCGAACAAGTATATCATTTCGGATAAAATACAATGAATGACAATAAGAAAATAATTTATATTGTATGATTATTAATTGACTCCAAATAAAAAATATCAAGGTGCCGATTAGGAATGTTGATGATTGTATATATTGTACTCGATTTACTGGTTGTCTCGATCTTAAAATAGAGACACCCATTTTTGAAATCTAAAATTAGGCGCATAATTTTAACATAGTGCAACGCTATACACAAGTCCACTGTCTTACCAAATTCTCTGTACTAATGTGAAATTTGGAATTCATCTCTACAACGGATCTGTTGCAAATTGAGCGTAAACATGGCTCGCTGGTGGCGATGGTAAATAAGCCTAATCATCATCGTCGTCGTCGTCGTCGTCGTCGTCGTCGTCGTCGTCGTCCACATACACTCCCAATAAGGACAATACATCTTAGTAAGTTCGCCTCCTGACAGACGGATCTGTTGTCCAGTGGTAACACGCTGGACTGGTAATCCAGGGATCGCAAGTTCGATCCCCCGTCTGACCCTAATAAAATTAACAGTCTTTCAGATGGGACGTTAAACCGAGGTCTCGTGTCGGTGCTTTACACCGTGCACGTAAAAGAACCAGAGGAGACTCTGGAATGGGTCTCTGTCTGTATCATTGCACTATCCTCCAAAATCTAAAATAACTAATCTCTTCAGTAGGCGTCGCTCATATGGGCAACCGGTAGCGACGATAAATAAACGTAAAATACACACGTTCGCCTCCATGGTCGAGTGGTTAAGGTTGCTGACTTCTATACCACTGTAACCTTTCTAGAACTTATGTGTATAATGTTTTTGAATATGGCGCTCTCTTGATTGGTGCGTAATCATGTGTTATATTATATATGTGTCTAGAAACTTTGTATAGTTTACGACAATAAAATAGTATATGCCTATCATCACTGATGGTAATGGGTTCGGGCCCCGCTAAGAATAGTATACACATAAATATGTGAGATATAACGGTAAATCTGTACCATAAATCGTGTTATTCAGGATACACGAATTGTATTACGCCTGGATGTTTACATTATTTTGTTATGTCAACAAACCGCGTATACGACGTTTGTTTATTAATTGAAATACTCAGTATTTGAGGGAAATATTGGGGGGATATACCATATAATAGGAAAATACATTCTGTAGATATTTGTGTTTTCACTGATGTAGTGTCGCTTTAATCACTCTCGTTGGTGCGGATGAAAGCGTAAATGTAGTCATTCGTGTGGGAGGAAACCGGAGTACCCGGAGAAAACCAACCTGTCAGATCTGGCGACCACCAGATGGTACATCCCACATAACTCCCGGTCCGAAAACCGAACCCGGGTTGCATTGGTGAGAAGCGAGCGCGCTAACCACTACGCTAATCGGAGAGCCAGCGGATTACCCATGGCGTGCACGTTTCTGTGGCAGTATTCGGTTTGCACAGTTGTTATGGTCGTGTTCGTGTAGTCAACATTCATAAGCTAATTTACAGAACATACTATATAGTCATTATATCTTCCTAATCATGTTTAAAGCGACACTACATTAGTGAAAACACAAATTTCTACATAATGTATTTTCCTATTATATGGTATAATTATTATCCAAATATTTGCCTCAAATACTGAGTATTTCAACAAATAAACAAACGTCGTATACGCGGTTTGTTGACATAACAACATAATGTAAATAGGGTCGACATGCATGCGTAATACTAGTACAATGCGTTTATCCCAAATAACACGAAGTATGGTACATATTTATCGTGATATCTCACATGTGTGCCTATGCATATTTATTTGTAGACTAATCTTAATTAAATTATCTCTAAACGAAAGTATCGCGTGTTTAGTATTGACTCCAATGACAAACAAATGTCAATTCAGGATTCCTGGATGTCCGTTATATGAAATCCTACTTTCACTTTTGAAAGTTTGTATACCACAAAAACACTGTTTATTGATTCAATGATAGTGTTCGAATGTATTCAGAAGAATGTGTAGTAGCAATGCATTAATACGTGAAAAAATGCATTTTATTTGCTTTTTGCGATGTAATGTCGCTTTAAGGTATTCATAATATTCATAAAGAATCATAACCTTCTGCTAGGCGAAGAATTAATAGCATTAAGGGCTAAATCAATAACATGTACTTCTGCTCTAAATATTGAAGCGTGGTCGGAGTTACTTCTTCTCTAAATATTGAAGCGTGGTCGGAGTTACTTCTGCTCTAAATATTGAAGCGTGGTCGGAGTTACTTCTGCTCTAAATATTGAAGCGTGTTCGGAGTTACCTCTACTCTAAATATTGAAGCGTAGTCGGAGTTACTTCTGCTCTAAATATTGAAGCGTGTTCGGAGTTACTTCTGCTCTAAATATTGAAGCGTGTTCGGAGTTACCTCTACTCTAAATATTGAAGCGTAGTCGGAGTTACTTCTGCTCTAATTATTGAAGCGTGGTCGGAGTTACTTCTGTTCTAAATATTGAAGCGTGGTCGGAGTTACTTCTGTTCTAAATATTGAAGCATAGTCGGAGTTACTTCTGCTCTAAATATTGAAGCGTAGTCGGAGTTACTTCTGCTCTAAATATTGAATCGTGGTCGGAGTTACTTCTGCTCTAAATATTGAAGTGTGGTCGCGGTTACTGACAGCAGCACACTGTGTGTATGTTTTACGTTTACAGTCAAACCTGTGTTTGTGGTCACCTCCAGCCAACCTGTATTAAGCAGCCAGTTTCCAGATTACAAATCGGTTGTTTTATTATACATTTGACCTCTATTATACAGCCACCTGCGCTAAGCAGCTACTTTCTCTGACTCCCTTGGCTGGCTACTTAGGTCTGGTTTGACTGCATTGTATCGTCGCTACCGGTTTCCCATATGAGCGACCCCTCCTAAAGAGATTAATCATTTAAGAGTTTTGGTGCACACTCTATAAACATTGATCTCAATTGATTTAATTCGGATTTTAAAGACAAGAGGGATTAGTATTTGAGTTCACATTGTCATGATAAGTTGGATTGCTTAGGGTGTCATGCTACGGTCATTTGGCGAGTATAAAGCTGTTATTAGTTAATACAAATTTATTTAGTTCTATTGCGAAACATGTTCTTACAACTTATAGTAATCTTGCTCGATACCTCATTCCTGATGGAATCCATTGCCACGAGTGTGAGAGAAGAGGCAGTGTGGAAGTCGTGATAGCGCAGTCGAAGCGCGTTCGCTTCATGTGCGAAAGACCCGGAGTTCGAGCCCCTCTGGAGCCGTTACGATTGTGCCCTTAGGCAAGGCATTTAAATTCCACATTGCCTCTTCTCTCTCCCTCATGGCGATGGATTCCATCAGGAATGAGGTCTCGAGAGTGATTAATATAAGTTGAAAGAACTTGTTTCGCTATCGAGCTAAAATATATATGTATAAACTAAAACCTAATGGCACAATTGTAACGGCTACAGATTCGTGCGAATTATGGGCCTTTCGCAGCCGAAGTGAACGCGCTACCACTGCGCTATCATTGTTATTGGTGACGGAAGGACCCGGTGTAACTCCGAGATGTATTTCATTTACGGACTGGTACCCGGGTAGAACCAACGACCATTCTGCAACCCAGCTGGATAGCTTACTAACATGAAACAATTAGAAACCTAAAGTGAGATTCGAACCTACAGCGGCGAGGGTCACTTTATTTAATGTCATCGGCACTGAAGAATCGGCCATGGATGGAGGCCACTTCACATTTTCATAAAGATGTAAACTAACAAATCGGTTTAACCAAGTCAAGAACAGAACAGAACATAAGTTTATTCATGACGTATACATCAGTACATATTAGTTTGTTAGTTTTTACAAATTTCTTTTAGCTCGATTGCGAAACACGGTCTTATAACTTATATTAATCACTCTCGAGACCTCGTTCCTGATGGAATCCATCGCCACGAGGGAGAGAGAAGAGGCAATATGGAATTTAAATGCCTTGCCTAAGGGCACACTCGTAACGGCTCCAGCGGGGCTCGAACTCCAGGCCTTTCGCACCTGAAGCGAACGCCCTACCACTGCGCTATCACTACTTCCTCAGTACATATTCATCATATATACATACAATTATATACAAATACACAAATCATCAATAAAGCTATCGTATTGCTACTGTATTCTAATTTAATATAGAGGATGTTCATTTCGTTGATGTTTTTGTATAATTAAGAAGACAAAACATTCATTTCGTATGATTTAAACATTCATAAAAAACACGTCAGGTTTAATAACACTTTTCTATTATCTCTGTTCATTAAAATACAAAATTTATGCATGCTTGGTCTCATATAGTAGTACTTATTAATGAAATTCTTTCCTCAAACTTTAGTAACTTTAGTAACACGAACAAATTAAAATCAAATGATACTCATCTTCAATGTTATATCGCTAACATTGCAACATTGAGTGTGTGTTTTACGTTTATTTATCGTCGCTACCGGTTGTCCATATGAGCGACGCCTCCTGAAGAGATTAGTCATTTTAGATTTTGGAGGATAATGCAATGATACAGACAGAGACCCATTCCAGAGTCTCCTCTGGTTCTTTTACGTGCACGGTGTAAAGCACCGACACGAGATCTCGGTTTAACGTCCCATCTGAAAGACTGTTAATTGTATTAGGATCAGACGGGTGATCGAACCTGTGATCCCTGGATTAGCAGTCCAGACTGTTACCACTGGACTACAGATCCATATGTACACCACACAACACGTTTACGTTTTACATTGACAAAAACTTGAGTAGCACGGACAAATTAAAATCAAATGATACTCATCTTCAATGTTATATCGCTAGCATTGCAACATTGACAATAACGTCAAGGAGCCGGAAGGAGGTATATCAGATGTAATGCATTTTTAAATAATTACAACTTCTTGCAATACCGCGATTCTGATTGGCTGATTCAGCCCATGTGATCGCCGTTCATAACCCAATGAATTGCAAAATGAATCTATTCTCATTAATATTCATAGCGGACTATTTTTTGTATGGTGTCACGAATCAAAAACTTTTATTTTGTAATTTGTAAAATATTAGTTGTAATTCTAACAATTGAATGTTCCGTTTTCTGTTTTTCATCGAAGTGTGAAATAAAAACTGATATTTCAGACCTCGATGAAATGCAGAAAAAGAACATTCAATTGTTCAATGACTTCCCAGATGTGAAGACAAAGAATACGTTTGGCATTGGCATCGCCGCCTAGGCATTTTGGTGCTTAGATTAAGCACTGGTTTTATAAGCTCGCTCTCTTAGTTTGTTTTACGTAACGTTTAAAAGCATATTGCAGAGATATGTTGTCATAGCACAGATAAAAAGAGATTGTCAACTTATTTCAACATACAGTGTATAAACTAGCAACTGTTCACGCTTAGAAAGTTTCGATGGCAAAGTCGTATGTCTTGGGTGATGAATTGGGCCAAGTTACACTGTGTATCAATAATCAATTGATTGCTCTATACAGCCTAAGAAGAAGAATTATCTCAGCTCTTCCAGTCTGCATGAGCTCCTACGTTGATGAGATGTATTGCCTTGAGGAATCTTTCTTTCATAAATTGCCAGTGAGCAATCTTTTATTGACAATTGCTTCAAGAAATATCGGTTCAGTTACGACGGCAATATCAACTTCATCCAGTTATATACGGTGCCGTTATGTAATAGTGTGGCGTCCGTGGTCCAGTGGTAGAGCATCGGATTTGTAATCGAGCGGTCCCGGGTTCGATACTCGGCCAGGCCACGTATGTAGTATCATTGAGCAAGGCACCTCACACACATTGCTTAGTACTGGTTAACCACTTAGGTGGCTACGCCTGCCCAGGAAAACATGTCTAGGTCCCCGCAAGGCGTTTGACATTAATGGAACATACATACATACATACATACAATAGTCTTCACTGACAAACAAGACTACATTTGGTCTTAGGTTTTGAAGAATGCATATCCGGAAAAAATAATCGGAAATATAGTTTAGCTTAAGCAATGTTTTATTTCTATAACGTCATAGCACAGATAAAAAAGAGATTGTCAACTTATTTCAACATACAATGTATATAAACTAGCACTATATACATACACACGCGCACTATATACATACAATATACACGGCAATTTACAGATTTCATTAGAGAGCAGATATTCGACAAAGACATAGTTATTATATTAATTCTTCTCCGACGGAACTTAATTACAATGCGGTTATATATAACGACAACATGTATTTCTGGAAATATTATATGCAGCATATGTCCATTAATACCTAACTGATGTAGACCTTTCATTATGCATGTATTATATACCCATACTGTGTCATACGCCTTTCCAATGTCGAAAAATAAACATGGTTTTTCTTTATAAAATTATAAGGAATAAATGTTTTTTATTTTTTGTGTTATACATGTAAATTTATTGGAATAAATACTGTTTAAACCAAATGTTTTCCAACCTTATTAAATGGTCATTTATTCCTCTTTGGTTCCGAAATCTACTTTAGAGTTCAGAAATCAATTGATAGAGCATAAATATCAAAACAGATCCTGGATTAGTCGTAGTTATGTAATTTATGTGGCTTTATATGAATGGTATAGTCTCATGTAATTCTATTTAGAATGGCTGTGTGCAATTTTATGGGTAATGTTATTTGTATTATGTATTGTATTGTACATGGATGAGACATACATAAAGATAATAATATAATATTAATATAGTTGTCCTAAATGTGTACAAAGCAGCTCGTTAGTGCCACATGTCGATAATTAATTAGAGTTGCGTTATCCATTAATCTGGTTTAGGCATTGTTGGAATAACACTGCCGCAACGCAATTTCTAATAACAACGCAATTTGAAATAATAAATGTAATGCTATGCATTTAAATTGGAAGAATAGATATAGGTAGGCATAAAGATATACGAATCAACTTTCGGATTCTAACACTAAACAATGAAGGTTTTTAAAAGTTAATACAAATTGCGTTCATTTCTATTAAAATAATTAATGTCAATTTTTGCAATGAATTGCCTTACATTGTAAGTATATATATGCGTTGCATGGAGATATTATAAATCAGCGTACGGATCCAATCACTAACGTGTGTTTTACGTTTATTTATCGTCGCTACCGTTTGCCCATATGAGCGACGCCTCCTGAATTAGTTATTTTAGATTTTGGAGGATAGTGCATGATACAGACAGAGACCCATTCCAGAATCTCCTCTGGTTCTTTTACGTGCACGGTGTAAAGCACCGACACGAGATCTCGGTTTAATGTCCCATCTGAAAGACTGTTAATTTTATTAGGGTCAGACGGGGGATCGAACCTGTGATCCCTGGATTACCAGTCCAGCGTGTTACCACTGGACTACAGATCCGTCTGTTAATCAGAACATGATTACTGGGCAGTAGAAGTAGAGATCGCGCAGTAGATGCTTCAGGTGGTAAGGTCCGGAGTTCGAGCCCCGCTGGAGCCGTTACGATTGTGCCCTTAGGCAAGGCATTTAAATTCCCATGCATCTTCTCTCTCCTTCATGGCGATGGATTCCATCAGGAATGAGGTCTCGAGAGTGATAAATATAAGTTGAAAGAACTTGTTTCGCAATCGAGCTAAAATAAATTTGAATAAATCAACTAGATATCTTAGGTACCTATAAGCACAATGTATATAACTGGCTGCATTTCCAAAACCGTTTCTGCATGGAAGAAAAGTCTAATAAGTGAGTTGTAAATAATACAGTAGGAAACCCAGAATGCTCTAGTTCGGTTTAATAGATTTCCTTCTATACTAGATGACATAGAAAACACACACCTACATTAGTGTGGCGTCCGTGGTTCAATGGTAGAGCGTCGGATTTGGAATCGAACGGTCCGGGGTTCGATACTCAGTCAGGCTACGTATGTAGTGTCATTGAGCAAGGCACCTCACACACATTGCTTAGTACTGGTTAACCGCTATGGTCGGCTAAGCATGCCCAGGAAAACATGTCTAGGTCCCCGCAAGGGGTTTGACATTAATGGAACATGCATATATGATTATTATTACATGGAAACGAAATACGAAGGATTCCATCAAAGATATATTACAAAGCACAAACTTAACAACTAAACATATCCCAAAATGTTTAAAACTATGTATTTATATAGTTATTGTTTTTCATTTAAAAACACACTTATCTGAAGTGTGCGTTTTCTATGTCCTCTCGTATAAGTTCACCATGAATCGTAAATATGCAACATTACGATGACGGTTGAGATTAGTTTTCAACTGTGCCGGCGAATCATCAACACATAACATGTGGAAGTCGTGATAGCGCAGTGGTAGGTGGTAGGGCATTCGCTTCAGGTGCGAAATGACCTTAGGTTCGCGCCCAGATCAAGCCGTTACGATTGTGTCCTTAGGCAAGTCATTTAAATTCCACATTGCCGCGTCTCTCTGACCCTAATAAAATTAACAGTCTTTCAGATGGGACGTTAAACCGAGGTCACGTGTCGGTGCTTTACACCGTGCAAGTAAATGAACCAGAGGAGACTCTGGAATGGGTCTCTTTCTGTATCATTGCACTATCCTCTAAAAATCTAAAATAACTAATCTCTTCAGGAGGCGTCGCTCATATGAGCAACCGGTAGCGACGATAAATAAACGTAGAACACACACTCTCCCTCGTTACGATGGATTCCATCAGGAATGAGATATCAAGAGCGATTAATATAACGTTGTAAAATCGTGTTCCAAATCCGGTTAAAATACATGTGTAAAAAGTTACTAAAAACTAATAAATAACGTCTGACATTTTAGTGGAATTAATGCCTCATTGCACATCGTTATGCATATATCATATATGTATTGTTTGAATTTCAAGAAAACAAGACTTACAATGCATCAGCTGTCAGATGTCTCTGGTAATATTTGCAACCAAACATTTTTGTTGACATTCTTTAGTCAGTTCTCGAGAACGCAAGACAAACAACGATTGTTAGCGGTTCTGTTCGTTGACAACATGCCAACATGTCAACAAATAGCAGAACTGTTCCCGGCTTCGGTTCCCGGCATCGTATCGTTTCCGTTGGGAGCACTCGCTCAAATATCAAGCTATAAGACGATCATAAATTGCATCAATTTAATAATCTAGATGCATTGATGCTTCGATATCGTTAATTAACAATATGACGTAATAACGAATATGACTCATTAAAATTGTATTTCCGAAAAATGGGTTTAAACATAGAAGACGGCCGAAGTGACCGTGCTTGAATATGTAATTTAGACGCAAATTCCATCATCTTCGTACATGCATTATTTCCATTAATCGGATTATACTGCGATATAGCTAATATTGGTAATTAGCTATCAATAACGTCAACCGACTGCTATCAATAACGTCAACCGACTCTTATCAATAACGTCCAATAACGTCAACCGACTCGTATCAATAACGTCAACCGACTCTTATCAATAACGTCAACCGACTCTTATCAATAACGTCAACCGACTCTTATCAATAACGTCAACCGACTCTCATATAATCTATTGACATGAGATATATGTGTCTCTTAACAATTCTCACCCGGACCTTACAGCAGGTCGAAACAAGTTTCAAAATAAACATTTGGTTTAAACATATGTATTCGATCATTCTGTACAGTACATATCTATTGTATAGCTATACAAACGTTCAGTATGTACAGTACATATCTATTGTATAGCTATACAAACGTTCATTATGTACAGTACATATCTATTGTATAGCTATACAAACGTTCATTATGTACAATACATATCTATTGTATAGCTATACAAACGTTCATTATGTACAGTACATATCTATTGTATAGCTATACAAACGTTCATTATGTACAGTACATATCTATTGTATAGCTATACAAACGTTCATTATGTACAGTACATATCTATTGTATAGCTATACAAACGAAAATGGATTTAATCGGAAGCTTAAAGCTTATTGTGATTATCTCCATTAAATATATAAATGTGTGCACTATAGGCGATTGAGACATATACGTATTATGTAGTATGAACAAAATATTTAATAAAGTGTATTAAAATTTAGCTAGATAAAGGGGGAATGGGAGGGGTAGAAAGCGATGAAATAACATTCAATAAACATTTGTAATTACATAGTAGTAGAGATATAATAATAATAATAATAATAAAGACTTTATTTTACGAGGGAACTTACATAACACATGGCTAATACAAATAAGGCCCTCAACATATATACAATGACATAGAAAACATATTAATTAAAGAAACACTACATGTTAAGTACAGTATTCAGCAATACGTGGAAGCTCATCTATTATGTATGTATGTATATAATATATATAAATATATATACCAGATTTCTATGTTTCTGTTGGCCTATTCCATCTTAAATATAGAGTTGGAAGGTGTCTTCCTGAAACCCCCACTTTTCAAATTTTGATAACAAAAAAAGTGGGTGTTTCAGGAATTTTGCTTTTTCCAATTAACACCTTCCTACGGCCTTAGGTCAAATTATAGCTATGGTCTGTTTCTTAGGATGATTTAATAAAACAAGACAAGTTTTTTATACATTTATATCATCTTTAAACACAGATTCATCTGCAGTACTCATCAGTCAATCAATCACTAATGATGAATCAGTCAGTCATTCACTTGAGGTGAAGAAGTTGCGATGCTGCGTCAGAGTATTCCATCGCCGTCATGTCTCCGTTTTCCAACGTACAGTTGGAATTATCTTTGGTATGTAGAGAGGACCACGTATAGTACTAGTTCCCTGTTAGGAACAACATATAATGTAGCAATTACACGACAGTCTACATCCGCTATGTCAAAGTCGGTTATGTCGAATTCTCCGATTATCTCGAAGTCGGATCAAAGTCCCGTTTCAGACACTATCATTGTACATACATTGTATAAATGGCCCCGTTTATATAGAATTTCGTTAAGTCAAACTTTAGTTATGTCGAAGTATTGTGTTCGGTCCGGCGGAATTCGACATAACGGATGTATACTGTATGTTCTCTGTCCTTAGGGACTTATCCTTCGATGCATGAAATATATTCTCTACGTTTCATTCCTTGGAGATTATTTATATATTTCCTGAACTTTTCATTCCTTGTAATAGATTCATTATATTTCCAGAGATCTCAAACTCAAGCTCAAGTGATTTGATTGGCTGATGCCGTGCATAACTAACAGTTGAATCAATCAGAATGTTGACGGATCTGTAGTCCAGTGGTAACACGCTGGACTTGTAATCCAGGGATCGCAGGTTCGATCCCCCGCCTGACCCTATGAAAATGAACAGTCTTTCAGATGGGACGTTAAACCGAGGTCTCGTGTCGGTGCTTTACACAGTGCATATAAAAGAACCAGAGGAGATTCTGGATTGCGTCTCTGTCTGTATAATTGCACTATCCTACACAATTCTAAAATGACTAATCTCTTCAGGAGGCGTCGCGTCGCTCATATGGCAACCGGTAGCGACGATAAATAAACGTAAATCACACAGAAGCTTGAGACTGAGTTATAGATTGGAGAAAAGTTTCATAACCTCGAGGCCAGGATTGTTCTGTCTTAGGGGAAATACAAAATTCTGAGATTCATACCACGGATGTGTGAGGTTCATACCACGGATTTGTGGATTTGTGAGATTCATTCCACGGATTTGTGAGTTTGTGAGATTCATACCTCGGATTTGTGGGATTCATTCCACGGATTTGTGAGATTCATACCTCGGATTTGTGGGATTCATACCTCGGATTTGTGGGATTCATTCCACTGATTTGTGAGATTCATTCCACGGATTTGTGAGATTCATACCTCGGATTTGTGGGATTCATACCTCGGATTTGTGGGATTCATTCCACGGATTTGTGAGATTCATACCTCGGATTTGTCGGATTCATACCACGGATTTGTGAGATTCACACCTCGGATTTGTGGGATTCATACCTCGGATTTGTGAGATTCATTCCACGGATTTGTGAGATTCATACCTCGGATTTGTGGGATTCATACCTCGGATTTGTGGGATTCATACCTCGGATTTGTGGGATTCATACCGCGGAATTGTGAGATTCATACCACGGATTTGTGAGATTCATACCACGGATTTGTGAGATTCATACCTCGAATTTGTGGGATTCATACCTCGGATTTGTGGGATTCATTCCACGGATTTGTGAGATTCATACCACGGATTTGTGGATTTATGAGATTCATACCACGGAATTGTGGATTTGTGAGATTCATACCACGGATTTATGAGATTCATACCACGGATTTGTGAGATTCATACCACGGGTTTGTGAGATTCATACCACGGATCTGTGAGAAGTTGTTTCACAGGTTTCACTTTAATGTGACCATTGCTGTCCGACAAGTGTGTTGTTGTAAGGGTGAAAACGTCCACGTTTGGAAACATTTCCACCACTGGACTATGAGGAGGTCATTGGAATGCAATTATTGATTGACGCCGGACCCCGAATTATTCCCATCTCACAATATCACATCTGACCATTCGGATCTCTCCCTCGTGGCGATGGATTCCATCAGGAATGATGTCTCGAGAGTGATTAATATAAGTTGTAATAACTTGTTTCGCAATCGAGCTAAAATAAATTTATATTAACTATTCGGATCAGGCGAGGTAAGCAGTCAATACAATGATGGTTAATTGATGATTAACAAATGAACCACCGGTGGTAAATTAGTTCATCATTGTTATTCTTGTTTGTATGCAACTTATGTTAGCTCGATTGTGAAACAAGTTCTTTACCGTGCAACGTAAAAGAACAAGAGGAGACTCTGGAATGGGTATCTGTCTGTATCATTGCACTATCCTCCAAAAACTCTAAAATGACTAATCTCTTGAGGAGGCGTCGCTCAAATGTGCAACCGGTAGCGACGGTAAATAAACGTAATACACACATATAAACGGTAACGCCATTAAATGCTGTACGTACAAATCATGATTATTAGGTCGTACGAATTGGGTTATTTCTTTTGAATACGTTTATGAATCGTTGCCCCTTTGTTAATCGGGGCTATATCCAGAAGTATGTTAGTCTTTTTGGTTTTGTGGAGAATATTGCAAGATGCAGAAGACGTTCCAATGCGAGACATCGGTCAGTTACTTCCCCTGAATACTCTCTAAAAGTAGATAGGTCCTATTAAGGACGTTCCTCTGTTTTTAGCGTTGTTTCATTTTGCATAACATGCTAGCAATTTTCATTTACCTTCTCATCTTATAAGTATTAAAAAATTACTGTATCCCGCCATAGATCCTACATTATAGTCATTGGTTCCTTATTTGTAAAACAATATTATCAATAAATTAACAGGAGTTTGATAAAATCACATTTATCATACCGCAACATCTGGTTAAGGAACAACAGTAAAAACAAAGGAATAAAACTAAAAGGATCTATTATTTATTCTGGTTAAATCGGTCTTTATCTGCCAAGGGAGGTAATCGAAAAACCAGTGGTGTATCTCATTCCAGAATCATCCCTGAGTCGTGTACATGCCCCGGTGTATAGCACCTATGATTGCGACCTCGGTTATATATATAGTCACCCATCTGAACGGCTGTTAATCTTATTAAAAGCAGACTGGGCATCGAACCCATGATCCCTGGATTTATCGTTCAGCTAGACAACTGATCTGTCTATGACTATGCTACTTGGAGTGTAGTCGTTGTCGTGTTTGAATGGTAACATTACACATTATTCAATTTCGCAATACTCATTCGTTACTATATGCTATCAGTAGCGGTATTGGGGAATAGTGCAGTATGTCACGGTAACGTTACCCATGTAGCAACGTGACACAACGTGACACCACCCACCTTAATATGGCGGTGACACTTACCTCAGTTACTCGTCTAATATGGGCATCTTAATAATATAAAATGTAGCTATTAATATTACATAATGTTTATTTCATCGTATGACAATATCTTGCAATATATTGTTAAGAAATACAAAATAGAACAAAATCAATAAAAACAACAGTCAAATACTGTATGTATTCTCTGGTGATGTTTTCGCGGGTTTTTTCTTTCGCAAATACACAATATCACGAATTCATAACTCGGGAAAATGTTATTTCCGACCATGGAATCATAGCAAATATAACAAACATAGCAAATATAGCAAATATAGCAAACATAGCAAATATAGCAAACATAGGAAATATAGCAAGTCCATTAATTCGTAATATCGTGAGAATGTAAATTGTGAAAACAAACTCCTGTGTATCGTGAGAATATAAATTGTGAAAACAAACTCCTGTGATCATCCTGATATGAATAATCCATGTAAAGTTAGCCTGACAGACAGACAGACAGACAGACAGACAGACAGACAGACAGACAGACAGACAGACAGACAGACAGACAGACAGACAGACAGACAGACAGACAGACAGACAGACAGACAGACAGACAGACAGACAGACAGACAGACAGACAGACAGACAGACAGACAGACAGACAGACAGACAGACAGACAGACAGACAGACAGACAGACAGACAGACAGACAGACAGACAGTACTTTATTTCATATCAGGTTATACACATAACATTAGCTTAGCTCTTTGCACGCAAGCAGTGGAAATAGCAGTCAAATATGTCATGCCGTTACGACACAATTCTAAGGAAATTCCATAACATATTTCCAGAGTTTTCAGTAACAAATTAGAAATAATACATTAACGATTTTTCGTCTGCTGCAATTATTTGAACTATTTTTAACCTTTATTTTACATAGCATGCAAAGAATCGTTCGTTAATGCGGTTTTTAATCTTCAAAGGGAAACATAAACAAACACAATGTGTAAAGGTGTGTGTTGTGTGTGTGTGTGTGTGTGTGTGTGTGTGTGTGTGTGTGTGTGTGTGTTGTGTGTGTGTGTGTGTGTTGTGTGTGTTGTGTGTGTTGTGTGTGTGTGTGTGTGTGTGTGTGTGTGTGTGTGTGTGTGTGTGTGTGTGTGTGTGTGTGTGTGTGTGTGTGTGTGTGTGTGTGTGTGTGTGTGTGTGTGTGTGTGTGTGTGTGTGTGTGTGTGTGTGTGTGTGTGTGTGTGTGTGTGTGTGTGTGTGTGTGTGTGTGTGTGTGTGTGTGTGTGTGTGTGTGTGTGTGTGTGTGTGTGTGTGTGTGTGTGTGTGTGTGTGTGTGTGTGTGTGTGTGTGTGTGTGTGTGCGTGCGTGTGCGCGTGTGTGTGTGTGTGTGTGTGTGTGCGCGTGCGCGTGCGCGTGCGCGTGCGCGTGCGCGTGCGTGTGCGTGCAGATCTATATATATATAGTATTTACATTATGATTGCAAGATGGACATATGATACAGTAATAAACATTTATAATCATCCGTTACTTAGAATATCTCAGTGTGCACCACATTCTGAGCAAATTTAATAATTTAAGACATTAACACAAACATGAAAATATATGAGTTTTTTATAAAATCATACCTTAGCACCAAATTCCAATTAACTCGACAAGTTCGTATAATAAAATAGTTTCTTATAGAACACAATATAGCATGACATGTAATGGGAGATTCATATTGTTTACTTTATGTATTCTTCGGAAATTCAAGATGTATACTTCCTGTATGTAATGTACATACCATATAAACAACATGCAAGTAAATCTCAATAATTAATCGCTATATATCACCAATGGTATCTCACAATAATTATTATTTACACTAATGTGAAATAAATAATCCCTACCCAACACTATTTGCGATTATGACTGTGTTTTTGTTTGTTTTGTTGGTTTAAAACTTTATTTCTTTTAAAACGATTGTGAAGCAAGTTTTAACAACTTATATTAATCACTCTCGTTGGCGCGACTGAACACGTACATGTTGTCATTCGTGTGGGAGGAAACTAACTGACTGTGTTCTTTTTTCTTTTTTATTTGCGTTTATTTATCGTCGCTACCGGTTGCCCATATGAGCGACGCTCTGTGTTCTAGATGTAGTGTCGAATGATATGTTGCCGAGACAGCTTTCTTGTTCAAGGTTATGTTCTCATAATGTAGAAACTCAATTTGGAACATATTCCTGTTTAGAAAGACAAGCACGTCTTTGTAAATTATGTTCAACTTATGTTTCTGAGTATGAATATCACTTGTTTTCCTAAACACTTGAATATGTACTATACTAGAGGACATAGAAAACGCACACTTCGGATAAGCGTATTTTTACATGAAAAACAATAACTATATAAATACATAGTTTTAAATATTTTGGAATATTTTTAGTTATTCAGTTTGTGTTTTGTAATAAAGATGTGTATATCTTTGATGGAATATTTCGTATTTCGTTTTCATGTAATAATAATCATATAATATAGGTGTGCGTTTTCTATGTCCTTATATAATGTAGGTGTGCGTTTTCTATGTTCTCTAGTATATACTGTAGGTGTGCGTTTTCTATGTCCTCTAGTATATAATGTAGGTGTGCGTTTTCTATGTCCTCTAGTATATAATGTAGGTGTGCGTTTTCTATGTCCTCTAGTATATAATGTAGGTGTGCGTTTTCTATGTCCTCTAGTATATAATGTAGGTGTGCGTTTTCTATGTCCTCTAGTATATAATGTAGGTGTGCGTTTTCTATGTCCTCTAGTATATAATGTAGGTGTGCGTTTTCTATGTCCTCTAGTATATAATGTAGGTGTTCGTTTTCTATGTCCTCTAGTATATAATGTAGGTGTGCGTTTTCTATGTCCTCTAGTATATAATGTAGGTGTGCGTTTTCTATGTCCTCTAGTATATAATGTAGGTGTTCGTTTTCTATGTCCTCTAGTATATAATGTAGGTGTGCGTTTTCTATGTCCTCTAGTATATAATGTAGGTGTGCGTTTTCTATGTCCTCTAGTATATAATGTAGGTGTTCGTTTTCTATGTCCTCTAGTATATAATGTAGGTGTGCGTTTTCTATGTCCTCTAGTATATAATGTAGGTGTGCGTTTTCTATGTCCTCTAGTATATAATGTAGGTGTTCGTTTTCTATGTCCTCTAGTATATAATGCAGGTGTTCGTTTTCTATGTCCTCTAGTATATAATGTAGGTGTGCGTTTTCTATGTCCTCTAGTATATAATGTAGGTGTTCGTTTTCAATGTCCTCTAGTATATAATGTAGGTGTGCGTGTTCTATGTCCTCTAGTATATAATGTAGGTGTTCGTTTTCTATGTCCTCTAGTATATAATGTAGGTGTTCGTTTTCTATATCCTCTAGTATATAATGTAGGTGTGCGTGTTCTATATCCTCTAGTATATAATGTAGGTGTTCGTGTTCTATATCCTCTAGTATATAATGTAGGTGTGCGTTTTCTATGTCCTCTAGTATATAATGTAGGTGTTCGTTTTCTATGTCCTCTAGTATATACTGTAGGTGTGCGTGTTCTGTATCCTCTAGTATATAATGTAGGTGTTCGTGTTCTATATCCTCTAGTATATAATGTAGGTGTTCGTGTTCTATATCCTCTAGTATATAATGTAGGTGTGCGTTTTCTATGCCATCTAGTTTAGTTTCTTTTTAATGACATCATACATAAATAGTGCATGTTTGTATATTGTTTATTATGTAACAAAATGAAACTAAATTTGTATGTTTGTCCTGGCCATATACTTAGTATGCATTTATAAATGGCCAACGATGGTGTATATTGCCGATTTGTCAGAACAGAACAGAACTTTATTTGTGAAAAGACACAGGTTACATATAATAACAATTATAGTAACAACATGTGAACGAATAATTCACAGCAGAAAAAGGGTCCATTCGCAGAAGCGCACAGGGACAGCACACCAAGAACAAGGCAGTGCCCGGCCAGCATATTGACCCAATATACTGGGGCGTGTACCCCTCAACCAGCCATATGTGCACCATGTGCCCCGCAAATGGACACAATTTCAGTTGAGAACACATAAACAAATAACATGAGTATGGGTGTTGAATCGAAAAAAGGACTTATGAATGTTGGGGAATGTGGTACGTTTCCGAAAAAAGGACTTATGAATGTTGGGGAATATGGTACGTTTACGAAAAAAGGACTTATGAATGTTGGGGAATATGGTACGTTTACGAAAAGAGCACTTATGAATGTTGGGGAATGTGGTACGTTTACGAAAAAAGAAAAAAACGGACTTATGAATGTTGGGGAATGTGGTACGTTTACGAAAAAAGAAAAAAAAGGACTTATGAATGTTGGGGAATGTGGTACGTTTACGAAAAAAGAAAAAAAGGACTTATGAATGTTGGGGAATGTGGTACGTTAACGAAAAAAGAAAAAAAGGACTTATGAATGTTGGGGAATATCGTACGTTTACGAAAAAAGAAAAAAACGGACTTATGAATGTTGGGGAATATGGTACGTTTACGAAAAACGAAACAAAAAGGACTTATGAATGTTGGGGAATATGGTACGTTTACGAAAAACGAAAAAAACGGACTTATGAATGTTGGGGAATGTGGTACGTTTACGAAAAAAGAAAAAAAGGACTTATGAATGTTGGGGAATGTGAAAAAGAAAAAAAAAGAAAAAATAGCATTTGAATAAATGTTGTCAATAAACTGAAACTGTTATACGCAACTCGCAGTGTTGTTTGTATTGGATCGTTTCTCTGAATGTTCTCCTTTCATCGTTATTAGATCACATGGTTGGATATACTGTTGATACAACATGTTCTCCAATATTCTACCATTTTGTCTTTTCTTACAAAACCAAAATCTAGCCATACGTCTAATGTCGTTACTGCCGATCCCATAGAGAAAGGGATTAAGTGAGGAACTAAGCGCCAAAACCCAATAAGACAACTGAATTACCCACATAGGCATTTTACTAGGGCAAAATGAGTACAATAAATCACACAATATGGAGGGTGTCCAGCATACAACGAAGGTAATGACGAATAGTGCCAGCGATAACAGCGCCTTGTTATCTTGTCGTAGCAAAAAATCTCTCACCATTTGATCAGGTTTCTTTGTTTTTAAAGCACTCGCTCTCGGCGTTTTTAAAGTGGAGCACCTTCGCTGTACTGTGACCATAAACTGTGCATACTCATATGAAAGACGCCGAGTAGTGGATTTGCGTTGTCCTGCGAGCATTCTGGCGGTCACCAATGACACTCCATGCTTGTCCCCGTTAAGCCGCATGAAATCCGATATAGTTAAGTTATTTCGTCTGCATTCATTTCTCACATTTATTGAGGAATTTATATCACTTTTTTCATCCGAAAAATTGTTATTATCCGAATCGAAAGATGGCTTACGTCCGTATACACAGTTTCCCTCTGACGTGCTCAACGAGCGCCTGATCTTTTTACTATTCCTGCGCCGGGCAAGTTTTATATAAATTCCCATATTCAACGAAATGAGCAATACGAGAGGAATGAAGAATTCTATCACAGACGCTGACAACGTGAAACCAGGGTTATATTCATACGGTACACGACAATACGTATGCAGTTTTACAGTGGTCCCGTGTAGAAGATTCCAGCCGACAATCGAGGGAATGTGGATTATGAAACTGAGAAACCAAATCACACCAGCCAACGACAACGCCATCTTCTTGCTCCGACGAATTCTGTACGAAAACGGAAAGTTGACAGACCACCAGCGATCTGCCGTGATCAGTATAATGCTTAATATTGTTACATAGTACAACGAGTACCGCAGAGTTAGGAAATAAATGCAAACTTCTACACTGAATAACCACTTTTCTCCGAGAGTCTCCAGAATGGATATAGGCATCGTAAGGCCAATCAAAAAATTGGCAACAGCAAGGCTCATAATGTAAGTGTTTCTACATTTCCGTAACTTTACTTTAATCGCAAACATGATTATCACGGCGCCATTAGCCGCCACCGTCAGTACAAATATTATCACAAATGGTATAGCGCTCAGCCACAATGTCCAAAAATCTGCATTCGTAAACAGTCCTTCGGAACTGGACTTGTAACACGTCTCGTTATCCATGGCGATACACTTGATAGCAATTGGTTGCTATGCTGCATCTACCATTGTTTCTCCAGAATGTGGTTATCTCTCTCGCACTTCGCACTCATTTTTCAATTCACAAATGTCCGCTGTATGCTATGTAGATATAAATTTCTCCAGTCTAGTCAGATCACAATACTATATTATGCTTTCTAATCCAACACTAATCCAACAATGTATAAGGCACTGTAGCGTGCCAATTTGTATTTGATCTCTTTATGTTTATGTACAATCTGTTCGATATTCCAAATGTGATCATTCAAATAAATATCTCATAAATCGCCACTCCTTTGCGAGCAAGCGTATGTATTGTGCAACGTGACTATCAGCTATCTCGACACGAATTGTTACGCTGCCAGAATGTAGTTTCATATATGTCTGCTGTGCAATAATTTCCCAATAATTACGCTTTCGACGTTTGCAAAAGATCTTCGCCTCTTACGGTGACTCCGATAAATCAATAACAGCAACACTACTGGTACTCTGTGATGTTATGGATACGATGTCCGCCTCGCAACACATGAGCTGTGAGCTTGATCCTCACAAGAACCACGGTCGTGGTCACATTAGGGCGGATATTTAAATCCACACGCCCTCTTCTGGCTCCATCAATGCAATTGGGGTATCGATGGCGATAAAGCTATAATGTTGCAAGATGTTATTTCAAAAAGAAGTTTGTATAAGCTAACTAATGACAACAACAACACCAATGCTCAAGTATGGTCGTTTGTTCTACCCTGGTACAAGTCCGTATATTAAATGTGTCTCGAAGTTAGTTTATACAAATTTATTTTAGCTCGATTGCGAACCAAGTTATTTCAACTTATATAAATCACTCTCGAGACCTCATTCCTGATGGAATCCATCGCCACGAGGGAGAGAGAAGAGGCAACGTGGAATTTAAATGCCTTGCCTAAGGGCACAATCGTAACGGCTCCAGCGGGGCTCGAACTCCGGACCTTTCGCACCTGAAGCGAACGCGCATCCACTGCGCTATCACGACATCCACTCGAAGTTACACCGGAGCCTTCCTCCATCAATGATAGCTAGACGTCGTGGTAGCGCGTTCGTTTCAACTGCGAAATGCACTGAGTTCGCGACTAGCCGTAGCCGATACGAATGTGTCCGTGGGCAATGCATTTAAATTATTCCACATTACCGCTTCTCTTTCACTCGTTGCGATGAATTCCGTCAGGAATGAGGTATCGAGAGCGATTAATATAAGTTGTAATACCTTGTTTCGCTAATCGAGATGAAATAAATGTGTATAAACTAATACTTAAATATGAAATTGACGCGCATGCCTTTGGCTGATGAATAATAAAGGTGTACACATTAAATATAATACATTTATGCACATAATACACGGGTAATGTGTGTGGTGAATTACACCTCTATTCACGTCTATTGCAAACAAGTGACCTCCCTGACCGAGTGGTTACGGTCGCTATCATCGCTGTAGATTCGAATAAGGCGGTGTCGAATGACTTTCCAATGAGGAATCTATCCAGTTGGCTTGTGGACTATCGGCGGTTATATCTGTATGCATGTCCGTGCCAGAAGAACTCTCAGGTGAACATCCGGTGGAATTTTGCGCAATATATAAATAAGCATACATTTTCAACATGTAATATTAACAGGTGTGTTTGTTTTTTACGTTTATTTATCGTTGCTACCGGTTGCCCATATGAGTGACGCCTCCTAAAGAGATTAGTCATTTTAGATTTTTGGAGGATAGTGCAATGATACAGACATGGACCAATTCCAGAGTCTCCTATGGTTCGTTTACGTGCACGGTGTATAGCACCAACATGAGACCTCGGTTTAACGTCCCATCTGAAAGACTGTTAATTTTATTAGGGTCAGCCAGATATTTCCTCTAATTGTAAGTGTCTGCTGTAATAAATTAGACATAGAAGACGAATATCATTTTATATGTATATGTTCATAACAATTCTAAGTTATGTTAGTTATGCTGTTATGCTATGAGCTACATTGTATGCATAGTATTAATTTTTTCTTTTAACAAAACATCATTGTTTTTTGAAAATGATGTGCAATCTGTAATGAATAATAATATGTAAACCTCATTTATCCAGTTAGTCTGACAGGGATTCGACACGTTTGGGGGTACTAGTATATATATTTAAGTACAGGGATTCTACTCTGTGGGATGTCAGATTTCGCATCGATCAGTAAAATTGCCCTATCTGAAACAATTTTGTACAAATCTGTCCAAATATAACGCCTATCCCGAGTATTTATATTGTTCTTCAAATAAAACACAACTTTAAGCTGCATGCATGTATACTTTGCAAACAATTGCCACAGACATTGGCCATAGCAGGTCACATTTCCATACTAGGACACGGGTTCTGTCAGCAACAACAACAAAATCTTCGACGGGAGATTTTTAACTGTGAATAACATTATCAATAAAATGTGTTTCCAACGTGTAGGTTTATTCGGCAAAAATGTACGTCAAAAAGAGATTTCGTAGAATTTTCAATTTGTTTTGAAAATTTCTAAAGCGGCGCAATTCGCGTTGAAACGAGCGTTCTGATTGGATTATTAGAATGTAACAAGATGGGGTTTTTATATGAAGAATAATCATAATCTAATCAGAACGCTCGTTTCAAACGTGCCGAATCCCTGTGAGTCTGACAGATGTTTGTTAACATCACGATTATCTATAAACTCATGTTATTTGTACTTGATTGCATTTAGTTTGTACATATTGTATATTGTAAACAACTGTTATTGTACATGCTTGTTGAAACATTTTAAATAAAAAGAGAGAAAAAATGTATATGTTCATGCTTTAGTAATTGACGCAACAAGTAGGCCTTACTAATATAAATATTACCATTCTAAGCCATCAATGTAAACTATTTTTAGAAATGCTAAAGTCAACTGATGAGAATGTGTTATGTAACGTGTCCACATATGTTAAAGAAGCAATCAATAACTTTAAGCAGGTTCGATCCCCCGTCTGACTTTAATAAAATTAACAGTCTTTCAGATGGGACGTTAAACCGAGGTCTCCTGTCGGTGCAGTACACCATGCATGTAAAAGAACCAGAGGAGACTCTGGAATGGGTCTCTGTCTGTATCATTGCATTATCCTCCAAAAATCTAAAATGACTAATCTCTTCAGGAGGCGTCGCTCATATGGGCATCCGGTAGCGACGATAAATAAACGTAAAACACACACATGTTCATTCTCGCTACCCGACTTTGTAATCAGTAATATACAGATAGAAACGTTCTTGTTAAACTGATTGAAATTATATGAATACTGAACTATTGTTATACACAATGCATATATCACACGACCAATAAGTATGTATACTATATTGTATGCTTTTCAACGATGTACTATGTACATGTCTTGTAAATAAAAATCTGTTCTAAAACATTATTATGTCATATTCCAAGAATGGTCATGGCAATAGGACGCACTGATAATTTATATTAGTATTGAAAACACAACATATTTTTCAATTTTCAATTTATTAATCTAATGATCAGATCACTTCTGTTCACACTATATAATTATTATTGAATGCATATTATTAGGTGACTTATAGGCCCACGGGGCCGGGTGCGTCTTCTTGTTGTTTAATATTTGCTATATATAAATAAGATAAGAAATTATTTTATTATAGTGACATGTGCATTAAACATAAATAACAAACACATATATACAAAATGTTGCACCCGACCCAGTGGGCCTATAAGTCACCTCATTTACAAAGTTACAGTTAATGACATTTAACTAACATACATATTATATATACGATTTCAAACAATTATATATTTGTTGAAATGTGCACATGTCACTTTAATAAAAACTTACTTACTCACTCACTCACTCACTCACTCACTCACTAACTCATTCACTCACTAACTCACTCACTCACTAACTCACTCACTCACTAACTCACTCACTAACTCACTCACTCACTAACTAACTCACTCACTCACTCACTCACTTACTTACTTACACAACTCTAGCAGACGAGGATAATGTGAGATTGTTCCACGTGGTAGATAAATCTAAATCCTTCGACTGAAGTACCTTCCATGTATCCAACCTCACAAGCTTCCTAATCACTTTATTTTCATATTCTTACTTACCTAATATTCATCGCTTCTCACCAGTGCAACCCGGGTTCGATCCTCGGACAGGGACGTATGTGAGATTGTACGGTGGTCGCCAGATCGGACAGGTGGGTTTTCTCCGGGTACTCCGGTTTCCTCCCACGCGAATGACAACATATACCCTTTCATCCGTGCCAATGAAAGTAATTAATATAAGTTGTTAGAACTTGCTTCGCAATCGTTGTAAAATAAATAAAGTTTAGACTTTAAACTTAAGAAATGATTGAGTTTATTTGGAATTTTCAATGCTAAACTGGGTATTCTTTCTGTTTATATTTGTACCCGTTTCTTAACAATACAGCCAGGACATTCCGTGGCCGAGTGCCAGGACATTCCGTGGCCGAGTGCCAGGACATTCTGTGGCCGAGTGCCAGGACATTCTGTGGCCGAGTGCCAGGACATTCTGTGGCCGAGTGCCAGGACATTCCGTGGCCAAGTGTCAGGACCTTCTGTGGCCGAGTGCCAGGACCTTCCGTGGCCGAGTGCCAGGACATACCGTGGCCGAGTGCCAGGACATTCCGTGGCCATGTGCCAGGACATTCCGTGGCCATGTGCCATGACATTCCGTGGCCGAGTGCCAGGACCTTCCGTGGCCGAGTTCCATGACATTCCGTGGCCGAGTGTCAGGACATTCCGTGGCCGAGTGCCATGACATTCCGTGGCCGAGTGCCAGGACATTCCGTGGCCGAGTGTCAGGACATTCCGTGGCAAGTGCCAGGACATTCCGTGGCCGAGTGCCAGGACATTCCGTGACCGAGTGTCAGGACCTTCCATGGCCGAGTGCCAGGACATTCCGTGGCCGAGTGCCAGGACATTCCGTGGCCGAATGCCAGGTACCTGCCGTGGCTGAGTGCCGTGCCATTCCGTGGCCGAGTGTCAGGACATTCCGTGGCCGAGTGCCAGGACATTCCGTGGCCGAGTGCCAGGACATTCCGTGGCCGAGTGCCAGGACATTCCGTGACCGAGTGTCAGGACCTTCCATGGCCGAGTGCCAGGACATTCCGTGGCCGAGTGCCAGGACATTCCGTGGCCGAATGCCAGGTACCTGCCGTGGCTGAGTGCCGTGCCATTCCGTGGCCGAGTGTCAGGACATTCCGTGGCCGAGTGCCAGGACATTCCGTGGCCGAGTGCCAGGACATTCCGTGGCCGAGTGCCAGGACATTCCGTGACCGAGTGTCAGGACCTTCCATGGCCGAGTGCCAGGACATTCCGTGGCCGAGTGCCAGGACATTCCGTGGCCGAATGCCAGGTACCTGCCGTGGCTGAGTGCCGTGCCATTCCGTGGCCGAGTGTCAGGACATTCCGTGGCCGAGTGTCAGGACATTCCGTGGCCGAGTGCCAGGACATTCCGTGGCCGAGTGTCAGGACATTCCGTGGTCGAGTGTCAGGACATTCCGTGGCTGAGTGCCAGGACATTCCGTGGCCGAGTGCCAAGACATTCCGTGGCCGAGTGCCAGGACCTTCCGTGGCCGAGTGTCAGGACATTCCGTGGCCGAGTGCCAGGACATTCCGTGGCCGAGTGTCAGGACATTCCGTGGTCGAGTGTCAGGACATTCCGTGGCTGAGTGCCAGGACATTCCGTGGCCGAGTGCCAAGACATTCCGTGGCCGAGTGCCAGGACCTTCCGTGGCCGAGTGTCAGGACATTCCGTGGCCGAGTGCCAGGACATTCCGTGGCCGAGTGTCAGGACATTCCGTGGCCGAGTGTCAGGACATTCCGTGGCCGAGTGTCAGGACATTCCGTGGCCCACTTACACCGCATCGCTGTAGGTTAGAATCCAACTAGGCATTTCGAATTATTTCATATAGGGAAGCTGCCATGGTGGTTAGCGGGTGGTCAGTGGTTCTTCCTGGGTACCTGAAATACATCCTCGGAGAGGCACCCGGTATCTCCATCCGACAACAACAGCGGGATAGTCGCCATATGAATTAAAGGGACACAACATCGGTAGGAAATAAAGCAAATTGCTGCAGAATGTAATTTCCTATTATATGATATAATTTGTTTCCAAATACTAACATAGGAAAATAATATAAATAGGGTCAACATTAATGCGTAATGCAAGGCATGTATCGTAAATAACAATATTTATGGTACAGATTTGCCGTTATATCACCTGTGCATAATTCTTTTTAGACTAATCTGTCAGGCGTAAAATCTGTCACGCGTAACAAAGTTTCCAATAATAAACAAACGTCAATTTCAGGAGCGTGACTGGTCGTTATATTACATCCTAGTTTCACTTTTGAGAATAAAAGTTAGTGTTCGAAATATTTCGGAAGAATTTAGTTTAAGCATAATTATTTATTCCACTATATACATTCACAAAACAATACATGTACACGAAATCATAGAAGTAAGTATATAGGAAAGGATTACAACGGAAGCAGAGCTTATATAATTTCTCTCCTTAAAGCGACACTACATCAGTGATAACACAACTTGATACAGAATGTAATTTCCTATTATATGGTATAATTTATTTCAAATATTTGCCTAAAAAACTGAGTATTTCAACTCATAAACAAGCGTCGTATACGCGGTTTGTTGACATAACAACTTAATGTAAACATGGTCGACATACATGCGTAATACAACCTGTGTATCCCGAATAACGAGATTTATGGTACAGATTTACCGTTATATCTCATATGTGTGCCTACTTATTTGTAGAATATTCTTAGTTAAATTATCTCTAAACGACATTATCTCGCGTTTAGTATTGACTCCATGAAATCATACTTTCAATCCACAAAAACACTGTTTATTGATTCAATGTTAGTGTTCGAATGTATTCGGAAGAATTTGTAATAGCAATGCACTTATACTTAAAAATGTATTTTTTTTAGCTTTTTGCGATGTTATGTGGCTTTAATGTGTTTGTTCTCCATCCTATACAATGAATAATTAACACCTAGTGGCTTTAAGTAACTCTGCGTACTTTGATGGCAAACATACATGCACTTACTTATTGTTGTCATAACTTGTAGCCCAACCCATTTGCTTTATTTTCCAGATAAATCGTATTCAGCAACACTCGCTTCTCACCAATGCAACCCGGGTTAGATCCTCGGACCGGGAAGTATGTGAGATGGTACGGTGATCGCCAGATCGGACAGGTGGGTTTTCTCCGGGTACCCCGGTTTCCTCCCACACGAATTACCACATACATGTATACGCTTTCATCCGCGCCAACAAGAGTGATTAATATAAGTTGTTAGAACTTGCTTCACAATCGTTGTAAAATAAATAAAGTTTAAACTTGTTATTCAGCAATAATAGTAAATCCTAATTTACTTTCTAATTGTTTCCCAAGTATTCCATTGTATGTATACTTGTAATGCGTAATACAACCTGTGTATCCTGAATAACGACATTTTATCGTACAGATTTACCGTTATATCTAACATTTGTGCATATGCATATTTATTCATAGACTAAACTTTATTATCTCTAAGCGACAGTATCAAACGTTTAGTATTGACTACAATGACAAGGAAATGTCAATTCAAGAGCGTGGATGACCGGTATATGAAATCCTACAGTCACTTTTGAAAGTTTCTAGATCACAAACACACTGTTTATTGATTCAATATTTGTGTTCGAATGTATTCGGAAGGATTTGTAGTAGCAATGCATTTATACGTGAATACTGCAATTTATTTAGGCTTTTTGCGATGTAATGTCGCTTTACAGAAGAATGTATAGTAACAATGCTATGAATACGTATAGATGTAATTTCGCTGTAACAGTATGCTGTTGGTGAGGCTTTAAGCTAAACACTGACAATATAGCCATCTTCCGTCACACTTTAGTTGATAATCACATCACGTGCCACGTATCGATTACTAGTATATGAAGAGAATGCCAATAAGCGCTTAGGTTTAGTCTTGATTGTATATATAATTATGCTGTGGAACTCTAGTTCTATAACCTGCTCATTAGTGGCAGGCCAGAAAGTCGGCGACTATATTTGATTACGATGTACGAAATGTCATATGGTACGAGCATCATTAAAATTGATAATGTCAACAAAAATGTTTTGAAAATGAAAACGAGGCATTTATATTGTAATTGTACAAAATAATAAGAAATAATACTTTTAAAGCGACACTACATCAGTAAAAACGCTAATTTATACAGAATGTAATTTCCTATTATATGGTATAATTTTCCCCAAATATTTGCTTCAAATACTGAGTATTTCAACTAATAAACAAGCGTCGTATACGCGGTTTGTTGACATAACAGAATAATGTAAATAGTGTCGACATGCATGCGTAATACAACTCGTGTATCCTGAATAACACGACTTATCGTACAGATTTACCGTTATATCTCACATGTGTCCCTATGTATATTTATTTGTAGACTGGTCTTAGGTAAATTATCTCTAAACGACATTATCTCGCGCTTAGTACTGACTCCGATGACAAACACACGTCAATTCAGGAGCATGGATGACCGTTATATGAAATCCTATTTTCAATTTTGAAAGTTTGTTGACCACAAAACACTGTTTATTGATTCAATGTTAGTGTTCGAATGTATTCGGAAGAATTTGTAGTAGCAATGCGTCATAAAATACATTTTATTTGCTTTTTGCGATGTAATGTCGCTTTAAGCTTCATTGTGGGTAGTTTACGTAAGCAACCTGGCTAGCTAAGTCGGTATAGTGTTTGCCCTGTAATCTAAGGTCACGGGGTCGAACCCGGGTTGGCTACACACCCTGTGACATTTAATTATTTGCTTCTTATTTTCATAATACATTTTCGACATAAATATGTTGCCTGTTTCTATAATTCAACTATCTACATTAACAGTGTACAGAAACATTTTCTCCGGCAATGCTCTCTGCATCAAACTTTTACTTTACTTATATTTGTAATATTTAAAACAAGGGAGTCATTTATGTATAGGATATAAGCCGAAAACGATCCAATATGTAAAATATTGGACTGTGTGAGGCGCGTAGCATATTGGATCCGTCTGAGGCTTATATCTTACTTAAAACACACACTTATACAACAAGATCCTACCAATTAAAACTTAAAAGTGTTAATTTCGTACATGTATGCGTAGTATTTAACATAATAGTCTGGCATTTTGACAGCAGTCCAATATTAATAATAATGGACTGCAAGTACAACGGTAAGACATCACGACAGTGTTTTAATTATAGAGACTTCAGGAGCCTGTTTCAAATCCAGTAAGTTACGAAACGCTTTGCTAAAACATACATTAATAAACAACAATAAACATCAAGAATATTTTTAAATATCAGACGCAGTAAATTAGCGGCCTTTCATGCTAGATTAATTATTGCGTACACATATCCGCTTCCAGTGGCTCTTACTTAGATTACTTGTCTTTATAATAAGATAATATTGCAATAAATATTGCGCAAACAATTTAGGGTCATTTGTTCGAGTCCCAAATAAAGAGTGTGGATTAGTGTAAGATCATGACACCTTCTGAGTCCATGCTCCAATGTGTGTGCATATTCCCACACAGCTTATTCAAACATGCAAATTATCGTATACACCGTATATTGTTGAAGTAAAATTTCAAACGTTTGTTCACACAGTAGTTGTACAATCTGGGTATGTACCACACAGTGGCTGTACCACACAGTGGCTGTGCTGTACCACACAGTGGCTGCTATACCACACAGTGGCTGTACCACATAGTGGCTGTACCACACAGTGGCTGTACCACACAGTGGTTGTACACTCTGGGTATGTACCACACAGTGGCTGTACCACACAATGGCTGTACCACACAGTGGCTGTGCTGTACCACATAGTGGCTGCTATACCACACAGTGGCTGTACCACATAGTGGCTGTACCACACAGTGGCTGTACCACACAGTGGTTGTACACTCTGGGTATGTACCACACAGTGGCTGTACCACATAGTGGCTGTACCACACAGTGGCTGTACCACACAGTGGTTGTACACTCTGGGTATGTACCACACAGTGGCTGTACCACACAGTGGCTGTACCACACAGTACACTCTGGGTATGACCCACACAGTGGGTGTACACTCTGGGTATGTATCACACAGTGACTGTACACTCTGGGTATGTACCACACAGTGGCGGTACACTCTGCGTATGTACCACACAGTGGCTGTATACTCTGGGTATGTACCACACAGTGACTGTATACTCTGGGTATGTACCACACAGTGGCTGTACCACACAGTAGCTGTACCACACAGTGGCTGTACACTCTGGGTATGAACCACACAGTGGCTGTACACTCTGGGTATGTATCACAGAGTGACTATACACTCTGGGTATGTACCACACAGTGGCTGTACACTCTGGGTATGTACCACACAGTAGTTGTACACTCTGGGCATGTACCACACAGTGGCTGTACACTCTGGGTATGTACCACACAGTGACTGTACATTCTGGGTATGTATCACACAGTGACTGTACACTCTGGGTATGTACCACACAGTGACTGTACACTCTGGGTATGTACCACACAGTGGCTGTACACTCTGGGTATGTACCACACAGTGGCTGTACAATCTGGGGATGTACCACACAGTGACTGTACAATCTGGGTATGTACCACACAGTGGCTGTACAATTTGGGTATGCACCATACAGTGGCTGTACACTCTGGGTATGTACCACACAGTGGCTGTACAATACGGGTATGTACCACACAGTGACTGTACACTCTGGGTATGTACCACACAGTGGCTGTACAATCTGGGTATGTACCACACAGTGACTGTACACTCTGGGTATGTACCACACAGTGACTGTACACTATGGGTATGTACCGCACAGTGGCTAGACAATATGGGTATGTACCACACAGTGACTGTACACTCTGGGTATGTACCATACAGTGACTGTACAATCTGGGTATGTACCACACAGTGGCTGTACACTCTGTGTATGTACCACACAGTGACTGTACACTCTGGGCATGTACCACACAGTGACTGTACACTCTGGGTATGTACCACACAGTGGCTGTACACTATGTGTATGTACCACACAGTGACTGTACACTCTGGGTATGTACCACACAGTGGCTGTACAATCTGGGGATGTACCACACAGTGACTGTACAATCTAGGTATGTACCACACAGTGGCTGTACAATATGGGTATGTACCATACAGTGGATGTACACTCTGGGTATGTACCACACAGTGGCTGTACAATACGGGTATGTACCACACAGTGACTGTACACTCTGGGTATGTACCACACAGTGGCTGTACAATCTGGGTATGTACCACACAGTGACTGTACACTCTGGGTATGTACCACACAGTGACTGTACACTATGGGTATGTACCGCACAGTGGCTAGACAATATGGGTATGTACCACACAGTGACTGTACACTCTGGGTATGTACCATACAGTGACTGTACAATCTGGGTATGTACCACACAGTGGCTGTACACTCTGTGTATGTACCACACAGTGACTGTACACTCTGGGCATGTACCACACAGTGACTGTACACTCTGGGTATGTACCACACAGTGGCTGTACACTCTGTGTATGTACCACACAGTGACTGTACACTCTGGGCATGTACCACACAGTGACTGTACACTATGGGTATGTACCACACAGTGACTGTACACTCTTGGGTATGTACCGCCCAGTGGCTGTACAATCTGGGTATGTACCACACAGTGACTGTACACTCTGGGTATGTACCATACAGTGACTGTACAATCTGGGTATGTACCACACAGTGGCTGTACACTCTGGGTATGTACCACACAGTGACTGTACACTCTGGGTATGTACCACAAAGTGACTGTACACTCTGGGTATGTACCACACAGTAGTTGTACACTCTTGGTATGTACCACACAGTGGCTGTACAATCTGGGTATGTACCACACAGTGACTGTACACTCTGGGTATGTATCACACAGTGGCTGTACACTCTGGGTATGTACCACACAGTGGCTGTACACTCTGGGTATGTATCACACAGTGGCTGTACACTCTGGGTATGTACTACACAGTGACTGTACACTCTGGGTATGTACCACACAGTGACTGTACACTCTGGGTATGTACCACACAGTGACTGTACACTCTGGGTATGTACCACACAGTGACTGTACAATCTGGGTATGTACCACACAGTGGCTGTACACTCTGGGTATGTACCACACAGTGACTGTACACTCTGGGTATGTACCACACAGTGGCTGTACACTCTGGGTATGTACCACACAGTGGCTGTACATTCTGGGTATGTACAACACAGTGGCTGTACACTCTGGGTATGTACCACACAGTGGTTGTACACTCTGGGTATGTACCACACAGTGGCTGTACACTCTGGGTATGTACCACACAGTGGCTGTACACTCTGGGTATGTACCACACAGTGATTGTACACTCTGGGTATGTACCACACAGTTGCTGTACAATCTGGGTATGTACCACACAGTGACTGTACACTCTGAGTATGTATCACACAGTGGCTGTACACTCTGGGTATGTACCACACAGTGACTGTACACTGTGGGTATGTACCACACAGTGGCTGTACAATACGGGTATGTACCACACAGTGACTGTACACTCTGGGTATGTATCACTCAGTGGCTGTACACTCTGGGTATGTACCACACAGTGGCTGTACACTCTGGGTATGTATCACACAGTGGCTGTACACTCTGGGTATGTACTACACAGTGACTGTACACTCTGGGTATGTACCACACAGTGACTGTACACTCTGGGTATGTACCACACAGTGACTGTACACTCTGGGTATGTACCACACAGTGACTGTACAATCTGGGTATGTACCACACAGTGGCTGTACACTCTGGGTATGTACCACACAGTGACTGTACACTCTGGGTATGTACCACACAGTGGCTGTACACTCTGGGTATGTACCACACAGTGGCTGTACATTATGGGTATGTACAACACAGTGGCTGTACACTCTGGGTATGTACCACACAGTGGTTGTACACTCTGGGTATGTACCACACAGTGGCTGTACACTCTGGGTATGTACCACACAGTGGCTGTACACTCTGGGTATGTACCACACAGTGACTGTACACTCTGGGTATGTACCACACAGTTGCTGTACAATCTGGGTATGTACCACACAGTGACTGTACACTCTGAGTATGTATCACACAGTGGATGTACACTCTGTGTATGTACCACACAGTGACTGTACACTCTGGGCATGTACCACACAGTGAGTGTACACTCTGGGTATGTACCACACAGTGGCTGTACACTCTGTGTATGTACCACACAGTGACTGTACACTCTGGGCATGTACCACACAGTGACTGTACACTATGGGTATGTACCACACAGTGACTGTACACTCTTGGGTATGTACCGCACAGTGGCTGTACAATCTGGGTATGTACCACACAGTGACTGTACACTCTGGGTATGTACCATACAGTGACTGTACAATCTGGGTATGTACCACACAGTGGCTGTACACTCTGGGTATGTACCACACAGTGACTGTACACTCTGGGTATGTACCACAAAGTGACTGTACACTCTGGGTATGTACCACACAGTAGTTGTACACTCTTGGTATGTACCACACAGTGGCTGTACAATCTGGGTATGTACCACACAGTGACTGTACACTCTGGGTATGTATCACACAGTGGCTGTACACTCTGGGTATGTACCACACAGTGGCTGTACACTCTGGGTATGTATCACACAGTGGCTGTACACTCTGGGTATGTACTACACAGTGACTGTACACTCTGGGTATGTACCACACAGTGACTGTACACTCTGGGTATGTACCACACAGTGACTGTACACTCTGGGTATGTACCACACAGTGACTGTACACTCTGGGTATGTACCACACAGTGGCTGTACACTCTGGGTATGTACCACACAGTGACTGTACACTCTGGGTATGTACCACACAGTGGCTGTACACTCTGGGTATGTACCACACAGTGGCTGTACATTCTGGGTATGTACAACACAGTGGCTGTACACTCTGGGTATGTACCACACAGTGGTTGTACACTCTGGGTATGTACCACACAGTGGCTGTACACTCTGGGTATGTACCACACAGTGGCTGTACACTCTGGGTATGTACCACACAGTGACTGTACACTCTGGGTATGTACCACACAGTTGCTGTACAATCTGGGTATGTACCACACAGTGACTGTACACTCTGGGTATGTATCACACAGTGGCTGTACACTCTGGGTATGTACCACACAGTGGCTGTACACTCTGGGTATGTACCACACAGTGGCTGTACAATCTGGGTATGTACCACACAGTGGCTGTACAATTGGGTATGTATCACACAGTGACTGTACACTCTGGGTATGTACCACACAGTGGCTGTACACTCTGGGTATGTACCATACAGTGGCTGTACACTATGGGTATGTACCACACAGTGACTGTACACTCTGGGTATGTACCACACAGTGGCTGTACAATCTGGGTATGTACCACACAGTGACTGTACACTCTGGGTATGTACCACACAGTGGCTGTACACTCTGGGTATGTACCACACAGTGGCTGTACACTCTGGGTATGTACCACACAGTGACTGTACACTCTGGGTATGTACCACACAGTGACAGTACACTCTGGGTATGTACCACACAGTGGCTGTACACTCTGGGTATGTACCACACAGTGACTGTACACTCTGGGTATGTACCACACAGTGACTGTACACTCTGGGTATGTACCACACAGTGACTGTACAATCTGGGTATGTACCACACAGTGGCTGTACACTCTTGGTATGTACCACACAGTGACTGTACACTCTGGGTATGTACCACACAGTGGCTGTACACTCTGGGTATGTACCACACAGTGGCTGTACATTCTGGGTATGTACAACACAGTGGCTGTACACTCTGGGTATGTACCACACAGTGGTTGTACACTCTGGGTATGTACCACACAGTGGCTGTACACTCTGGGTATGTACCACACAGTGGCTGTACACTCTGGGTATGTACCACACAGTGACTGTACACTCTGGGTATGTACCACACAGTTGCTGTACAATCTGGGTATGTACCACACAGTGACTGTACACTCTGAGTATGTATCACACAGTGGATGTACACTCTGGGTATGTACCACACAGTGACTGTACACTCTGGGTATGTACCACACAGTGGCTGTACAATCTGGGGATGTACCACACAGTGACTGTATAATCTGGGTATGTACCACACAGTGGCTGTACAATATGGGTATGTATCACACAGTGACTGTACACTCTGGGTATGTACCACACAGTGGCTGTACACTCTGGGTATGTACCATACAGTGGCTGTACACTATGGGTATGTACGACACAATGACTGTACACTCTGGGTATGTACCACACAGTGACTGTACACTCTGGGTATGTACCACACAGTGGCGGTACACTCTGGGTATGTACCACACAGTAGTTGTACACTCTGGGTATGTACCACACAGTGACTGTACACTCTGGGTATGTACCACACAGTGACAGTACACTCTGGGTATGTACCACACAGTGGCTGTACACTCTGGGTATGTACCACACAGTAGTTGTACACTCTGCGTATGTACCACACAGTGGCTGTACCACACAGTGGCTGTACACTCTGGGTATGTACCACACAGTGACTGTACACTCTGTGTATGTACCACACAGTGACTGTACACTCTGGGTATGTACCACACAGTGACTGTACAATCTGGGTATGTACCACACAGTGGCTGTACACTCTTGGTATGTACCACACAGTGACTGTACACTCTGGGTATGTACCACACAGTGGCTGTACACTCTGGGTATGTACCACACAGTGGCTGTACATTCTGGGTATGTACAACACAGTGGCTGTACACTCTGGGTATGTACCACACAGTGGTTGTACACTCTGGGTATGTACCACACAGTGGCTGTACACTCTGGGTATGTACCACACAGTGGCTGTACACTCTGGGTATGTACCACACAGTGACTGTACACTCTGGGTATGTACCACACAGTTGCTGTACAATCTGGGTATGTACCACACAGTGACTGTACACTCTGAGTATGTATCACACAGTGGATGTACACTCTGGGTATGTACCACACAGTGACTGTACACTCTGGGTATGTACCACACAGTGGCTGTACAATCTGGGGATGTACCACACAGTGACTGTATAATCTGGGTATGTACCACACAGTGGCTGTACAATATGGGTATGTATCACACAGTGACTGTACACTCTGGGTATGTACCACACAGTGGCTGTACACTCTGGGTATGTACCATACAGTGGCTGTACACTATGGGTATGTACGACACAGTGACTGTACACTCTGGGTATGTACCACACAGTGACTGTACACTCTGGGTATGTACCACACAGTGGCGGTACACTCTGGGTATGTACCACACAGTAGTTGTACACTCTGGGTATGTACCACACAGTGACTGTACACTCTGGGTATGTACCACACAGTGACAGTACACTCTGGGTATGTACCACACAGTGGCTGTACACTCTGGGTATGTACCACACAGTAGTTGTACACTCTGGGTATGTACCACACAGTGGCTGTACCACACAGTGGCTGTACACTCTGGGTATGTACCACACAGTGACTGTACACTCTGGGTATGTACCACACAGTGGCTGTACACTCTGGGTATGTATCACACAGTGACTGTAAACTCTGGGTATGTACCACACAGTGGCTGTACACTCTGGGTATGTACCACACAGTAGTTGTACACTCTGGGTATGTACTACACAGTGACTGTACACTATGGGTATGTACCACACAGTGACTGTACACTCTGGGTATGTACCATACAGTGACTGTACAATCTGGGTATGTACCACACAGTGGCTGTACACTCTGGGTATGTACCACACAGTGGCTGTACACTCTGTGTATGTACCACACAGTGACTGTACACTCTGGGTATGTACCACACAGTGGCTGTACAATCTGGGTATGTACCACACCGTGACTGTACACTCTGGGTATGTACCACACAGTGGCGGTACACTCTGGGTATGTACCACACAGTAGTTGTACACTCTGGGTATGTACCACACAGTGGCTGTACACTCTGGGTATGTATCACACAGTGACTGTAAACTCTGGGTATGTACCACACAGTGGCTGTACACTCTGGGTATGTACCACACAGTAGTTGTACACTCTGGGTATGTACCACACAGTGACTGTACACTATGGGTATGTACCACACAGTGACTGTACACTCTGGGTATGTACCACACAGTGACAGTACACTCTGGGTATGTACCACACAGTGGCTGTACACTCTGGGTATGTACCACACAGTGACTGTACACTCTGGGTATGTACCACACAGTGACTGTACACTCTGGGTATGTACCACACAGTGACTGTACAATCTGGGTATGTACCACACAGTGGCTGTACACTCTGGGTATGTACCACACAGTGACTGTACACTCTGGGTATGTACCACACAGTGGCTGTACACTCTGGGTATGTACCACACAGTGGCTGTACACTCTGGGTATGTACCACACAGTGGCTGTACACTCTGGGTATGTACCACACAGTGGCTGTACACTCTGGGTATGTACCACACAGTGGCTGTACACTCTGGGTATGTACCACACAGTGGCTGTACACTCTGGGTATGTACCACACAGTGACTGTACACTCTGGGTATGTACCACACAGTGGCTGTACAATCTGGGTATGTACCACACAGTGACTGTACACTCTGGGTATGTATCACACAGTGGCTGTACACTCTGGGTATGTACCACACAGTGACTGTACACTCTGGGTATGTACCACACAGTGGCTGTACATCTGGGTATGTACACACAGTGACTGTAATCTGGTAACCACACAGTGGCTGTACAATCTGGGTATGTACCACACAGTGGCTGTACACTCTGGGTATGTACCACACAGTGACTGTACACTCTGGGTATGTACCACACAGTGGCTGTACACTATGGGTATGTACCACACAGTGACTGTACACTCTGGGTATGTACCACACAGTGGCTGTACACTCTGTGTATGTACCACACAGTGACTGTACACTCTGGGTATGTACCACACAGTGACTGTACACTATGGGTATGTACCACACAGTGACTGTACATCTGGGTATGTGTGTGTTTGGGTTGTGTGTTTTTTGGTTGTGTGGTTTTGGGGTACCACACAGTGACTGTACACTCTGGGTATGTATCACACAGTGGCTGTACACTCTGGGTATGTACCACACAGTGGCTGTACAATCTGGGTATGTATCACACAGTGGCTGTACACTCTGGGTATGTACTACACAGTGACTGTACACTCTGGGTATGTACCACACAGTGACTGTACACTCTGGGTATGTACCACACAGTGACTGTACACTCTGGGTATGTACCACACAGTGACTGTACAATCTGGGTATGTACCACACAGTGGCTGTACACTCTGGGTATGTACCACACAGTGGTTGTACACTCTGGGTATGTACCACACAGTGGCTGTACACTCTGGGTATGTACCACACAGTGGCTGTACACTCTGGGTATGTACCACACAGTGACTGTACACTCTGGGTATGTACCACACAGTTGCTGTACAATCTGGGTATGTACCACACAGTGACTGTACACTCTGAGTATGTATCACACAGTGGCTGTACACTCTGGGTATGTACCACACAGTGACTGTACACTATGGGTATGTACCACACAGTGGCTGTACAATACGGGTATGTACCACACAGTGACTGTACACTCTGGGTATGTACCACACAGTGGCTGTACAATCTGGGTATATACCACATAGTGACTGTACACTCTGTGTATGTACCACACAGTGACTGTACACTATGGGTATGTACCGCACAGTGGCTAGACAATATGGGTATGTACTACACAGTGACTGTACACTCTGGGTATGAAGCATACAGTGACTGTACAATCTGGGTATGTACCACACAGTGGCTGTACACTCTGTTTATGTACCACACAGTGACTGTACACTCTGGGCATGTACCACACAGTGAGTGTACACTCTGGGTATGTACCACACAGTGGCTGTACACTCTGTGTATGTACCACACAATGACTGTACACTCTGGGCATGTACCACACAGTGACTGTACACTATGGGTATGTACCACACAGTGACTGTACACTCTTGGGTATGTACCGCACAGTGGCTGTACAATCTGGGTATGTACCACACAGTGACTGTACACTCTGGGTATGTACCATACAGTGAGTGTACAATCTGGGTATGTACCACAC
>CM026395.1:25793841-25831571 GCA_014843695.1 Archivesica marissinica | reverse complement strand
TTCTAAATGATCAGCGGTTTGATCAGTAGCCGACAATAAACTAATTGTCGCACCTGTATCCCTCAAATACGTCACTTGTGCGGTGTTAGTATTTATGCGTGCTTGACCTGTATATTTGGCAAGTAATGGATTTACCATCTCGGTATTTTCACATGAGTTCACTGGCTCATTGGTTATAAAGACTGAACTATGAGTAGTGTTTGACACGTGGTGTCCGTTTGCTAGGTTTCTAGTACCCCTGTACCTAGGTGAATTGGGATCTGCCCAACACTCTATTCGTCCGTGGCCATTACGCCTACAATAACTACAATATTTTTCTATCCGGGGAGTTCTATGGGTAGCTTGGGAATTATCTATCCTAATATTGGGTCGATACATGGGTGATGGGATATATGGCCGTGGGGCTGGAGGTCGGTGTTCTGTATCTCTGGGTTTCACATTCGGATTTGAATTAATCCGTGTCCTGGGCGCTAATCTGCGATGGAGGTTATATTCATCAGCCAGGGAAATACATTCCTGGAGAGTAGATGCTTTCTCATCCAGAATGAACAAATTAAGCTCATCACTTAGCTGGGAATCGAATCTATATATCAAGAGCAGCTCGATCCAGTTGACCTCGCTCGGATCATTGTTCTCCGTCCATAGAGTCATTTGCTCCCTTAATTCCTTAATGAATTCGGAATATGTCTGCTGAGGTTTCTTTACCCAAGAGAAGAAATTCTTTCTATATACAGTGGTTGAGAGTCTATATTCATCCAAGATGGCGGCCTTGAGGGTATCGTAATTATTAGCGTCTTGGACAGGAAGAGTGGCATATATATCTCTGGCCTTGTCGGACAACTTGTCTATAATATGGCCCACCCATGTTTGTTTGGCGACCTGGCTAGCTTCGAACAGTCTCTCACATGTTGCGAAGAATTTATCTGGCCTCATAGTCTGGGTCCAAATAGGAACAGAAATGTTTGTCATAGAGGGCCTATTATCTGTATGGAGGGGGTTATTTTGCTGAGATTCCTGATCTCTCTGGATTTCTCTCAGGCGAATCTCCATCTGCATTTTCTCCCTTTGCATTCTTTCCTCCCTGTCCCTTTCTTTCTCTTCTCTTTCCCCTCTTTGTTTTACTTCTTCCCTCTCTCTTTCTCTCTCTCTTTCTCTCTCTCTCTTTCTTCTCTTTCCCTCTCTCTTTCTCTCTCTCTTTCTTCTCTTTGTTTTACTTCGTCCCTTTCTTTCTCATAAATCTCACCCTGACGTTCCAGATTTGCCTGATTAAAGAAGGGAAGTCTCATTAATTTGTCCCATATCTCATCACCTGTTGTCTGCAAGTCGGGGTGAACCGGCCCCTCAGTTTCCTTATTAGCACTCCTAGTTGTAGCCATTTTATTTTTTTATTTCCCAAAATTTTTTAATCCCCAGAATGTATCTCCAAATGTATTATAGAATTGAGTTCAATAAAAGGAAGTAAATCACTAATATAATTTTAATGATAATATTAAGCCTCTATGAAAAGAAAACTGGTACTTACCGAAGTCTGTCTCGTCCGTTAATCCAATATATAATTTATCACATATTCAAAGTTTGCACATTTCCAATAAGTTAATCCATTTCATTAATTTAATAATTCGTTGACGTCTTTCACTTATTTCCAAATTCTAACACTGTCTCGCATACACTTCTGTTTTCCCACGTTAATTAATAGTCCCTTGTATTCTTCATGTATAAATCCTAGTGTCCTTCACAATATTCCATATATAAATTCTAGTGTCCTTCACAATATGTCACGATATGTCACCTCTTCTTTATTTCCAATCCCGGATGAGCCCCCAATTGTCGCAAACTCTCCTTTTTCTTCTCGTAATAATATGTCTCGGTTGCTAAGGCTCTTACCAGGGTCTATCCTATTGTAGACTCGCTGGAGTTGTCTAGGGGGTTTCTTCGTTATTATATGTATTAATGATAACTCAACACAGTATTACATTTCTTCTATATAATATCTTGTTTAAATTGGCATCAGAAATATCCAGTTATATATAATCAGTGATCTATATATATATACATCGTATCATAAAAAGCTTATTTAACAATCCATTTGTGTGAGCCGACTATGCGCTTACACAGTATATTTAACATCCAATCTTTCTAATCCGTCATTACTCAATATCACTATAATCTAATCACTGTTTCTGATTAGATTAACTTTTAATCAACTTCGATATGGTTCGCCGAAACTCTATGTTTCTTCTGTGGCTGAACAATTTAATTATTCGACAAATCTTTATAAGTTATATTTTTTATAATGTCAATAATATCTAAGTATCATAAATACAGTTTATATGTTCTATATACTAGATTGAGATCACGACCTTTCTCGCTCCTGGAGTTAGGCTCTAGTGTGTCTGATCTATGTTAATAAAATCCATTTCTTATATACATGATTGAATCAGTGTATATATGATATAACAATTCCTAAAACATCTGTTATTCCTAAACATCTGTTATGTTATCTAATATTACACCATCAAACCAGTTCGGTGCCTTTATATTACATAACTGGACACCTGCACCCACGGCCTGTTATCTAATATTACACCATCAAACCAGTTCGGTGCCTTTGTATTACATAACTGGACAACTGCAACCACGGCCTTGATAAACTGAGATTAGGCCTAACATCTTAAGTCATTTCCCGCGCGAAGCGAGATTGATAATTTTAGGCGCGAAAATAATAGCAGACGATTATGCATAATACAAATATATATATATTATGGTAAACATTTGGCCATATATATAAACAGTTTAATGTATTTATATAATACATTACTATTTATATATAACAATAATAAACATTTCGTGCAAATTGGGGTTTTGCACAGTAGCAGCATATGACAATAGAACAATAGCCTGTGAGAGTTTCGTCTCTCGTGCCATTGAACTCGCTCACACCAATCCTACGTCTGAGAACTGATTTACGTGAATATAGAATATCCAGTATTGATTGATCGGTGTCCATAACAGACGGATCTGTAGTCCACTGGAAACACGCGGGAGTGGTAATCCAGGGATCGCAGGTTCGATCCCCCGTCTGACCCTAATAAAATTAACAGTCTTTCAGATGGGACGTTAAACCGAGGTCTCGTGTCGGTGCTTTACATCGTGCACGTAAAAGAACAAGAGGAGACCCTGTAATGGGTATATGTCTGTATCACTGCACTATCCTCCAACACTTTAAAATGACTAATCTATTCAGGAGGCGTCACTCATATGGGCAACCGGTAACGACGATAAATAAACGTAAACAACGATCGTTGTCCCAAATCAATAATAACCAAAGGGGTTCGGCACGTTGTGGGATATTGATGACATGTCGTATTTTGTATCCTGGAGCCTCAACAAAAAAGCATTATAGGCATAATACAGGTCCCATCTGTCGTCGCCAATTGCGACAAAAAAACAAATATTGCCGCTAAATTTTGGGAATTGGCGAAAATATTTGGCGCAACATTTTGTTTTTAATATCTCTTTTTTTTTTGCACATGTTTTGTCAAATACATGGATTCAAATATTTATTTGTGAACTATATGGCTCTTAGTTGACTCCAAGTTTTTTTAATTGGCTCCAGTGTTTTTCAATTGGCGACAGAAGTGGCGCAGACAAACATTCAGACAGAGGGAGCCCTGCCTACTATGAATCCATTATGGAAAGTGTTTCAACTTAAGTCACCATGTGTAGAATTGGTATTATATAGAGGTCGGGAATGTGCTCTGATTGAGCTCAATGCACCGGGGGTGGGGGGGGGGGGTCTGGCGGATCCGGTGTCGCGGATGAGCCACCTATGTGTTGTACTGTACAATAGATTATACAAGAGATGTGACGTACAATATCCTATTTTAATATGCCATATGCTTAATATTTCAGTATGCTATAGTAGGGTTGTTCTTTAATCCACGTGCCACAATTTACACATGTTTGTTTTGTTAAACTAATCGTTTTATTTCGTATCACATGTTTATGCCGGGTTCTATCTTGTGAACGTTTTTAAATACTTTTTAAGCCATATTTTTGTCATTGGCCGGCACTACAAATATTTGATAATCTAATGAGCTCTAGCGGGACTGGTAATCCAGGGATCGCAGGTTCGATCCCCGTCTGACCCTAATAAAATTAACAGTCTTTCAGATGGGACGTTAAACCGAGGTCTCGTGTCGGTGCTTTACACCGTGCACGTAAAAGAACCAGAGGAGATTCTGGAATGGGTCTCTGTCTGTATCATGCACTATCCTCCAAAATCTAAAATAACTAATCTCTTCAGGAGGCGTCGCTCATATGGGCAACCGGTAGCGACGATAAATAAACGTAAACTAAAAAAAAAAAAAAAGCTCTAGTAACCCGAAATTAATTCATAATCTATCAAAATATTAGAAAGGTGTTCCATGTCTTGTTGTATACTATTCCAATTCGCTTTTGAGTAGATACAGATTTTCCGTGGTTTCTGTTTGTTGTTCTGGGGAACGATGTTGATGTCCGTTACAACCATGGCGTGATCACTAATGCCGGGTACTGAAGTTGACGTTTTGACGAGTGAGGGATTGTTGGTGAACACCAGGTCGAGCATATTGTTGTCTCGTGTTGGTTGGTTGTGGACTTGGGTAAGGCGATGTTCTATAGATAGGTCAATCAGGGCTTGTTGGACATCTCTGTCAGACGCTCCTTTGGTAGCTACCATGTTGGACCAGTCAATATCTGGGCAGTTGAAGTCGCCTGCCAGGATAATATGTTTCTCTCGTGCTGAGTTGGTAAGCTGACGGATGGATTCGTCGAGCTGGCGGATGACGTTCATGTTACGATGGGGCATATAAAAGGAACATAGATAGAGATCTTTACCTTTCCATGTTTTGATCTTCGACCAGACGAGTTCGCAATCTGTAGTTAGCTGTGGCTGGGCATCAGTAACATAACTGTCCCTCGCAGCAGTAAACACTCCTGTATATTGTATTTCTTAAATCCGCCAATGCAATTGGAGTGGAAGTCGTGATAGCTCAGTGGTAGCGCGTTCGCTTCGGGTGCGAAAGGCCCGGAGTTCGAGCCCCGCTGGAGCCGTTACGAGTGTGCCCTTAGGTAAGGCATTTAAATTTCACATGCCTCTTCTCTCTCACTTGTGGCGATGGATTCCATCAGGAATGAGGTCTCGAGAGTGATTAATATAAGTTATAAGAACTTGTTTCCCATCGAACTAAAATAAATTTGTATAAACTAAAATATTTGCATTTCGCTTCTAAAGAAAGAGAACGAACAATTAATGAGCTCATATGAAATATTAATAGTTTTTTGCTTTAAAGCTCATCATGCATGTAGTTTTATTTATAATAGAAAATAAGGGAGCACATAATATTATTTAAACTTCTCTGTAAATTGTCTTTGCATTTTATATATTTGTTAATTGTGCTGGCTATAGATGTGTTTTGTACCATTTAATGCCTAATAAAATATATGTTATGTTATGTTAAATGCACCATTACAGACAGACAGGCAGGACATGCAAGGCAGACAGACAGACAGGCAGACAGGCAGGACATGCAAGGCAGGCAGACAGGCAGGCAGAGAGGCAGAGAGGCAGACAGACAGACAGACATACAGACAGAGAAATGAAACAAATGTATGCAACAGGGAAGGGAGACAGAATTATGTCTCCTAAGAATATCTGTTTAGGTAAATTTAACTTAAAAGACATTCGATAAACAGGATGCTGAATTGGCAGACGTAAATCGCACGTTATAGTGTAATAAATTGTCTCCCTTACACCATATAGTTCCATATGTGTCTACGCAATCAGTATCAACTAGTTGTTATTGTTATATTTTATGTTATATTTCGGGTTTTACGCCTGCATCAGCACCATTTTGGGCTATATCGCCGGCGGGCAGTTTACCTAACAACACCTTTCCTGGGCAGGCTCCAGCGGTTAACCAGTACTTGGGTGCACCAACCTCCGTAAGAAACTGCCAACTTTTTCATATAAATGAGACACGGTCTGAGCGGGGCTCGAACCCGTCACCATCAGTGATGATAGGTTACAGTGGTATACAAGTCAGCTACCTTAACCACTCGACCACGGAGGCGGATGACTAGAATGATCTATAGATATCCGGGACTATTTCCTAGAATACATATTGACATGGAAAGTTTTAAAGCTTTATACCCAACTTATGTAAGATCATTAATGGAATATGTCGTGTAATCATGGACTCTTTATGTAAGATCATTAATGGACTATGTCGTGTAATCATGGACTCTTTATGTAAGATCATTAATGGACTATGTCGTGTAATCATGGACTCTTTATGTAAGATCATTAATGGAATGTGTCGTGTAATCATGGACTCTTTATGTAAGATCATTAATGGAATATGTCGTGTAATCATGGACTCTTTATGTAAGATCATTAATGGAATGTGTCGTGTAATCATGGACTCTTTATGTAAGATCATTAATGGAATATGTCGTGTAATCATGGACTCTTTATGTAAGATCATTAATGGAATGTGTCGTGTAATCATGGACTCTTTATGTAAGATCATTAATGGACTATGTCGTGTAATCATGGACTCTTTATGTAAGATCATTAATGGACTATGTCGTGTAATCATGGACTCTTTATGTAAGATCATTAATGGAATATGTCGTGTAATCATGGACTCTTTATGTAAGATCATTAATGGACTATGTCGTGTAATCATGGACTCTTTATTACTCTTATTCCAGAATTAACGAAACGAATGAAGAACGAGTTCATATAGTAGTTTAAACATGTACAGTTTGGTAATCCAGGGATCACAGGTTCGATCCCCCGTCTGACCCTAATAAAATTAACAGTCTTTCAGATGGGACTTTAAACCGAGGTCTCGTGTCGGTGCTTTGCACCGTGCACGTAAAAGAACCAGAGGAGACTCTGGAGTCTCTTTCTGTATCATTGCACTATCCTCCAAAAATCTAAAACGACTAATCTCTTCAGGAGGCGTCGCTGATATGGGTAACCGGTAGCGACGATAAATAAACGTAAAACACACACAGTTTGAAGCAAAGTGCTAAGAGGGGATTTAATTGAAACATTCAAAATTCTATTAGGAACAAAGTATCAAATAAACTCTGAATAAAACTTCAATGCTTTCATATTCCTGAGAGAAAGGACAGAACTGAAAATGGGTTTGGTTGTGTTATTGTGTACTTGAAGGAATCTTTATTCTTCAAAAGAAGGTTTGATCTGGAACTCAGGAACTTAGAATGTATCTGGATCAAACTGATGCCTTCTCATTCCAAGCATATCCTGTTTGCTGTTTTCTATCGCCCTCCTAGCCTGGGTTCCAGTCTGTCGATTTTTCACTTTTTAACTTCTGGCAAAAAGTTGATATGATCAGAAACTCAATACGGCCCGATTAATAGTCTCTGTGTTAAAATATATTTATTTGACTGACCTGGCAAAATATATCCGGCGACGCCTGTTCCCAGGCTATCGTCCTCCAAACGCAGATGCTAATCTTAAAAATCTAGTAGAAGACTCTCTAAGTTCGGCTCTAGATTCAAGTTACAAAAGTATTAAGCTGGATATACAGTCAAACCTGTCTTAAGCAGCCAGCCAAGGGAGTCAGAGAAAGTGGCTGCTTAGCACATGTGGCTGATTGATAGAGGTCAAATATATAATAAAACAACCGATTGGGAATCTGGAAACTGGCTGCTTAATACAGGTTGACTGCTTAATAGAGGTGACCACTAACACAGGTTGGCTGCTTAATACAGGTGACCACTAACACAGGTTGGCTGCTTAATACAGGTTGACTGCTTAATAGAGGTGACCACTAACACAGGTTGGCTGCTTAATACAGGTTGACTGCTTAATAGAGGTGACCACTAACACAGGTTTGACTGTTATCATCACTGGTGACTTTAACTTTAATGAGTCCAATCTGTACATGAGCCACAAACTCCATTCTATCTGTCAACAGAACTACTTATTCATGAACCCACTCAAAAGTATGAAATAAACTCTGATGACTATTTCAAAAGGTCAAACATCTCGGCAAATTCCATGAACTTGATTAAACCAACTCTCCACAAAGGAGTACTGTTACGTCAAAACTAGTATTCACTATTCAGCATTAGAATCGTGAATTCCTGGAATGACCTGCAAGATAGGGTAGTTTCCGCAAATAGTTAGGGCATTTTAGAAAAATTCTTGTGAATCTGTGAAAGAAATTGCTTACCAATAGCTTTCTTCACTCGATCGACACTTTCAAATCCAGATAAGTTTATACAAATTTATTTTAGCTCGATTGCGAAACAAGTTCTTACAACTTATATTAATCACTCTCGAGACCTCATTCATGATGGAATCCATCGCCACGAGGGAGAGAGAAGAGGCAACGTGGAATTTAAATGCCTTGCCTAAGGGCACAATCGTAACGGCTCCAGCGGGGCTCGAACTCCAGACCTTTCGCACCTGAAGCGAACGCGCATCCACTGCGCTATCACGACTTCCACTTCACAATTGTTATTTACGTTTATTTAACGTCGCTACCGGTTGCCCATAAGAGCGATGGGTAGTTTACCTAACAACATCTCTCCTAGGTAGGCTCCAGCGGTTAACACGTACTTTGTACACAAACCTCCGTAAGAAACTTCCAACTTGTTCATATAAAGATACATGGTATGTGCGGGGCTCGAACCCGTGATCATCAGTGGATATAGGCGGAAGTCGTGTTCGCGCATTGGATGCGCGTTCGCTTCAGGTGCGAACGATCCGGAGTTCGAGCCCCGCTGGAGCCGTTACGATTGTGCCCTTAGGCAAGGCATTTAAATTCCACGTTGCCTCTTCTCTCTCACTCGTGGCGATGGATTCCATCAGGAATGACATCTCGAGAGTGATTAATATAAGTTGAAAGAACTTGTTTCGCAATCAAGCTAAAATAAATTTGTATAAACAATAGGTTACAGTGGTATACAAGTCAGCGACCTTAACAACTCGATGACGGAGGCGGACGCTAATACAATCGTATCGTCTATGAATAGTTGATACGTGATGTTCGATAATGGGTTATAACACGTATCCACAGAGAGGAAGAGGTGTCTATGAATCTATGGAGTGTATTCAAATCAATAAATACAAACTATAATGCAAGGCTTGGAATCGACACCAAATCTGTAAATGCTGGTTCATTATGTTCATTCATACAGGAGAATGCTACCAAGTCTGTAAATGCTGGTTCAATAATATGTTCATTCATACAGGAGAATGCCACCAAGTCTGTAAATGCTGGTTCAATAATATGTTCATTCATACAGGAGAATGCTACCAAGTCTGTAAATGCTGGTTCAATATGTTCATTCATACAGGAGAATGCTACCAAGTCTGTAAATGCTGATTCACTCATACAGGAGAATGCCACCAAGTCTGTAAATGCTGGTTCACTCATACAGGAGAATGCTACCAAGTCTGTAAATGCTGGTTCAATCATACAAAACACCAAAACTGATTCATTCATACAGGAGAATGCTACCAAGTATGTAAATGCTGGTTCACTCATACAGGAGAATGCCACCAAGTCTGTAAATGCTGGTTCAATATGTTCATTCATACAGGAGAATGCTACCAAGTCTGTAAATGCTGGTTCAATATGTTCATTCATACAGGAGAATGCCACCAAGTCTGTAAATGCTGGTTCAATAATATATTCATTCATATCATGACCGTAAATGGTGACTATAGAACCAACACTGGTAGTTACTGAGAAGACCTTTTTTTAAAAATGGTCACAGACGACAGACAGACACATTGTGGTAGCAACAGCTTTGCTCAGGTGAGCTAGAAAGGGCAGTAACGTAGAAACAAACACGCGTACAGCAGAACATTTCTCTAACATGTCACCCATTCAACAGGTCCTGCTATTTCACTACAAAGAACAACTCGGATTCAGCTGAATTGTAAGAAATGTTTATATTAAAAAAGTCAACTAATATAATAAGCAATAAATAGTAATACATGTGAGCAAAAAGTGAAAAAAGATAAGTGAAAATCGTATAATAAAACCAAGACAATCTGTTCAGTCTATGAATATGCACCAATATTAAAACAACACCCAAACACCAGCCTCCACTACTGTTGCACTGCCCCTATTGTCATGGTGCTGCAGACCAATAGGAATAAACAAATGAAAACATTTACTTGAGGGTCACCACAGGAGCTTCAAATTTTAGCTATAAGCCAGTTACCTCTATCCTAGATACCCCTCTATGAGTGAGCATTGAAATTGGATCTCGAGAGATGAGAGAAAAAATCCAATCTTACATTGAAAAATTAAATTTTCTTTTACGTTTTCCAATGATAATTGCACATTTTTAGTGGTCTACGGTCAATCACATGATTCCCCCCCCCCCCCCACCGAGAGCCCCTCACATTCATGTTGAAAAACCTCATTACTACCATTTAATTACACACTTGAACTAGTGCGCATTTGAAATTGAGCTGATGTTAATTATTCATCAAGATATGAACATTAACCCTTTCCTCCAGAGATTTAGATTAATATACTATTATATATCTGCATACAAACGACAGCCATTTAGCTATCATGCAGTGGATAAGTAGTTGCCATATCGATCCCACCTCCATAGATATTACTGGGACTACATGAGATTCTGGCCTTTATTATGAACATTGGTTTGGCTACTACATTGTCAATGTATGTTGTATTGGTAATGGCATCAAGAGGTGCATCTAGGAGGGAAAATCATGTAAATCTTCATTTGATAACAAATATTTGCAACAACTAAAATAATTATGCCAACATCCTGTGTGAAAAGAGTGTTACAGAAACTGTTCTTTTTCAGCAACTTTTTTCTATCCCCCGACATTTTTCCACCTGCGATTTTCTTTCCGTGGGTTTGTTTTATGTCTAGGTAGACTGGTCCTAGTTACCAGTGTGAAGCATATCAATTGTATAAAGAACTATTTAACCCATTCAACCCAAAGTAACTTGGCTGGTGCACGGTATTTTTAGACCAATAAATTAATACGAAATTTAAATTTGGACCAGTTCATTTATCAAAATGGGTAATTTTGTCTAAAAATAGTAATATTACTGGCAAAAAGTGCAGATCCTGATGAGACGGCTCATTTGGATCTACACTTTTTGTAAGCCTTTTTAGACGTCTGTAGCGTTGAAAGGGTTAATAAATAACGGGGCATGTATTTTCTGAAAGTAGTTCCAACAAAAAGCAGTGAGAAATAAAATGTGTTATTCAACTGCTTTCAACCAGTGGAATAACACAACTTATTTCACCAGGGGAATAACACAACTTATTTCACCAGTGGAATAACACATTTTATTTCACCAGTGGAATAACACATTTTATTTCACCGGTGGAATAACACATTTTATTTCACCGGTGGAATAACACATTTTATTTCACTGATAATTTCTATATTGGAAATCATAAAATAAATAAATTGGTTCGTTATGGCTAAAATGTCAAGCTCCCCGAGGGATGACCCAAATAGCAACAACTAATCTTCTTTGGGGCCCACTACATTGTTGTACATTTATTATTATTATTATCATCATGGATAAGACTGGCCCCTACAACCCCTTATCACATTAAACCACTGCTGTGAAATGTAATTCTATACATGTTTCTGACCCGTGTCATAGTCACGTTGACATCATGTTTCATTAACTAAAACTTGATAAATAAGTATACTTTAAAGCGACACTATCGTATGGAATCAATTTTACGTACAAGTAGAAATGCTACAACACATTCCATTATAATAATTCTTGCATGTAACAAACTGAAATACGACATTCCCGAACGAATCGGTTCCCGGACGCCGTGCGTACATTTCGGAACACTACAATTGGTTCCCGGACGCCGTGCGTACATTTCGGAACACTACAATTGGTTCCCGGACGCCGTGCGTACATTTCGGAACACTATTGGCAATCGGTTCCCGGACGCCGTGCGTACATTCGATACACTACTACATGGGCAACTAAGCATTCCATAGAGATTGGACGATACATTTTACAGACGTAACTTATCATATTGTCAATAAACATTTCGTAGTGTTACGCAACACGATTTATTTCCCAATAGTCATCGCTTATTCACTTATTTCACTGTAGATTGTAGTTTCATAATAAAATTCACACACAGTCTGCACAGTCTGCAGCACCATGACATATGTAAAATGATAGTGTCTGAAACGGGACTTTGATCCGACTTCGAGATAACCGGAGAATTCGACATAACCGACTTTGACACAACGGATGTAGACTGTACATGTATCACTGTGTCTGCTGAATAATACAACACGTGCACAGTGTAACTAATTTTGGCTAAAAAAAGTTCATTACCACGATTACTAGGCAATAAGCGCTTTCTAAATTAACATTTTTATAACTCGCAATTTAGTTTGTCAACATAATCATATTATCTTGTCATTAATTAAAAATCTAAATTTCACTAATTTCGTAATCATCACTACAGAGGTGGATCGGATCCATTAGATAAAATTCTTATTTACGGCATTAAAAATATACTGCTGTTGTTGTTTCGGGTTTTACGCCTGCATCAGCACAATTTTGGGCTATATTGCCGGCATGCAGTTTACTTAACAACACCTTTCCTGGGCAGGCTCCAGCGGTTAACCAGTACTTGGGTGCACCAACCTCCGTAAGAAACGGCCAACTTTTTCATATAAATGAGACACGGCCTGAACGGGGCTCGAACCAGTGAACATCAGTGATGATAGGTTACAGTGGTATACAAGTCGGCGACCGTAACCACTCGACCACGGAGGCGGACTTAACTATATAACATAATAAATAATAAAAATATACTAATGTATTGTATAACAACACTTGTCGACAAATGAATTTAGTACCAAAATAAAGCCTACTTTCCGTTGATTAACACATTCAACCCCAAGTAACTGACATGGACTGGTGCGTGATATTTTCAGACCAATAAATTAATAGAAAATTACCTTTGGACCAGTTCATTTATCAAAATGGGTAATTTTATCTAAAAATAGTAATAATTATTACTGGCAAAAAAGTGCAGATCCTGATGAGACGGCTCGTCACGAGCCGGCTCATCTGGATCTACACTTTTCATAAGCCTATTTAGAGGCCTGTGGGGTTGAAAGGGTTAATAGTCCAAATTTGAGAGCTATATTGTTGCCTAGGAAGTATTATAATAGAACACAGATTACATTTCTTTTTCAGTCAAGCGAAGTATAGGTATATACTAATATAGGTAGTATATAGGATTTTTTAACAAAAAATTATTTATTAAAATGTGGTCTTTTTTGGTTTCATATTGGTTTTTGGCAATATATTTAAACTAGATATGTGATTATATGTTGATTGTTGTGGTCCTCTCTACATCCGAATTTTCAGCTTAAAAAGCCTTTTTTTCAAGGAAAACAAAAATCCGACTAATTCTCTTTAATTTTTCTTTCAGATTGTTATTTAACAGTGTACTAATGCATCGTATGACAACACTTTCGACAAATGAATTAGCCAGATTTTTGTTTTCCTTGAAAAGGGTTTTTTTTTCAGCTGGAAATTCGGATGTAGAGAGGACCACATATATATTTAAAATATGACAATAACAAAAGGACATTCTTATGAACCCCTACATTGGCAACCTCAACAATAACATACTGTCAACCTTGACACTATCATACTGTCAAACTTGTATTGTCAACCTCGACACTATCATACTGTCAACCTTGACACTATCATACTGTCAAACTTGTATTGTCAACCTCGACACTAACATACTGTCAAACTTGTATTGTCAACCTCGACACTAACATACTGTCAACCTCGTCACTAACATACTGTCAAACTTGTATTGTTAACCTTGACACTAACATACTGTCAAACTTGACACTAACAATACTGTCAAACTTGTATTGTCAACCTCGACACTAACATACTGTCAACCTTGACACTAACATACTGTCAAACTTGTATTGTCAACCTTGACACTAACATATTGTCAAACTTGTATTGTCAACCTCGACACTATCATACTGTCAACCTTGAGACTATCATACTGTCAACCTTGACACTATCATACTGTCAACCTTGACACTATCATACTGTCAACCTCGACACTATCATACTGTCAACCTCGACACTATCATACTGTCAACCTCGACACTATCATACTGTCAACCTCGACACTATCATACTGTCAACCTCGACACTATCGTACTGTCAATCTCGACACGATCATACTGTCAACCTCGACACTATCATACTGTCAACCTGGACACTATAGTGCTGTCAACCTCGACACAATAGTACTGACAACCTCGACACTATATTACTGATGACCGCGACACTATAGTACTGTCAACCTAGACACCATAGTACTGACAACCTCAACACTATAGTACTGACAACCTCGACACTATCATACTGTCAACCTCAACACTATATTACTGATGACCGCGATACTGTCATGTAGACACTTGTATCAATGCAGTGGGAGAAACTATATAATGTACATATATTGTGAGGCAGGAGGTGTTGAACGAGACATTATAGGTCTCAAACATACAATGTACACAATAATGTTTTAGCACATTTCTATAGAAATATAAATGTTTACGTGAAAGCACTACATATACATCGGCTTCATATATTACTAAAATATTGTGATGGCAACGAATATTACAATATTCAGAAAACATACAGTAAAACCCTCCAGTAAGCAGCCAGTGAGGGGAAAGGCCATTTTTGGCTGCTTTCTGGAGGTGACTTGTTAATGGAGGGAACTCATGTTTGATAACCCAACTTGACTAAATCTTTATATTTATGGTGTATAGATGTGTGTTTGTGTTATTTATAGTTTATTCACAGGTTATTGGCATAGTCCTCCATGATCTCATGTTTCCTCTTTAACAGTTTAAAGCAGCACTATATCGTAATAAAGGATGTTTATTGGTAAATACTAATGTATGTGTGTTTACAAAAATCGAAATAGTCGCTCGGAAACGATAAAAATCCAATAAATATACACCGTCGTATACGCAAATTGTTTATCAACACACAAAATGTAAACACGCACAGCGTGCATGCGTGAAACAACAGCGGATGTAGACACGCACGTTGGAATGTCAACATATTTTTAACATGAAAGACTATCTTCCTCTATGTCGAATCCCTCGTAGACATATCCCTAAAAGACTTAGATAATGCATTCCGAATGTAAACAAGTGCGGACAATGCGTTCCGATTGTAAACTAGTGCATGACCGACAACTCGGAAAGTTCTACTTTCGGTTTTGAGTTTGTTTTATCGCAAAAAAACACTGTTTACTAATTGAACATAATTATATAAAGTATAATGTTAGAATGTGTAGCATAATGTAATAATACATAGCAGCATTGCTACCCATACGTAAAATTTGAATTTTTCAAATATCTTTTATTTCATACAATATGCTGCTTTAATGTCTCCATATCCTTAGTGGTAGTCCATCATTGTAATAGTGTTAGAGTCGGCAATAAATACAATTTCACTTTTACTTTATTCACTAATTTTATTTCTGACGAACTGTATCAATGAAAATCATAACCCATTTCATTCTGGATACATTTAAAGGCTTTTGCAAACAACATAGATCCAGATCAGCTGCAGCGTGACGCTGCATGCTGATCAGGATCTATGTTGTTTGCTACATTGCCAAGTGTCTTAGCAAGATCATCTGAATAGCAAACAGCATAGAGCCTGATCAGACGGCACATTCCGTGGCGGCTGATCTGGCTCTATGTTCTTTGCAAATACTGTTCAAAAACGGTATCAAAAATTCAGAATCAAATGGGTTAACACGGTTATTGGGAAATTGATATATTTAGATTACAATGTGTTGGAGTGCTATAAGCTGTGATAATTCTAGCTTTGCATTCTGATGAATGGGAGATGAACAATGTTAAATGGTAGCCATAATTATGTTTTAGAAAAAGCACTCTTGACATTACATGCAATGTATACGTGTTCTGGTGTCCATTTTATCAACCAACCTGTCTTATATGCGACATACATGCGAGTGTATGCCAAAACACCCAGATTTCAGGACCATATATGCGAGTATGACAGTATTAAAATAATGCTGACATAGATATTTCTTTTATTGGAATTGTGCATTACACAATATGTATTTACATATCAAAAAGAAAAATACAAAATGATCAAATATTCGAATAGAAAATTGCTATTGGTTGCCATCACTACGGAAAAATTCAATGAATAACATTGAAAAGAAGAATCACAGTGGTTGGATATACGGTACATGTTGTTACACAAAAATGCAGTTATTTATTGCGACATAACATATAGTTTGTTATTCCCAAAGCTCCCCCTAACCCGAATCTCACAAAATTGTCGCCTACAAGTGGCCCCATCGCAAAGAGACCCTGTTCTTGGATGGACTGGTACGAATATGGGTCAATATCTACAGGATTATGCTTGCTTTCTATAGGATACTTTGGCAGAACGCCAATGTCACGACCTCCATGTAGCAAAAAACTGAGATCCGGTCGTGACCCAATTAAAATGGCTGCATGCGAAATGTCTAGTGAGGTTATTTCGGTGGAGGGAGCTTGGTGGGCTTTAAGTAAGACTTTCTTGTCATCTTTTATCTCTATCACATCTTCCTTAGACAGTGGTTTGTACAAGGGGTGATGCTCCAGGCCTCTCATTAGGTAATGAACATTGTGGTATTCAGGGTACATGTTTTGTGGTAATTTCTTTAAAATCTGACTTGAATCGTTCGCTCCCCGTCGGAATGTATGCACAACCGGCACGCGATGTTCAAGTGCCACAAGAATTGCGTCTGCTGCGCTAAGTCCGGCCCCAACAACCAGCACAGGGTCCTGACTCGGTTCAAGTTCGTTCTGATTGATCACAGATTCAAGTTCATGGAGCGAGTGGCTGACAAAAGGCAAATTCTCCCCGGCAACACCGAGCCTGTTTGATATATCAAATGTCCCTACGGCCATCACTACCGACAGAGAGGAAATACAAAACTCTTCCCTCACTACTTCCTCCTGTCCATCGCCATGACAACTACCAACCAGGCGATAACCTCTCACCTCCCAGTAGTATGGATGTTTCGTCATACTCGGACAGCATGGTTCAGTCTCGCCACTTTCGCCGTCAACAACTTTGTTGTTTTTATATACTTTTCTCACCGATGTAACGGTATGATTTTCATAGAAGTTATTCTGCAAGTTCTTCTCTTCAACGTAGGCCATATAGTAGTTACAAACATCTGTAATTGTTGCTCGGTTCATACACGGCTCTATCTGATTTTCCTGGCTGTATAAATAAATTGAAAACAATTATATAAATAATATGTATTAATTATTGTTTGACGTTTTATTTATCATCGCTACCGGTTGCCCATATGAGCGACGCCTCATTTTAGATTTTGGGGGATAGTGCCAAGATACAGACAGAGACCCATTCCAGAGTCTCCTATGGTTCTTATACGTGCACTGACCTCGGTTTTAAGTCCTAACTGAAAGACTTAATATTAGGGTCAGACGGGGATCGAATCTGCGATCCCTGGATTCGAAGTGTTAACATCTGGACTACTGACCCGTCCGACAATATTTTATACAAGTTTATTATGGCACCAGCATGCCACAGTGTAATGACAATAGAAGAACATAATTATTCAACATATGCACAACAAACCCTCGCAGATCCTTTATTCTTCAGTAAGACTGAAAGAATAGAAACACGATCAATCAGCTGGAAATTAGTGGTTAGCGCGCTTCTCACCAATGCAACCCAGGTTCGATCCTCGGACCGGGAAGTATGTGAGATGGTACGGTGGTCGCCAGATCGGACAGGCGGGTTTTCTCCGGTTACTCCGATTTTCTCCCACACGAATGACCACATTTACACTCTCATCTATGCCAACTAGAGTGATTAATATAAGTTGTTAAAGCTTGTTTCGCAATCGCTGTAAAATAAATATCTCGGGAATATAAATAGTATGCCACAGCTAGACAGTCTCATCTTATACATCACTATACATCCACTGACCGTCTGAAGTATTCCGGTTTGGTTTAACCCATTCAACACCAAGTAACTGACATGGACTGGTCCATGATATTGTTAGACCAATAAATGAATCAGAAGATTACATTTGGACCAGTTCATTTATCAAAATGGGTAATTTTGTCTAAAAATAGTAATATTACTGGCAAAAAGTGCAGATCCTGATGAGACGGCTCGTCACGAGCCGGCTCATCTGGATCTACACTTTTTGTAAGCCTATTTAGAGGTCTGTGGTGTTGAAAGGGTTAATTAACAAGTAGCTTAAAATACTTGTAGATTATTTACCTTCTACGATTTATAACCCAGTCCTTGAATGGCATATCTGGTAATTCCATCCAGCTACTCAGGGACAATGTCTGCATACTACCTTCCATTTTCTAACAATATAAAATAAAATAAAACATGTATAGCTAGAAATGCTAAATAAAAACAAGATCCAAAGTACAAATAGGGAGGGCCCTTGTACTTGTTGATTCACACCCAATCCAAAGTACACATAGGGAGGGCTGTTGTACTTGTTGATTCACACCCAATCCAAAGTACACATAGGGAGGGTACTTGTACTTGTTGATTCACACCCAATCCAAAGTACACATAGGGAGGGCTGTTGTACTTGTTGATTCACACCCAATCCAAAGTACACATAGGGAGGGTACTTGTACTTGTTGATTCACACCCAATCCAAAGTATGAATAGGGAGGGCCCTTGTACTTGTTGATTCACACCCAATCCAAAGTATGAATAGGGAGGGTACTTGTACTTGTTGATTCACACCCAATCCAAAGTACACATAGGGAGGGCCCTTGTACTTGTTGATTCACACCCAATCCAAAGTACACATAGGGAGGGGCCTTGTACTTGTTGATTCACACCCAATCCAAAGTACACATAGGGAGGGCCCTTGTACTTGTTGATTCACACCCAATCCAAAGTACACATAGGGAGGGCTCTTGTACTTGTGGGGCCAAATTGTTTAAGGCCGAGAGTATAATACATTGTGTTATATGTTCAATTGATGCGTTTCTACACTATATTAATGCAATTGATTCTTACTAAAATTCGCTTTTGTAGAACTGCAACACAAAATGCAGCATTTGAAATGAATCGACTACATTTAGCAGCTCAGCAGTAACCTCCCTTGTTTTACCTGCCATGAGCCTCCAGGTTTCATCTTTCCAAGCACTATGTGATCTATTTTGTGTTCTGGTTTGTAGCGCCAATCGAGGAGTGATCGATTATCTCCCCCTGAATCTGCATCCGGATGAGACAGTGCGTCAAACAGAACCGCCACTGGATTGGAAGACCGTCCCTCTAAACCTTCACATAAATATTCGAGCTCCTGAAAAGGCAAGAGTTTGTGTTACTAGTAATAGGAGGAATAAAGATACACTTGGTAGTCCTATGGTCGGGCAAAGGCTTTGGGTGTCCCGGGGCTAAAGTGCCTGGCATCTCTCTGACTGGGAAAGGGCTTCGTGTGTTGCGGGGCTAAAGTGCCTGGTAACTCTATAGCTGGGAAAGGGCAATTAAACGATATTAAGCTACACACACTTCAACAGGTGGCATCAGTGGTAGAGTGTCGGAATTGGAATCAAAGCGCCCCGTGTTCGATACTCGGTCAGGACGTCACGCGCATCTCTTAAAACTGGTATAAATTGCACACCCTTAAACAAGGGACTGGATGGTGGGATTACAAATCATTCGCCCAGGGAGCTGGTATTATAACTTTAATACAAACCATTCCCTGAATGATCTGGCATACCAATATATACAAACCATTCCCGGAATGATCTGGCATTGAAATATATACAAACCCTTCTCTGAATGATCTGGCATTGAAATATATACAAACCCTTCCCTGAATGATCTGGCATTGAAATATATACAAACGCTTCCCTGAATGATCTGGCATTGAAATATATACAAACCCTTCCCGGAATGATCTGGCATTGAAATATATACAAACACAAAGGGACATTGGATTACAACTTGAAAACCACAAAATGAGGGAGCTGGCATCACTAGTTACAAGCAATTTCATAAGGGAACTGTGAACACAACTGGCGGGTGTAAATCAAAGTTGTTTATCTATTCCAGATGTTACAGGAATAGCTAAACATCAAACAGTGGGGGGTTATTCATCGAAACATACATGTAATTGACATAGATTTTCATTCAGAACATGGCCTGAAATTTGAATCCAAGTTAATTTTAGCTCTAACTTGTTTACTCAAAATATTTGAACATCATCCAGTGTCTACATAATGGAAATGGTCTATTTGCATTTTGATTAACCACACTCTAATCATATATATCATAATCTACACCATGTCAACAATGATTACTTAAAACATATATCTAGAACATTAACCAGGACTTCACATCAATCTGTCTACTCTACCAACTGCCCACCCACAACAGCCCCATTCTCCGCATCACCATCGATATCTGACCACTACCAACTGCTCACCTACAACAGCCCCATCACCACCAACAGTCCCATTCTTGGCATCACCATCAATCTCTGACCACTCTATCAACTGATCACCTACAACAGCCCCATTCTCTGCATCACCACCAACTTCTGACCACTCTACCAACTGCTCACCTACAACAGTCCCATCACCACCAACAGTCCCATTCTTGGCATCACCATCAATCTCTGACCACTCTACAAACTGCTCACTTACAACAGTCCCATTCTCAGCATCACCACCAATCTCTGACCACTCTACCAACTGCTCACCTACAACAACACCATCACAACCAACAGTCCCATTCTCCTCATCACCATCAATCTCAGACCACTCTACAAACTGCTCACCCGCAACAGTCCCATTCTCAGCATCACCATCAATCTCTGACCACTACCAACTGCTCACATACAACAGCCCCATTCTCTGCATCACCACCAATCTCTGACCACTCTACAAACTCCTCACTTACAACAGTCCCATTCACCGCATCACCATCAATCTCTGACCACTCTACAAACTGCTCATTTACAACAGTCCCATTCTCAGCATCACCACCAATCTCTGACAACTCTACAAACTGCTCATTTACAACAGTCCCATTCTCAGCATCACCACCAATCTCTGACAACTCTACAAACTGCTCATTTACAACAGTCCCATTCTCTGCATCACCATCAATCTCTGACCACTCTACCAACTGCTCACCTACAACAACACCATCACAACCAACAGTCACATTCTTTGCATCACCATCAATCTCTGACCACTCTACAAACTGCTCACTTACATCAGTCCCATTATCTGCATCACCACCAATCTCTGACCACTCTACAAACTGCTCACTTACAACAGTCCCATTATCTGCATCACCACCAATCTCTGACCACTCTACCAACTGCTCACTTACAACAGTCCCATTCTCAGCATCACCATCAATCTCTGACCACTCTACCAACTGCTCACTTACAACAGTCCCATTCTCCGCATCACCACCAATCTCTGACCACTCTACAAACTGCTCACTTACAACAGTCCCATTCTCCACATCACCATCAATCTCTGACCACTCTACAAACTGCTCACTTACAACAGTCCCATTCTCCGCATCACCATCAATATCTGACCACTCTACAAACTGCTCACTTACAACAGTCCCATTCTCAGCATCACCACCAATCTCTGACCACTCTACCAACTGCTCACTTACAACAGTCCCATTCTCAGCATCACCAACAATCTCTGACCACTCTACCAACTGCTCATTTACAACAGTCCCATTCTCAGCATCACCATCAATCTCTGACCACTCTACAAACTGCTCACCCACAACAGTCCCATTCTCCACATCACCATCAATCTCTGACCACTCTACAAACTGCTCACCCACAACAGTCCCATTCTCCGCATCACCATCAATCTCTGACCACTCTACCAACTGCTCACCCACAACAGTCCCATTCTCAGCATCATCACCACTAGAATGAAACTTTAACACAATACTCGTCGTTGATGTCAAAGTGGGGCCAGCTGCAAAGGGGCTAAATGAGGGTAACAACATGTGCATTAGCTCAGCATTAATTATCGGAATAGTTGAGCTAACAGTGAGAACCAGTAACACAGTAAAAACTAGAACTTGTGACCTTGAATCACATCAAAAAATGGGACGGATGATACGTGGGAGACGATGTAATTACATTCTAGCTAATGTAGATCTATATTTGATATAAAGTATGTTTATATACCGTATCAAACTGTAAACATACTTGCTGGGATTGATATCATTATTAGCTATATAAAACATCGGGAACTGTTATATATAACATCGGGACCACAGCCAATAATGTTATATATAACATCGGGACCACAGCCAATAATGTTATATATAACATCGGGACCACAGCCAATAATGTTATATATAACATCGGGAACACAGCCAATAATGTTATATATAACATCGGGAAGTTGATCGTATGAAAAATGAGTGTTGTCGTGGCAACTCCTGTCTTCCTATACCTAAGCTGTGACAAGATATGGGACAGATTAATCTCCATTGTCTTGTCTTGTCAGTAATTTGGGTCATTTCTGTGCAAAATTATTCACCATTATAATATTTTATTGCATGACAAATATTCTTTCCATTTTCACTGAAATGATTCATGCAACATGATCCAACACTCTCCTATGCAGATTGATACCATAGAACCTGATTGGAATAACCAACACCGAGTTGCACCCGAGGTTATAACTTGACCTTTATTATACCAACTTGGCCAGAAGAAAACAACCGATTAGGCCGGGGGGTAAAGTGGGCCACAGAGGTCCCTTGTTGGTCGAAAATTCAGGGGGCCTGAAAAAATCACGGTGGCCAAGTGGGTCACAGAGGTCCCCGTGTTGGTCGAAAATTCAGGGGGCCGGAATAAATCAAACGATTTAAGTGTATATTAAAAAAATGAGTTCTATGGTAATAGGTTAATAATGAAAAGCACGTATACCTGTTCAACAATGGAGTGGTTGTGGTCAAGTTTCTGTAGTTTGTCTGCCAGGAATGGGTTTGAGTGGGGTCTTCCGTTGTAGTATGGTCGGTTCCCAGACAGTAAGTATGACAGACAGATTCCTGACGGTCCGTTGCCTGGCAAAATAAGAACAAAAACAATGGTTGCCAGCTGCAATCATTACTCTCAGATTCTAAGGAACACTGATATATAAGGAACATTGATATAAGGAACATTGATATATGTGGAACGTTGATATATGGAACACTGATATATAAGGAACATTGATATAAGGAACACTGATATAAGCAACACTGATATAAGGAACACTGACAAAAGGAACATTGACATATGGAGCATTGATATATGGAGCATTGATATATGGAGCATTGATATATATGGAACATTGATATATGGAACATTGATATATGGAGCATTGATATATGGAGCATTGATATATGGAACATTGATATATGGAGCATTGATATATATGGAGCATTGATATATATGGAGCATTGATATATGGAACATTGATATAAGGAACATTGATATAAGGAACATTGATATAAGGATACTATAAAAACAGGGTTATATATACAGTCAAAAACCTGAGTTAGTGGTCACCTTTATTAAGCAGCCAACCTGTATTAAGCAGCAAGTTTCCAGATTCCCAATATGTTGTTTTAGTATACATTTGACCTCTATTAAGCAGCCACCTGTGCTAAGCAGCCACTTTTTGCGATTCCCTTTGCTGGCTGCTTAACACAGGTTTGACTGTATTCAGGAGATAATTTGTTGGTTTGTATATTATAAGGTATACTGAATTAGGCAGGTTTTCAGGGATATACAACAATCGATACAGCATAACAGTGGGATGTACTATAATATTGTATTATTTCGCACTTGACTTTGCAATAAAATAAAATTTGATTCCAAAATATAATTTAACAAGTACATTTACATCATTACAATACAATTTAATTTATTTACTAAGTACATTTACATCATTACATTACAATTTAATTTATTTACCAAGTACGTTTACATCATTATAATAAAATATAATTTATTTACCAAGTACGTTTTCATCATTACAATACAATTTAATTTATTTACCAAATATATTTACATCATTACAATACAATTTAATTGATTTACCAAGTACATTTACATCATTACAATACAATTTAATTGATTTACTAAGTACATTTACATCATTACAATACAATTTAATTGATTTACTAAGTACATTTACATCATTACAATACAATTTAATTGATTTACTAAGTACATTTACATCATTACAATACAATTTAATTGATTTACCAAGTACATTTACATCATTACAATACAATTTAATTTATTTACCAAGTACGTTTACATCATTACAATAAAATTTAATTTATTTACTAAGTACATGTACATCATTACAATAAAATTTAATTTATTTACCAAGTACATTTGTAAACATCATTGGGAACTACTATTGAAGCTGTATATGGCATATCGTAAATGTTCAAAAATAGGCAAAATATTCATGCCAGTCTTCTTTATTTGGTAAGGGTGCAACGATATACCGTGGGACGGTTTATCGCGGTACTAGGGCCACGGTTCGATACGCGATACGCTGCATGCCCGTTACGGTACGGTACAGCAATTATTCCCGACTCCAACGGAAGGGAGACTACTCTTACAAACAAAACAAACATGGCTGAATTACAATCACCACCGGCAACTTTCAGATAAAAAATATGGGCGCATTTTGGATTCAAATTTAATATAGTTGACGGCGTAAAAACAACGGTGAAAGAAACAACCACTTGCCGCCATTGTTTCACGGACGTGTCATATAAAACGGGTAACACGACCAACATGACTACGCACATGAAGCGTCATCATCCGAACATCGACGTATCCGAATGTGGCCGGAAAAATAAAGATCAGGATCAATCCAAAAAGAGCACAACCCCCGTTCCATCTGGGCAGCTAAGGCTTAAAGAAGCATTCAGTCAAAAACTCCCTACTGGATCAGTGCGGTCAAAAGAAATTGCAAAGGCAATAGGCCAGTTTATTGCCTTAGATATGCGGCCCTATAGTGTAGTGGAAACAAATGGGTTCAAAAATATGATAAAAACACTAGAACCTAAATATCAGTTACCTAGTCGGACACACTTTAGTGAGAGTGTTATCCCCAAACTCTATGAAGAAACAGTTTCAAATGTCTTGGATGAACTTGAAAAGGCAGAGCAAATATGCCTTACAACTGATGGCTGGACATCTAAAGCTACCCAGAGTTACAATACAGTAACAGCCCATTACATAGATGCAGACTGGCAATTACGCAATAGTGTTCTCCAGACCAGACCTTTGTTTGAGTCCCATACTGCAGAGAATTTGGCGGAAGTCCTGACTGAAGCTGTAAAGGAATGGCGTATAATGAAATTTATGAAGATTAATTCTGAGCCTGGGCAAGTCATCCAAGCTAAACCAATTCCAATTCCAACTGATAACGCAGCAAATATTGTTAAAGGAGTACAGCTGGCATGTTTTAAACCACACATCAGGTGTTTTGCTCACTGTCTCAATTTGTCAGCTCAGAAAGCTTTACAAACTAATATTGTATCAAGACTTTTGGGCAGAATGAGAAGAGTTGTGACATTTTTTCATTCCAGTTCAACTGCAACAAAAGTTCTGCAGGATAAGCAAAAGGCTCTTGATCTTCCAAATAGAAAGCTTATTCAAGATGTTAAGACCAGGTGGAATTCTAGTTACGATATGTTGAGCACTTACCTTGAGCAACAACCAGCAATATATGCAACACTGATGTGTAAAGACATTAAGAAAAACTTGAAAGACATAGTAACTATAAGTGATAGTGATTTAACCATGGCTGAGGAGCTTATAGAAGTCCTTAAACCTTTGAAAACCATAACCACTATAATGTGTGAGGAGAAATCACCCACTGTTTCATTGATTCACCCCATGAGACAGTTGATACTGGCACAGTTAGTTCCAAAGGAGTCTGATTCATAGGCTGTAAGTCAAGTGAAATCTACAATTCATAATGACATTCAGTCCCGATATACAGATGCTGACGTCAATACTGTATTGGAGATATGCTGTGCCCTGGATCCACGATTCAAGTCCCTGCCGTATCATGACCATCAGAACAAAGTCAGAGTGCATAATACTATTGAAGAGCTGATGTTTACATCAGAACAGCAGGTAAAATTCCCAGTTTTTAGTTTTATATTTACGAGTTGATTGTTGATAGTTATGACAAGTGGCTTGCTGTTTTTATTCAGTTGTTTTCAATTTTCATGTTATTTGTTTGCATACATACATGTATTGTTTACAACTGTTTATTGTTGGAGTTATTTGTTGATTTGTTGTTTTATTTTAGATTCACTGAATTAGATTTCTATCTATAGCTATCTGATACACAGATGTCAAAAGACAAAAGCACAGTGGAGAGGTAACACAGTTTTAATAGCTGCTGAAAATGTTAAAGTAATCCAGTTATATACATGTATTAATAAAATATCAATTATTCAATAATGTTGAAAATCTTTATTTTATTTATCAATTCAGTGTCAATCTGTCATTAATATCAGTATTAACTATTAAATCAGGAAAAATCTGCAGTTGTTAATATTAAATATTTTATAACAGGTTATGGTGAAAAAGGAGCCTTGTGAGACTCCCTCTACATCCCCACAGCCAGATGATCCCAATGGAACTCAGTTGTCTAATGGTGCTGGAGAACCCTCTGATAGAAAGCCAGTCGTGGAGACTTCTGCGGGTGAGATGCTTTTCTAAAATCTTTCCTGATATATACAAAAAGCGTAGTATACAGGTGAGGTAATGGGTATCTGCTGCATTTATTTAAAACTGTATGATCCCAATATCCAAACACTAAACCTTTAATGTACGGTTACTACAGTCACTACTGTCTACAGTGCCCATCATAATAACCAGGTTATGTTTATTTCCTATTTCATGCCCAAGGTTTAAGCATAATTATGAATTTGATTCATTTTTATAAATATTTTAAATCATTAAATATTTTAAATCATTCTTTATTCTTGTTTACTGTTTAGGAAGTAACAGTCCCAGTACCAGTCCTCTCAAGAAGAAGCCAAAGTCTGCGATGGAGGATCTGTTCGGTGATGTTTTGTTTGTCAAGGCTGAGCAGGCTAAACCGGTTGCAGTGCGGGCAAGGGAAGAAATCGATAAATACAGATCTGAGAGAGAAATTACTGTAAAGGAAAATCCCCTAGAGTGGTGGAAATATCATGAACTTCACTTTCCTCTACTATCAAAACTAGCCAGATCGTACCTGGCCATTCAAGGCACATCCGTCTCTAGCGAACGCGTGTTCTCAACAGCAGGAGACATTGTAACTGCCCAGCGGTCTGCTTTGTTACCACAGAATGTGGATACTTTGATTTTTCTAAAGAAAAATATGAAACTTTAAACCCAGGAAATGTTTCTGTTGGAATAGTTTAATAGGCTGAGCGTAGGCTAGGCATTGTTTCTGTTGGAACAGTTTAATAGGCTGAGCGTAGGCTAGGCATTGTTTATATTGTTTATATAACTGCTTGTTTTACAGTTAATCATTTGCTTTAATTAGTAAATGTACTTGAAAAGTTTAACTATTTTCTATATTTTCCTCTTTGGTTCCATAAAACCATATCGCGATACATATCGTATCGTGACACAAGAATCGTGATACGTATCATATCGTGAGGTAGGCGTATCGTTGCACCCTTATTATTTGGTCACCTTTTTTGTGTGTGGGTCACACGGTTATGGATTGCAAGATTTTATACAAAATAGTTCAAAACAATCTATTTATTCATACAATTTATTCATATTTTTATTCAAATGAACTGAAAACATTTTAAAATCCTGTCCTTGAAACCCATTTTTCTTTCTCATATATATATAAGAGAATATTAGCATTGGTATACCGGTTATCGGCCGTCTAAGGCTTTTCTGTGAATGGCTTCTTGCCAGTCTGTTTTACAGCAGGTGAAATAATATCACTAAGTAAAGCGATCATTTTTGCATTTAATGCAATTGTTTAAACTGAGATTACATAACAAATGTTCAAAATAAAATACACTTTCACTCGCTTGTGATTTCAACATGGCGTCGAAAAAAGTACTTATTGTCGGCCGACCTTGAAAATACATGTAACAGAAATGTTGATTACAGTTAAGTTCCAAAAAGCTAATTAACATTGGGCAGTTGAATTTAACACCCAACAAATTATGATTACTCTTCAATATGAGGTAAGTTGTGACATGGAGAGAAATGTCATTTAATGTGGAGAGTGGCACACTGTCTTGCTGCCAATTTTACTGGCAAACCCATGTCACTAATATGATATGCATTTGTCAGTGCACTTTGGTTAATATAGACGCCAGGTTGGATTTGAAAAACATGGATGAAACTGAATTAGCATAAATAGTAAATATCTTGGACAATAGTAATTCTGAAGAAAAAATGTTAAAAAGCCGTAAGAGGAACACTATATTTGAATTGACCTGTAAAATGCGCATTATGACATTGTCGCATAACTATCTCCTGACATTCCTGAGCAGCCGATGAAATTTCTCATTTTACAAAAACAAACACATATTTCTCTATATTTACCCCTGTTTAAGGGATTTTTAGACTACACATCAATGGGATTAATGAAAACATCAACATTTGCATACTTTCAAATAAAATGTGAATATTTATCTGTTTTACGCGCAGTTTGCTCTTTGACAAGTAATATGTGAACACCATAAGTACAAAAGCATCTGTTTTTAGAGCAATGACGTCATTCACATGCTGGAAGTAAACAAAAATCCAGTGAGTAAACAAAGGCCAAAAACAGGCGAGGGCCGATATCAGGGATGTTGACGATAATATTTACCCACTTCACACATGGATTGCTGCTGGAAAGGTTTTTGAGCTAACATCACTGATTTCAATTGAGCTAACATCATTGATTTCAATCGAGCTAACATCATTGATTTCAATCGAGCTAACATCATTGATTTCAATCGAGCTAACATCATTGATTTCAATCGAGCTAACATCATTGATTTCAATCAACAACATCCAAATTTTTTTGACAAATATCCAAATACTAAAAGTATATTTGAGACATAGGGTTAACCCTTTCAACACCAAGTAACTCACATGGACTGGTCCATGATATTCATAAACCAATAAATGAATCAGAAAATCACATTTGGAAAAGTTCATTTATCAAAATGGGTAATTATGTCTAAAAATAGTAATATCACTGGCAAAAAGTGCAGATCCTGATGAGACGGCTCGTCACGAGCCGGCTCATCTGGATCTACACTTTTTGTAAGCCTATTTAGAGGTATGTGGTGTTGAAAGGGTTAAACCGTTATTAACTCAAATTCATCCGCTATTTTGACTGATATATACTGCACTCTTTTCCCATTTTGAGGCCTCTATCTGGGTAACCCCGTTTATTTCTTTATGTACATGTATATACATTCATTCGGAGTTCGAGCCCCGCTTGAGCCGTTACGATTGTGCCCTTAGGCAAGGCACTTAAATTCCACGTTGCCTCCTCTCTCTCTCTCTCTCTCTCTCTCCCTCGTGGCGATGGATTCCATCTATATGAAGGGAGGAACTGGTTCATTGAGCCCTCTATATGAAGGGAGGAACTGGTTGACTGAGCTCTCTATATGAAGGGAGGAACTGCTACATTGAGCCCTCTATATGAAGGGAGGAACTGGTTGACTGAGCTCTCTATATGAAGGGAGGAACTGGTTGACTGAGCTCTCTATATGAAGGGAGGAACTGCTTCATTGAGCCCTCTATATGAAGGGAGGAACTGGTTGACTGAGCTCTCTATATGAAGGGAGGAACTGGTTGACTGAGCTCTCTATATGAAGGGAGGAACTGGTTGACTGAGCCCTCTATATGAAGGGAGGAACTGGTTGACTGAGCCCTCTATATGAAGGGAGGAATTGGTTCACTGAGCTCTCTATATGAAGGGAGGAACTGGTTCATTGAGCTCTCTATATGAAGGGAGGAACTGCTTCATTGAGCCCTCTATATGAAGGGAGGAACTGCTTCATTGAGCCCTCTATATGAAGGGAGGAACTGCTTCATTGAGCCCTCTATATGAAGGGAGGAACTGGTTGATTGAGCCCTCTATATGAAGGGAGGAACTGGTTGACCGAGCCCGCTATATGAAGGGAGGAACTGGTTGACTGAGCCCTCTATATGAAGGGAGGAACTGGTTCATTGAGCCCTCTATATGAAGGGAGGAACTGGTTCATTGAGCCCTCTATATGAAGGGAGGAATTGCTTCATTGAGCCCTCTATATGAAGGGAGGAACTGGTTCATTGAGCCCTCTATATGAAGGGAGGAACTGGTTGACTGAGCCCGCTATATGAGGGAGGAACTGGTTGACTGAGCCCTCTACATGAAGGGAGGAACTGGTTCATTGAGCCCTCTATATGAAGGGAGGAACTGCTTCATTGAGCCCTCTATATGAAGGGAGGAACTGGTTCATTGAGCCCTCTATATGAAGGGAGGAACTGGTTCATTGAGCCCTCTATATGAAGGGAGGAACTGATTGACTGAGCCCTCTATATGAAGGGAGGAACTGGTTCATTGAGCCCTCTATATGAAGGGAGGAACTGGTTGACTGAGCCCTCTATATGAAGGGAGGAACTGGTTCATTGAGCCCTCTATATGAAGGGAGGAACTGCTTCATTGAGCCCTCTATATGAAGGGAGGAACTGATTGACTGAGCCCTCTATATGAAGGGAGGAACTGGTTCATTGAGCCCTCTATATGAAGGGAGGAACTGGTTCATTGAGCCCTCTATATGAAGGGAGGAACTGGTTGACTGAGCTCTCTATATGAAGGGAGGAACTGGTTGACTGAGCTCTCTATATGAAGGGAGGAACTGCTTCATTGAGCCCTCTATATGAAGGGAGGAACTGGTTCATTGAGCCCTCTATATGAAGGGTTGACTGAGCCCTCTATATGATGGGAGGAAATGGTTGACTGAGCCCTCAATATGAAGGGAGGAACTGGTTGACTGAGCTCTCTATATGAAGGGAGGAACTGGTTGACTGAGCTCTCTATATGAAGGGAGGAACTGGTTGACTGAGCTCTCTATATGAAGGGAGGAACTGCTTCATTGAGCCCTCTATATGAAGGGAGGAACTGGTTCATTGAGCCCTCTATATGAAGGGTTGACTGAGCCCTCTATATGATGGGAGGAAATGGTTGACTGAGCCCTCAATATGAAGGGAGGAACTGGTTGACTGAGCTCTCTATATGAAGGGAGGAACTGGTTGACTGAGCTCTCTATATGAAGGGAGGAACTGGTTGACTGAGCTCTCTATATGAAGGGAGGAACTGGTTGACTGAGCTCTCTATATGAAGGGAGGAACTGGTTGACTGAGCTCTCTATATGAAGGGAGGAACTGGTTCATTGAGCCCTCTATATGATGGGAGGAACTGGTTGACTGAGCCCTCTATATGATGGGAGGAAATGGTTGACTGAGCTCTCTATATGAAGGGAGGAACTGGTTGACTGAGCTCTCTATATGATGGGAGGAACTGGTTGACTGAGCCCTCTATATGAAGGGAGGAACTGGTTGACTGAGCCCTCTATATGAAGGGAGGAACTGGTTCATTGAGCCCTCTATATGAAGGGAGGAACTGGTTCATTGAGCCCTCTATATGAAGGGAGGAACTGGTTGACTGAGCCCTCTATATGAAGGGAGGAACTGGTTCATTGAGCCCTTTATATGAAGGGAGGAACTGGTTCATTGAGCCCTCTATATGAAGGGAGGAACTGCTTCATTGAGCCCTCTATATGAAGGGAGGAACTGATTGACTGAGCCCTCTATATGAAGGGAGGAACTGGTTCATTGAGCCCTCTATATGAAGGGAGGAACTGGTTAACTGAGCCCTCTATATGTGCTATATGAACATATTTCTCCCAGAGCCTACCCCCACTAGCTCCTGTCCTGCATGGAGAACTGTAGCTGCTCAAGGGAGACTATTTCTCCCAAATCACCTCGAGCTCCAGCCCTGCTTTATATATATATTGCATGGCAGTTAACACGTTTACCATTGATCCAAAGAATGTAAATGAACAAGCATTTGTTACAAATTAACTGATAAAATGGTGGGACACACAGCATGTTCAATGACACAGCAAAATTCTTCACATAATGATGAATTTATCTACAACTTTTACAAGGACAGTTGAGTACCATTCATTTGCAACTTATTGAAGGGCAATCAATGCAGCATTCATAACCAGAAAATATTAGAGCATAAAAATGCCAGTACACTGTTCTAGATAATTTTCAATGGGATTGTCAAAATGTAGAACATGTTAAGGCCACACTTATTTTTTCTTGTTTCAATGCGACACCTTTTTTTAATTTTCGAGTGGGCAAATATGTTATCGTTTTGGAATGAAATGAAATATTAACTAGTCTACATCCGTTATGTCGAATTCCGTCGGACCGAACAAAATACTTCGACATAACCAAAGTTTGACTTAACGAAATTCGATATAAACGGAGCCAGAGTTATATGTAAAATGATAGTGTCTGAAACGGGACTTGATCCGACTTCGAGATAACCGACTAATAGCGCATGCAGATGGTATTTACTGCGGTAAATTACTACAGACTCACTAAGACAGGGGTGCTAGGTCCACTCTCCTTGTTCAGCCATGGAGACAGGGACAGATTTTTTATGCCATTTTAAATTTTTGTTATTATTCATTAATTATTGCCAGATTGATCTGGAATATACCAAAATAATACTGCAACTGTGAAAACATTATCTGCACTAAATCTTATTCAAGGTCCTAACGGACAACTACTGCGTACTGTGAACAATAAATGTGAACAAAGGACTACCAATGTAAAACGGGTGTGTTCTCAACAAGCTTTTAAAGGGCTATGGGCTATACTGTTCATGAACGAGTTTGTATTAATGGCAATATGCATATTTACTTATAGTAATAAGTAAAAAAAGGTTTCATAGCCACATAACCAAAGACCACTAAAAAACCAAAAAAAACAACAAAACAACTAAACAGTAAACCTATTGGTTTCCTAGCTACGTAAATCCCAGGAACCTCATGGGTGCGGTGTGGACGGACATATGGCAACGGCAAACACAATCCGTCACGAGGGGGAGGGCGACATAATAAACCCTTAATAAAAAGAATGACTTCTCCCTGAACTTTGAACAAGGGGAAGCAGGACATTATTTATAGCAAGTTAACATCAAACCAAAATAAACAACATGTAGACAAACAATTGATAAAAGCTTTTAATCTAATTATTTATAGGTTCAAAAGTTCAGTCCTGCTATCTCACTGGCTTGTCATGCATGCTGTGTGGTATATTATAATTTATATATCCATGTTTGTGAGTATATATGCAAATATAATTTCCTCCTGTTCATTGTATACTGTACATACTCCCATAACCCATTCAACACCAAGTAACTGACATGGACTGGTCCATGACATTTTTAGACCAATTAAATTAATAAGAAAATTACATTTGGAGCAGTTCATTTATCAAAATGGGTAAATTACTTTTTTGTAAAATTGTAATATTACTTGCAAAAAGTGCAGATCCTGATGAGACGGCTCGTCAAGAGCCGGCTCATCTGGATCCACACTTTGTGTAAGCCTATTTAGAGGTCTGTGGTGTTGAAAGGGTTAAGACGAGTTTTTTACTCCACATTATATATAGCCTCAAAGTGGTTTCCCATCTTTCCTATAAGTGAGTAAGTGCTAAACAAATTTAAAAAATGAAAAAATATTTTTTTTTTTAAAAAGTGTTAAATGATATCCATAATTATGTTTCAGAGAAAAAAAAGAAAGAACTCTGACACTGAAAATATCTTCCAACTTACACTGGAGCCAAACATGCAATTTACACATGGTCTGGTGTCCATTTTATCGACCCGTCTTATATGCGAGTGCATGTCACAACCCAGGTTTCAGGACCAAAATAGGGGTCGTCTTATAGGCTAGATCACCTTATAGGCGAGTATGGACAGTAGCAATGTTTCCACCTCATAAGTATATTATTCAGCTATTAACCCATTCAACACCAAGTAACTCACATGGACTGGTCCATGATATTCATAAACCAATAAATGAATTAGAAAATCACATTTGGACAAGTTCATTTATCAAAATGGGTAATTATGTCTAAAAATAGTCATATCACTGGCAAAAAGTGCAGATCCTGATGAGACGGCTCGTCACGAGCCGGCTCATCTGGATCTACACTTTTTGTAAGCCTATTTAGAGGTCTGTGGTGTTGAAAGGGTTAATTTAGGAAATATAAGTCCCCCTATGACAATCACTGTCTGTATGGCCTCATGCACGAACTATGCTAATATGATAGCTGAGCATGGGTTCTACAGTGTACAATCAATATAGTTCACTGCAATTCACTCACATTCAGCTGATGAATCATCTGGTGTACCAATGCAAATACTATCTACATAGCCTACCTATCTGGCCATGAATAAATGCAGTTTAAGAACCCAAAGAAAATAGCACAAATCCAAGTCCAACCTGGGTAGTGGAACTGTGTATGTGTCAGGATGGGTGGTGGATAGTGGAACTGTGTATGTGTCAGGATGGGTGGTGGATAGTGGAACTGTGTATGTGTCAGGATGGGTGGTGTATAGTGGAACTGTGTATGTGTCAGGATGGGTGGTGGATAGTGGAACTGTGTATGTGTGTCAGGATGGATGGTGGATAGTGGAACTGTGTATGTGTCAGGATGGGTGGTGTATAGTGGAACTGTGTATATGTGTCAGGATGGGTGGTGTATAGTGGTGCTGTGTATGTGTCGGGATGGGTGGTGGATAGTGGTGCTGTGTATGTGTCAGGATGTGTGGTGGATAGTGGAACTGTGTATGTGTCAAGATGGGTGGTGGATAGTGGAACTGTGTATGTGTCAGGGATGGGTGGTGGATAGTGGAACTGTGTATGTGTGTCAGGATGGGTGGTGGATAGTGTAACTGTGTATGTGTGTCAGGATGGGTGGTGGATAGTGGAACTGTGTATGTGTGTCAGGATGGGTGGTGGATAGTGGAACTGTGTATGTGTCAAGATGGGTGGTGGATAGTGTAACTGTGTATGTGTGTCAGGATGGGTGGTGGATAGTGTAACTGTGTATGTGTGTCAGGATGGGTGGTGGATAGTGTAACTGTGTATGTGTGTCTGGATGGGTGGTGGATAGTGGAACTGTGTATGTGTGTCAGGATGGATGGTGGATAGTGGAACTGTGTATGTGTCAGGATGGGTGGTGGATAGTGGAACTGTGTATGTGTGTCAGGATGGGTGGTGGATAGTGGAACTGTGTATGTGTGTCAGGATGGATGGTGGATAGTGGAACTGTGTATGTGTGTCAGGATGGATGGTGGATAGTGGAACTGTGTATGTGTCAGGATGGGTGGTGGATAGTGGAACTGTGTATGTGTCAGGATGGATGGTGGATAGTGGAACTGTGTATGTGTCAGGATGGGTGGTGGATAGTGGAACTGTGTATGTGTCAGGATGGATGGTGGATAGTGGAACTGTATGTGTGTCAGGATGGGTGGTGGATAGTGGTGCTGTGTATGTGTCAGGATGGATGGTGGATAGTGGAACTGTGTATGTGTGTCAGGATGGGTGGTGGATAGTGGAACTGTGTATGTGTCAGGATGGGTGGTGGATAGTGGTGCTGTGTATGTGTCAGGATGGATGGTGGATAGTTGAACTGTGTATGTGTGTCAGGATGGGTGGTGGATAGTAGAACTGTGTATGTGTCAGGATGGATGGTGGATAGTGGAACTGTGTATGTGTCAGGATGGGTGGTGGATAGTGGTGCTGTGTATGTGTCAGGATGGGTGGTGGATAGTGGAACTGTGTATGTGTGTCAGGGTGGATAGTGGAACTGTGTATGTGTGTCAGGATGGGTGGTGGATAGTGGTGCTGTGTATGTGTCAGGGATGGGCGGGATGGATAGTGGTGCTGTGTATGTGTCAGGGATGGATGGTGGATAGTGGTGCTGTGTATGTGTTAGGGATGTGCTGGATTGGTGGTGGATAGTGGTGCTGTGTATGTGTCAGGGATGGATGGTGGATAGTGGTGCTGTGTATGTGTTAGGGATGTGCTGGATTGGTGGTGGATAGTGGTGCTGTGTATGTGTCAGGGATCCCAGGTGGATAGTGGAACTGTGTATGTGTGTCAGGATGGGTGGTGGATAGTGGTGCTGTGTATGTGTCAGGGATGGGCGGGATGGATAGTGGTGCTGTGTATGTGTCAGGGATGGCAAATGGTGAATAGTGGTGCTGTGTATGTGTCAGTGATGTGCTGGATGGATAGTGGTGCTGTGTATGATGTCAGGGATGGATGGTGGATAGTGGAACTGTGTATGTGTCAGGGATGTGCTGGATGGATGGTGGATAGTGGAACTGTGTATGTGTCAGGGATGGGCGGGATGGATGGTGGTGCTGTGTATGTGTCAGGGATGGGTGGGATGGATGGTGGATAGTGGAACTGTGTATGTGTCAGGGATGGGCGGGGTGGATAGTAGTAATATCGATAGCCGCTAGCACTGAGATACGTAATACTGCACTAAGAATACAAGATGCCGTTAACAAGGTTAGTAAGTATATGTACTGACATTACAAATTGATCAGTCACATTAATGGTTAACCTTTAAGAATGTTATATAGAATCTCATCTATTAATTTATTCAACAGGTAAATCCAGTAAAATACAGGATCAAACGATGGAGGAATCTCATGAATTATATAATTGTCTAGGTAGGAAGATTGCAGGCTATAAGATTTAGTTGACCATTTCTCACAAAGAAGCATTTCTCAACAACAATATCAATACCACACACAGTAGAAGTCAAACAAAATGAACCACTGCTAATACAGCTTAGTAAAACACAGCAAAATGCAAAACCCTTAGACATTCCATGCAAACCCCTTAAGACATTCCATGCAAAACCCTTAAACACTCCATGCAAACTTAATGGATGAAAGTGTAAATGTAGTTATTCATGTGGGAGGAAACCGGAGAACCCGGGGGGGGAAACCCACATGTCTGATCTGGCGACATTCGAACCATCTCACATACTTCCCGGTCCGAGGAACGAACCACTATCCACCACCTAGACATGTTCAGTAGTTTAGCATTGGTTACAATGTATGAAAGGCACACATACATGCACGAATGGAGGAGATAAACTAGCAAATGTAAACCATGTGTGTGTGTGTGGGGGGGGGAGATGTTAAATAAGTATAACTGAGTTGTACTGCCAGACATTTTGCAGGATCTAACCTAACCATCTCATCACTGGTCAAATATGGTTTCTCAGAGATACTCGCCCAATAGGACAGGTGAGGCCATCAATTCATATGTGTTTGGAATCTATATTGCCAGAGACTACAGAATCCACTAGTGAGTAAGAATGGCTGCTGGGCGAGTTAAATCTATCAGGCAGCTAGTCCAATTGGCTGCTGGGTGAGTTAAATCTATCAGGCAGCTAGTCCAATTGGCTGCTGGGTGAGTTAA